>JAXQQM020063328.1:0-53921 GCA_034641835.2 Pinus albicaulis
GGCGAGGTTTTTCTCTAACCTCCCATTTGTTTATGAATGTCTAGTATAATGCAGGGAAATCTTGAATGCTGCCAGGAGGCAATCCTTTAAACCATTTCTTCACCTCACCCCCTGGGCTTTGGGGAAAGATCCTCATTTTGATTGTTTCATCATCAATTTCCATGTAATCAAAAGAATCCTCCATCTTATCTACATGTTGCTAAGTTGTGATGGATTCCTTAGCAGTGAAGTGTGGGATTTTTTATTGATAATCATTTGGTAAGGGTAACAAAGGTTGGGCCAGAATTAAAGGTGCATACCAAGATGCCATGATGATGTTCTAATGGGGTATAGGGTTAGCTTGAGCATCTGGTATTTGGATGACAGGGATGGTAGGACCAGCAGAAGTCTGTTGAGAAGATCTAGGATGAGATAGCCCCAAGTTTTGGAGGAAATGAAAATCAGGGGGTGTGGAAGGAGGGGTTTCACTGTCCCTGGTATTTGGCTGGTCTGAAACACTGAGTGACCTAGTTCTAGGTAATCTGTTTTGAAGGTCTAGGTCGAAGAAAGAGTCTAATAGAGCTGCAAGATCTTCTGGTGTAGAATTAGCTCTATGAATGTGACTGGGAATAGTTGGTATTCTTAGTGTGGGAGCTCTTCTGAGGATAATCTCTGGATTTTCAACTATTTCTGATGGGTCAGGGTTTGGATAAGCTCTTGTGTGGATGGTTCTGAAAACCAGAATTTTTTTTATAAGCCAGGTAGATTAACCCTACTTGTTACTTCTACTGTGGTTAATGTTGTCTTAGGAACTGGCCTCCCAGTGGAGTCTTTATTATGTTTCGGGACTGGTCTCCCAGTGGAGTCTAATTGTGAAACCAAGGTAACCAGTAGGCCCACTGATCACCAGTGGAGTCTTTTAACGTTTAGGAACGATGGAGTCGCCAGGTGGAGGTTTTAGGATGCTTCTAAAGGGTACACTGTCCACCATAGTGCTCAGGCACTATCACCTTTCAGGAATCTCCTCTACATCAGAAAGCTCCAACCAGAGATTGACTGGGAGGGCATTTACCAGATATGTCACTTCTGAAAAGAGGATGAGATCCAGAGGCTATCTGGCCCTTTCCCGGCTCTGTCTAAGAGTATGGTGGATATTCAATAATGGAGGTTGATTCAAGAAAGGGGTGACTTACTGTCAACCTAACCAGAGCTCTAAGTTTCTGAGGTTTTTACAAATGTTTAAGGTGAAATGCACTTAGAATTCCCCAGTATGGTCGCCATTATGTTGGGGTTCCCATGTTTTAGCCAGGTTGACAAAGACCAAAAGATGAGACAACATAGAACCACTTTCAGACCTTAGGATCTAGCCCTCCTAGGTCCAGAGAGGGATCTCTCTATGAAGCCAAAGGATGTGTCTTTGAGGCTTAATTATAAGATTTTAGGCTAGTTATAGCCTCGAGGTTGTTGGCTTAATTGTTTGTGTTTGGTTGGAGGAAATCAGGAAAGAAGGGCCAATATAAGACAAGGATGAGTAAGAAAGAAGCTTAGGCAGAGATAGATAACTCAGAGAACATGAAAGCCATTGGGCTATGGAGTCAAGAAAGGATTTCTTTGTGTTCAATGTGCAAGCTTTTAGTTGGGCTAGTCATCTAGAGCATTTGGATCTTAGAGATGATAGTTGGAATGGAACATTAAGGATAGAAAATGAGAGGAAGAGGACCGACCAACTCTGTCTATAGATCAGGCCAGAGGTCATTTAACTCCAGGCTTGCTTGGACAAAATCAGAGGTGTAACAAGGGATCTATGAAAGGTTTAATTAGGATGGAAAGGTCCTAGTGAGGTAGATGCGAGATTCTAGACCTCCCAGGTTCTCAACACATTCAATTAAATCCTAACAAGAACATCCAAATACAGACTTCATTAATTCATACATCAGAGAGCAGGCAATAACATCCACTACATTGGTTAAACCAATTGAAATCAATATTCAGATATACATATAAGCAGAAAACATAAAAGGCTGGGAGAGCAGCAACATAAGGTACCTATCAAGGGTAAATCTTATGCTAAACTTCTGATGCGAGCCTGAAGAAACATGATGAAATGAAAGCAAGTCAATCACAAATACAGAGAAAGGAAAACATCACCAGCTACTTTAGATCAGGATCCAAAGAAACATGCTTGTCATATTAAAAACAACACCAATTAGGTACATCATAGCCCATAGCTTGAACATTCAGTCTCAATACATCAAATCTCAGCCTATCTTACAATATACACAGAGAACTTGTCTCAAGAGGAAAACACTCGCATTTCACTGATATCTCATCAACAACCATTACAATGTTTCCTTCTATGCTTTATAGCAAAGGATGAACCTAAGATCGACTGAGAAGGTAGGTGGTCATTAAATGTATCTTTAAACACGACCATGAATGCGGGGCAGAAACCCATTCTGCTTGACATGCTGTATATTTAATCTCTGTCACATTCCTTGTAAGAGAATGATCTGCTCCAAATTTGATCTTGACATTTTGGCTTGTTGTACTCCAGGTGATTTGAATCGGAAATAAGATAAACTGCTAGGAAGGTCTGTCTCACTAATGTCTGACTATCTTTGAGCTGTAGTCTGGTGGGAAAACTTTTCAGGGACATTATGCGTAATAAAAATAGTATGGATGCCTTGTACTTGATGGATAAAAACATTTTGCTGACGGAAACCCTGATATTACCTTTTATCTACGCTCAGGATCCTTTGATTGATCCTCGGGGTCTGTAATCTGCTGATTTGCCTCTGAAAACATTGACTTAGGGCTCGAGATCTTCATGGTTGTGCTTTAATCTTCCTTTTGCTCTGTACTGGAATGTTCTTCTACTTCAATTCCATCTCTGACAGGTTAGCTCGGGTTTAATGGTGATGGGAGATTTTCCACAGGGTTCGAACTCTTTTCTTTTAATGAACATCTCATCTCCACCTTCCCGGGACTCTGTTCATAAATTCAGCCGCTGTGGATGATCTTCCTCGGATTCAGTTGTCCTGGCAGCATAGAAATGTATTGCGGCGGCCATTCTCTCTTTATAAACCTGCAGGAAACACGAAAACCGTGAAAAAATCCATGTACAAGGGTGGTGGGTGATGTGGATGGGACAGATGGGCGTGTAATCGGTGACATGACGGACGAGAATGCAGAAAAATGGTGAAAAACTGCTCAGATAGGATTGGCGGATGTTTCAGAATGAAAAATGCATGAAAAAACACGTAAATAGACCATTTTTTTGTAATGGACTGGGAATAAGTACGGATGGAACACGTGGCGCTGACGTGGCAGGACGGGGTGACGCGGAGGTCTCGGGGCGACGAAAAAGGTCAATCATGGACAGAATGGATCTGGACCGTTGATCGCTAATAGATCTACGGTGGAGGATGTCGGAAGGCGGGACCACGGGTACGACGGACCAGACTAAACGACCCGCAGCTTCGGAAGACGATAGCCATTGGATGAGGGCTCTAGGATCCAACGGCGATTGTGGATTCCACCGCCCAGCTTTCGTCCGTGGAATAACATGCGAAATAGTGGTTTTCAGAAACAGTACCAGAGGGTGGCAGAGGATGAGTGGGATTGCTGGGCTTCGAATGAATACCGCCAGTTGTAGATGGGCAGTGCGGGAATTACCGGCGAGTTTGGGCGGATGACATGTGCAAGAGGGGTCCACCATTTCGGGCGCGCTCTGCGCCGTTGGATCGGATTTCCAATGGACGATCGAGATCTGTTGGTCAATCAAAACATATTAAAACCCAAAAGTGCGCGTTAACAAAGGTTTTTAAACGAAATTTCGCGCGGAGAATGGTTGGAGGGGGTAAGCACCTGGGGGGTTTAGCTCTGGGTTCCGGCGCCAGGTCTTATGGGAAGAAAGGGGCGCGGGGATATGGCCAAAGGGGCTTAGGCCTTATCATGTGATTTTACGCATTTTGGAGCATTTTTAGGCCCAAGGGGAGGAACGATAGGGAAATGAAGGGTAGGGAAGGCCAAAACAGGGGAAAAAACAGGATTTAGAGAGGGTTTAGAGGGATAATGGGGGAATTAAAGGGGAGTTTGAAAAAGGGAGAAGGGGAAGGTGATATTTTGAAAAGGTATAAAGGGCAATAATGGGCCTTTTTTGGGAAATGGATCAGCAGCGGAATTACATTTTAGGCACATTACAGAGAGACTCCAAGGAGGATGAATTTTCAGGGGAAAGGCATTCCTTGGAGGCTCCAGAACAATTCTAGCCCCCAGCTTTCTTGTCAAGAATTTCATAGGGGGGTTAACAGTGGCTCCACATGGGGATGGCTGCTCCTTGGAGGAGTCAAGAAACCAGATATGATCTTTGGAGTAGGCCATATGCCTGTTATCATAAGCCATCTTCCTTCTTTGATTTTCAGCTACCACAAACATGATGTAAACATCAGCAAAAATATTTCCCAACCAATCTACCTACCCAAACTATAGTTCTACAAATTTCCCTTGGGTGCATTTAAACTAGCAGACCCTTCACATTTTATTCTGCAAAACAGAAACAAACCTATTCTAATTCTACCCTTATTGCTCCATGAGGCCAGATTAGACTGTTGACCTCATCCATTTCTCTACCTAATCTACTACCTGTTGGGGTTGAACTGTCCAACAGGTTTCTTCACCTACATTCTAAGACAAGAAATTTAAACATAGCCAAGCCAGGATTAGACTGTCTGACTTGCTGGGCAGAAACTTGTGGAAAACAAAACTGTGAAGGCATGAAATTTTGCAATTGTGAAATATCCTTCTTTCTTTCTTGTGACTCATGTTTTGAGCATATTTGAGTCATCTTTTTCTTTACTTCAACTCTGGTTTTGGGCATATTAGAGATGATTCTTCTTTTCCCTGCTGGTCTAGATTTTGAGCTTGTTAGGACCAGCTATTCTGCTTCTTTTCAGATCAGATTTTGATCCGGTCTTAGCCATGCTTTTTACCTTAGAGGTTCATGTTTTGAGCATGTCTGAACCTCTCTTTTCATCATGTTTTTGGGAACATTTTTTTTTTTTTTTTAAAACAAAAATAAAGCTGCTATGATATGTACAATGGACATGAAACTGGAAATGGAAAATCAATAGAAGTAATGTTTGAGCATCCTGTCATTAACAGGACCTCCAAACAATTCTATGCCATCAGGTTCTTGCAGAAAAAACGCATTAGGACCCACAGCGGCCTGGATTATGTATGGACCCTGCCACAAGCTGTCAAATTTACCATATTTGCCTTTGTCCTCTCTCCTCGAATCCCATCTCAGAACTTTGTCTCCAACCTTGAAATCTAAAGCTTTGGTTCTTTTGTCGAACTGTCTCTTTATACCTTCCTGTACTCTGACAGCTCTGTCATAAACCTGCTCTCTTATTTGCTGAAGATGAATTGTTTCATTGATTCTCCTTACCATATTCTTTTCCTCTGATTGGGTCTCCTAGACAAGTTTGATCACTGGACCTCCAAGACTAGTAGGAAACACTGCTTCAGTCCCATAAACCAGCTGGAAGGGTGACATGCCAATAGATTTCTTTGTAGTGAGCCTGTCTGCCCACAAGGCATGTATCAACCTTTTATGCCATGACCTTTTGTTTTCTTCCAACAGCTTCTTAATGATTGTAACCAGGATTTTATTTGATGATTCAGCTAGACCATTACCCTGGGGGTAATAGGCAGTTGAATGTCCAAGTGCTATTCCGTACCTGTGGCAAAAATAAATCATCCTTTTGGATCCGAAAGCAGCAGCATTGTCAGTGATTATTTTCCTTGGACAACCAAACTGAGATAGGATGAAGTCTTCTAGGAACCTAATGATAACAGAGTCAGTGGCATTCCTAGTGGGTATAGCTTCTATCCATTTAGTGAAGTAATCAGTGGCTGTCAAGATCCATTTATGTTGTCCAGAGGAGGCCGGATGAATCTCTCCTATAAAGTCTAGGCCCCATTGCATGAAAGGACCTTCTATGGAGATCGGTTGCAGAGGGAGGGGAAGGAGTTTTCTTTTGCCCTCAAAGATCTGACATTTATGGTAGGCAAGAATCATTTTATGGACATCACTAAAGAGTGTAGGCCAATAGTAACCAGCCCTGAGTATCTTATTTGCAGTGGTTTTCCAACTCAGGTGGCCCCCACACTCCCCAGCATGAAATTCTTGTTTGATTTTTTCAGCTTCAGTTTCAAACAGACATTTCAGCAAAAGGCCATTCGGATTTTTCCAATATAGGTTCTTATTCAAAATACAATAATTTCTAGCTTTGAGTTTAATGAACCTGGCCTTTGTTTTGGATAGTTCTAGAGGGGCATTGAGGTTAGTGAGAACATAAAGGATATCAGTATACCAAGGAGAGTTCTGAAACTGCTCCTCAATAGTTTGATGGGGCAATCCTTCCTGCTCATCTAATGCACTCATCATGTTAATGTCCAAGGCCTGCAAATTAGATTCAGCCATTAATTGGGCCAGGCCTTGACCTTTGATCAGCTTGGTGGGTTTTATTTCAAGGTCATATTCTAAGATGGTAGCAATCCATTTGCCCCTTTTCCCATCTGGGTCTTGGGACAAGATATCTTTAACCACTATGTTTGGCACATAGGCTATGGTGTGAGAATGCAGAATGTACACCCTAAAGTCTTTTAAGGCCTTAATCAGAGCATAGGCCTGCTTTTCCATGATGTTGTACTTTAAGGGCGCATCTCTCAAGGCTTTACTGAAGAAGGCTATAGGCTGTTCATTACCTTCTGAATTTTTCTGCAGCAAAACTACAGCTATTGTGTGTTGGGAAGAAAATGAAAAGATCGGGAAATCTTTTGGGAAGTCGGGGCTGATAAGGACAGGGGCCTGAGTGAGTGAAAGTTTTACTGACTCAAAATATTTTTTGGCTTCGACAGTCCACTTAATTCTGGCACCTTTCTTTAACATTTCAGTCATTTTCCTAAGATGCTCAGCAAGGTTGGGGATAAATCTTCTAAGGAAATTGTTCTTCCCAATGAAGGACTGTAGCTCCTTGATGTTTCTTGGATGTGTAATTTGAAGTATTCCCTCAACTCTCTGGGGGTCTATCCTAATCCCTTTCTCGGATATAATGTGGCCCAGAAGTTTACCTTCTTGCAGCCCAAAAATAGTTTTCTTGGGGTTTAGGGACAGACCGTACCTTCTACATTTTTCAAAAACTTTTCTCAGATGTTTCAGATGTTCTTCTTCAGTTTTAGAAAAGACAGTCAAGTCATCCAAGTAGATAACTATAAAGTGTCCAATCTCCTCTGAGAAAGCTATGTCCATCGCTCTCTAGAAGGTAGCTCCAGCATTCATCAATCCAAAGGGCATTTTCACATACATGAAGGTGCCCCATGGAGTAGTAAAAGCTATTTTGAGTTGATCTTATGGGAGTACCAGAACTTGGTTGTATCCTGAAAAACCATCAAGCAGGGAGATCCTTTTAGAACCTACTACCTTCTGTAGGATATGTTCCATTCTGGGAAAAGGGTAGTTGTCTTTTAGGGAGGCTCTATTCAGGTTTCTGAAGTCTATGCATAGTCTGATCTCCCATGTCTTCTTCCTTACAGCCACTAAGTTTGACACCCAATCAGAAAACCTCACAGGGACTATTATTCCTGCTTCACACATATTTTTAATTTTTTTTTCTACTGCAGGCAATTGTTTTGGGTTGATTCTTCGAAGTTTTTGTCTGAAAGGCTTCTGATTTTATTTTAGTGGTATTTTGTGTTGTATGATGTTGGTGTCATAGGCCTTTAAGTCTTCATAGCTCCATGCAAACACATCAATTAATTCCTTAAACAAGTCAATGTATTTTTCCTTCATGTTTGCAGGTATAGACTTAGCCAGTTTTATCATTCTGGGCTTATCTTTAGTGCCTATGTTGCATTCTTCTATATCTGATTCTGCATGTTCAATTGTGGGCTTTTTTGCTACGTCATCAAAGTCAAAATGGTCTTCTAAGGGTGCCAGGCCTCTGGGTATGTTCTTATCTTTGGCCTCCAACACTTCAACCTCTTCGTTTTCTGCGTTTTTACTATCTTCGCTAAAATTTCCAGTTTTATCAGAAAAAAGATTTATTTCTATCCTACAGGGTGTTTTTGGTTCATCTGGGGGATCTCCATCTGGGTAGAAGCTATAATATTTGGAGTCTGAATCAGAAAATTAAAACTCATTTCTGCCTATCAGGAAATCCTCGATCTATTTGTCTCCTTCAAAGACCTGCCAATATTTTTCATTGTCTGGCACTGCAGGCCTGAATTTGGTTTGAATGATAATTTGTTGGTCAGCTGGGGCTTTAGGATACGAGCTAGCTAGACATGCTAGTCCATTTGCAATTGCATTTTGGCCCCTGGGAACAAACACTAATTCATATTCAACAAACGTTTTCAGCAAATCTATAGTGTCATTCCTGTATGCTCTAAGCCTGGGGTGCTTTGCTGAATACTCACCATTCACCTGCTTGATAACTAACTCTGATTCTCCTTTCACGGCTATCCTATGGGCTCCTCGCCTTCTCAACAAATTCAGACCTAGGATGAGAGCTTCATATTCTGCAATATTTTTATTGCATTTGAAATGCAGATTGACAGCGTGGCTCTCTGCGTGATCGTTTTAATTGTTACGTAGCCACACTCCTACGCCAGCATTCTGCCTAGTACAGGACCCATCAAAGTTCATTTCCCACAGGGGTTCTTTGTTTGATTCATTTTCATCCCCTCCCCTACAGCTGGATTCGTCATTATATTGAGTTGTGAGGCTTGTGCTAGGAGGGAGGTCGCTTTGGTCATGGAGATCAGGGAGGTGGCTAAGTTGTTGTTTTTGTTCTGTTTCCATTTCATTCAGAGTTATATTTTCAGCGGTTTGCCCATGGTCTTCCTCTTCGTATTCTTCTAGGGTAGCCATTATGTTGAAGTCCATGGGCTGTATGTTACTGTTCTCTGAGACTGATTCTTCTGAGAATTGTTCATTGTAGAGGATGAAAGAATCCAAGTCTGTGTGCACAGAATACAATGGTGAATTTTCAGGTTTCTCGAGGCTACCGACTAGGAATTTCATTTTGGATTCTCTATACAGTATTCTAAGTTGGCCAAATATAGGGATAGTGGTAGATGAGCCATCCATCTGCATTGTTCCCTGCAGTTTGGCTCCCCATGATCTTGAAAACAGCATGCCATACTTTGGTGGTACATCTTCCACCACAACATCCATGACCATACACTTGGCAGGAATTTGGGTTAAGCTCACACATAAGTCTTTGATGAGGCCAAGGCATTTTACTCTGTTAGAGTCAAATGAATATAAGTCTTTGTAGGGTCTAGTGATTTCTAGGCCTAGCCTCTCCATCACTACCTTAGGCATTAAGTTGTGTGATGCTCCAGAATCATGCATTGCATTGTGCAAGATCTTGTCATGAATGTTAACACTGATATAAAAAGGTGGAACTACCCCTTCCTGAAACTTCCCTTCAATTTTTGGACCAAAGAGTAGGACTGGTTGGTCATCATTCAGATTTATAGAGTCATTCATTTCTCCCAGATTCAATGCTTTCAAAATTTGGCCTTTATATACATCTTGAGTGGCCATCTCAGATAATGGTACAGAGATTTTGATTTTTGCAATCTCACTCTCTAGATTGAAAGTGGACTGTGTCTTAGAAACACTTGACTCTGTTTTATTTGCCACTGTTTTGGTGGCTGAATCAGTTTGCTGATTCCCATTATGTACATGTGTATGAACATTTTTATCAGGAGTACTAACCGAAGTGCTAGCACTGCTGGCTGGTTGACTTTGTTTTTCATTGTCCTGGTTGTCCTTCTCCTTATGTTTACCAGAACTTACAGTTGTTGTCTCATTATCTACAGAGGTTGCTTTAGAAGTTTTGTCAGGTCTTTTCTTGATGGTTACCTCAGGAGTCTTTGTTTTGGAAGTATCTTGGCTTTTCTTGCTCCTAAGTTCATATTGTTCCCTGACCTGTAGCATGGCATCTTCAAATCCTAATCTGTAATCATCAGTTTCTAACCATTCCTCATTCCAATATGAGAGTGAGGGTTGGTCTTCTTCTGAATCACAGTTAAGGACTAAGTCCTCTGCTTCAAACATATTTATGGTGTTCCCCTCAGACTCTTCAATGATTCCCTCGTCCTCATCTAAAAAAATTTCTTGAAATGGGGGAATAATTTGTTGATCTGACTCTCTTTGTCTGTTGGGGGCAACATTGTTTCTTCTCATATTTTGGTTCTGGTTTCTGTTTTGGTTGTTGTTTTGGAAAACCATCCTTTTAATCATTTGCTATAGTTCTTCCACGTTTTTGGACAGTCTATCATATTTTGGATCAGATGTGGAAGCTATGTTGTCATCCCTATAGGTTACCCTTTTTTCAGCTTTTAACCTTGCCCTCTTTTCCATTAAGTTTGCTTCTATGGTTATGGCTCCTTTCTGCATGTCTTCCAAGGTGGTATACTCTTTATCTCTAAGCTCATAGGCCATGTCAGCATCAAATCCATCAGGATATTTTGCTAGGGCCATACCTTGTGGAGGTTTCATGTGTGGAGGGAGAGCATTATAAATGCTGTTGAATCTAGTGGTGTAATCATGAACACTCTCTCCTACATTCCTCTTAAGGGACATGTATTCTGCTAGGAGCTGGCGAGGGTTTGCTCTAACCTCCCATTTGTTTATAAAGGTCTGGTATAGTGCAGGGAGATCTTGAATGCTGCCAGGAGGCAATCCTTTAAACCATTTTTTTACCTCACCCCCTAAGCTTTGGGCGAAGATCCTCATTTTGATTGTTTCATCATCAATTTCCATATAATCAAAAGAGTCCTCCATTTTATCTACATGTTGTTGAGCTGTTATGGACTCTTTAGCAGTGACGTGTGGGATTTTTTACTGATAATCATCGGGCAAGGGTAACAAGGGTTGAGGTAAGAGCAACAGTGCATACCAGGCTGCCATAATGATGTTCTGATGGGGTATAGGGTTAATTTGAGTGGCTGGTATTTGAATGATAGGGATATTAAGACCAGCAGAAGTCTGTTGAGCAGATCTAGGGTGAGAGAGCCCCAAGTTTTGAAGGAAGGTAAAATCAGGTGGTGTGGAAGGAGGGGTTTCACTGTCCCTAGTGTCTGGCTGGTCTGAAACACTGAATGACCTAGTTCTAGGTAATCTGTTTTGAAGGTCTAGGTCGAAGAAAGGGTCTAATAGAGCTGCAAGATCTTCTGGTGCAGAATTAGCTCTATGAATGTTGCTGGAAATAGTTGATCTCTTACTTATAGGTGTTCTCTTGAGGATTTTCTCAGGATTATCAACTATTTCAGGTGGGTTTGGATCAGGGCAAGCTCTTGTATGAATGGTTCTGAAATCCAGAATGTTGTTTATAAGCTTAAGCAGCTTAACCCTATTTGTTATTTCTACTATGGTTAATGTTGTCTCAGGGACTGGCCTCCCAGCGGAGTCTTCATTATGTCTTGGGTCTGGTCTCCCAGTGGAGTCTGATGTGAAACCAAGATAATCAGCAGGCCTACTGATCACCAGTGGAGTCTTTTAACATTTAGGAACAATGGAGTCGCCAGGTGGAGGGTTTAGGATGTTTCTAGGGGATACACTGTCCACCACAGTGCTCAGGCACTATCACCTTTCAAGAATCTCCTTTAAACAGCTAGCTCCAACCAGAGATTGACTGGGAGGGCATTTACCAGATATGTCACCTCAAAGAAGAGGATGAGATCCGGAGGCTACCTGGCCCTTTCCAGGCTCTGTCTAAGAGTATAGGGTAAAACACACAAAAGGTAAGAGGAATGGGAAGGATAAGTGTTTTACTACCAACCCGACCAGAGATTCTAGGTTTTCTGAGGTTTGGAGATGTATCAAGATGAAAATACTCAGAAACTCCCCAGTATGGTCGCCATTATGTTGGGGTTCCCATGTTTTGGCCAGGTTGGCATGACCAAAAGATGAGACAACATCAGAACTGCTTTGGGAACTTAGGATCTAGCCCTCCTAGGTCCAGAGAGGGATCTCTCTATGATAGCCAAAGGTTTATGTCTTTAAGGCTCAAAGTATAAGATTTTAGGCTAGTTATAGGCTCGAGGTTGTTTGTTTGATTGTCTATGTTTGGTTGGAGGGAGTCAGGAAAAGAAGGGCCAATACATGACAAGGATGAGCAAAGAGGAAGCTTAGGCAGAGATAGATAACTCAGAGAACATCAAAGCCATTGGGCTATGGAGTCAAGAAAGGATTTATTTGTGTTCAATGTGCAAGCTTTCAGTTGGGCTAGTCATCTAGAGCATTTGGATCTTGAAGGAGATATTTGGAATGGGACATTAAGGATTGAAAATGAAAGGAGGAGAACCAACCAACTCTGTCTATAGATCAGACCAGAGGTCATTTAACTCCAGGCCTGCTTGGACAGAATTAGAGGTAATTACCAGGGAACTTAGAAAGACTTAGTTAGTCGTGCAAAGATCCTAGTGGACAGGGCTAACACTAATCCCCAGTGTTCCCAAACCTTCCAGCTAAATCCTACCAAGAACATCTAAACATAGACTTCATCAATTCATACATCAGAGAGCAGGAAATATCATCCACTACACTGGTTAAATCAATTGAAATCAACATTCAGATACACATATAAGCAGAAAACATAGGCACTATGAAGAAATTGAACACCACAAATGCTCATATGTTGCCTCTGTTGAAAACATAGTGAAATGAAAGCAAGTCAATCACAAATACAGAGAAAGGAAAACATCACCAGCTGCTTTAGATCAGGATCCAAAGAAACATGCTTGTCATATTAAAAACAACACCAATCGGGTACATCATAGCCCAAAACCGAACATTGAATTAATTACGTCAGTCCATTCCTCTTTGTCTCCCAGGCATATCTCGGAAAAATAACGTTCCCTTTGATTTCTCATCGCTTATTATTCAGTATTTCTCTATTGTGCTTTATAACAAGGATGAACAAGATAAATGAGAGGCCAGACACGAAATTAAATGTATCTTTGAACATAACCATGAATGCAGGGCCGAAACCCATTCTGCTTGACATGCTGTATATTTAATTTCTGTCACCTCCCTCGGAAAAGAATGATATCCCTGGATATGACCTCGACATTTTGGCGTGTTGTACTCCAGGTGTCGTGAACCAAAAGTAAAATAAACTGTATGAAGGTCTGTCTCATAAATGTCTGACTGTCTTTGAGCTGTAGTTTGGTGGGAAAACTCTTCAGGGACATTCTGCATAATAAAAAACGGTATTGGTGGATTTGATGCACGCTTGTACGAAATAAAGATAAGAAAACAGCGCATAAAGCAGAAACACGAAACAATACATGCCTGTCATTACTCCAGGATCACTGATTGATCCTCGGGAGTCTGGTAATACGCGTTTGCCTCGAAAGCTTGGTAGAGCTTAGGGCTCGAGATCTTCATGGTTGTGCTTTAATCTTCCTTTTTCTCTGCGCTGAACATTTTTCCGCTCCATCTACTCTGACAGGGTAGTTCGGGGTTTTAATGGTGCTGAAAGGTTTTCAGTGCTCGAAATCTACCTTTTTCCTTGATGCAAACCCTCCTGGCCGCTTTCTTTGACCATTTTATGCCAGTACCAACTCTTGGATTTAATACAGTCTGCACAACTTTGCCACGTAGGGTCATGGCGGTCTTTTACCCTTGGAAACTTTGCAAAACAACGAACTGCGAGGAAGACCATAGACAGGGATGATGAAGGCGACGAGGACAAGGTGTGGTCGTGAACAATAGCCATGCGGACGGAATGGAGGGAAAAATTGCAGGGGAAAGGGTGGGACATAGCTCTGGTGTGGTTGGTGGACGCTGCAGAACAAAGAATGCATGAAAAACATTAAAAAACGCGAGAGTAGGACGTTATATGCGACGAAATGGTTGACAGGTACGGAACATGCACGTGGGGTGACGTGGCATATGGATAGCCAAGTGGACGGATGAGTTGGAGGTCCCGGGGCAACGGAATGGTCGACCATGGATGGACTGATCTGGACCGTTGATCGCTGATAGATCAACGGCGGGGAATATCGGAAGATGGGGCAGAGTACGAATGGGGCCCAGGGTTAAAAAGGCATGCGGCTTCGAGAAGACGGCCGGCCTTTGGATGGAGGGCAGGATCCAATGGCGATCTCGTCGGTCCCATTTTGCCGACACCGTCACGGAAAATAACGCGCGAAAAATGGTTTTAGGAACGATCTGCAGGAGGATCTGACCGCCGAAAGGATGGAGCCCGGATATTGAGTTTCGGAGAAGCTTCGCCGATTGCGGATGGGCGGCGCGGGGAATTACCCGGCGGGTTTAGAGGGCGGAGATGACATGTATGCGGGCGGGGGTCCACCATTTTGGGCGCTGCGCCAGATTAGATCAATTTCAATGGACGGTCGGGGTCATTGGTAAATCAAAAATATTAAAACCCAAAAATGTGTGTCTCCAAAGGTTTTTGAATGATTTTCTGGTGCAAAAATGGTTGGAGGGGGTAAGTGCCTGGAGGGTCTAGCTCTGGGTTCCGGCGCCAGGTCTTATGGGAAGGAAAAGAGCGCGGGGCTAAAGCTAAAGGGGATTTAGGCCTTATTATATGATTTTTGCACATTTTAAAAAGCGTTTTTTTGAGCCTAAGGGGAGGAACGTAGGGAAATAGAAAGGGTAGGGAAGACGGCGGGCGCAGGGTTAAGGAGGGTTTAAAGGATAACGGCCAGGGGAATTAAAGGGGGCTTGGCAAATGGAGAAGGGAAGGTGATATTTGCAAAGATATAAGAAGCGATAATGGGCCATTTTTGAGAAATGGAACGACGGAGAAATACATTTAGGCACGATGCAGAGAGACTCCTAGGAGGGAGTGAACTTTCGAAGCATTCCTTGGAGGCTCCCGAGCAATCTAGCCCACGACTTGCTTGCTTGGAGATTTCACATGGGGGCTAACAATGACCGTTGATCTATATAGATGAACGGTGGGGATGGGTTCATGGAGTGATAAGGCGGGGGAAAATATATAAGGGGAGATGCATTTTTCAAGGGGCGCGGGGGAAAAAGGTAAGGGAAAAGGGCTGGGGATAAGGTGGAGGTATGGCCCCGTGACGGAGTAGGGAACCGGGGGTGGAGGAGAAAGGGACTAGAGAAAGAGGGCTAAGAGGAGGGATGATAGAGGTGATCAGCACTGTTGGATCAAAAAAGATCTATGGCTAGGATCTCATCGGAGTATTGATATTTAGGGTGGACTGTTTGTAAAGGAAAATGCGGATGTATAGAGGAAATGCTGATGCGATGGAGTTAAGGCCTTGGTCGCGGGAGCAAGGTCATATGACGGAGTAGGAGCTAGGTTTTTAAGCCCTCAGGGGCTTAAAGCCTATGTTATATAAAGAAAGGGAGCTTTTTAGGCAAAAATAAGGTTTTTAGGGGTTTTTTGAGGTTCCGGTAGGTAAAATGGGGGTTTTTAAACCATAAAAAAGGATTTTTTATGAGTTTAAAATGGATTTTGAAGGTTTTCTGAGGAAAATGAGGGTAAAATGAGAAGGAGAGAAGGGGATTTTTCAGAGGAAAATGAAGGATGAACAGGGGAAAAAATGAGTGAAAATAGGTTTAGAAAATGATGGAACATGGCCTAAAAACAATGTTTTTGGATAACAGCATGGTTTCTTGGTGAATTTATGAATGAAACAACACTGCTAAGGAACATCACTTAAGGAACAACAAGTTAAGGAACAATACTGCAGATCAATCTTTTTGACAAGGAAACACAAAGAGTCTTCAAGAAGTCACAAGTTTTGCATGATATTTGTTTCTTGAAGACTAAAGACCTATTTAGCCATCATTTGTTGTGTCAAAATTTACTGATGGCTAACAGTGGCTCCACTTGGGGATGGAAGCTCCTTGAAGGTGTCAAGAACTTTAGAATTTTATCTCTGGGATGTATACCTGGACCTTATCCATTGACAACCTGCTTCTTCTTTGATCATGCTGCTTTAAAAGATGATCAGTACTTACATCAAACAGAATTATTTCCCAAACAACTACCTACACAGCCTACTTCCTAACATTTTTTCTTCATAAGGTGCATTTGGACTTGCGGACCTTAAACATCAACATTTTATTCTTTTGGAAACAGGAAAAACTAATCTAAATCTACCCTTATTTCTTCCATGAGTTCATATTGAACTCATTAATTCTCCACCTAAGCTACTATCTGCCAGGATTAAACTGTCTAGTAGATTTTATTCTCTATTTTCTAAAACAGAAATTTAAACATAGTCAATTCAGGATTAAACTGTTTGATTTGACATGGTGTATATGGCTGTATGTACAAGCTACACATAGACTTTATTTGCAGAAATTTAAAACAAAACTATGAAGGCTTAAGATATGAAAAAAAAAAAAAAAAAAAAACATCCTTCATTCTTTCTTTCAGCTCTGGTTTTGATCTTTTTAGAGCTGTTCTTTTTATTCTTTCTGGGTTCATAATTTAATCATGTTCGAACCATTCTTTTTCTTTTTCTTTTGCTCAAATTTTGGTTTGATTAGAGCCATTTTTTCTATCCTAATCTAATCTACTGATAATCCAAGATTAAACAGTTTGGAAAATCTGATTCACTAACCTATCAGCAGTAAATTGAAAACTATATAGTCATGATTAGGCTGTATGACTAAATAGCAGTGCTCTTTTTAAGTAGTGGCATTTAAGCTTGCACACTTTCATATTTCTCATTTCTTTTTTGGTATGGGGTTGTACCTTTCTTCTTTTATTTTTGCCCTCTTTTCTCTTTTCTACTGTTTTTGTATTTTTCTTTTTTCAAATTTAAAAAACAGTGTTATATACAATGAACAAAAAGCTCTGAAACTAGAATATCAGCTAATAGAAGTAATGTTTGAGCATCCTGCCATTGATAGGACCTCCAAAAAATTCAGCTCCATCTAACTCTTGTAAAAAGAATGCATTGTTTCCAACAGCAGATTGAATAAGATAAGGACCTTGGCATAAATTATCAAACTTTCCATGTTTTCCCTTATCTTCTCTCCTTGAATCCCATTTTAGAACTTTATCACCAATTTTAAAATCACTTGCCTTGGTTCTTTTTTCAAACAACTTCTTGATGTTTTCTTGTAGTTGATGTGCTCTGATGTATACATCCTCTCTGGTTTGTTGTAGATGTATAGTCTGGTTTATTCTTCTTGTCATATCATCATCTTCAGACTGTACTTCTTGGATCAACTTCATGACTAGCACTCCTAAACTGGTTGGAAATATTGCATCTGTTCCATAAACTAGTTGGTAAGGAGACATCCCAATTGACTTTTTAACTGTCAATCTATCTGCCCATAATGCATGTACTAGCTTACTGTGCCATGATTTCTTGTTATCTTCCAGCAACTTCTTGATAATGTTTACCAAAATTTTATTTGATGATTCTACCAATCCATTACCTTGAGGGTAATAAACTACAGAATGACCCAATATAATCTGATATTTATGACAAAATTCTACCATCTTTTTAGATCCAAATGAAGCAGCATTATCAGTTATGATCTTCCTAGGACAGCTAAATCTAGACATTATATGGTTTTCAAGAAATGAAATGATGACTAAATCTGTGGAATTCCTAGATGCGATGGCTTCTATCCACTTGGTAAAATAGTCTGTTGCTATGAGGATCCATTTATGTTGGGTAGATGAGGCAAGATGGATTTCCCCAATGAATTCTAGACCCCATTGCTGAAAAGGAGCTTCAATAGTGATTGGTTGCAGAGGTAAGGGAAGCAGTTTTCTTTTGCCTTCAAAAATTTGGCATTTGTGAGAGGCAGTAATCACTTTGTGGACATATTGAAAGAGGGTGGGCCATTAATAGCCAGCTCTAAGTATTTGTTTGCAGTTGACTTCCAGTAGAGGTGGCCTCCACATTCTCCTTCATGAAACTCATGCTTGATCTTATCTACATCATTCTCAGGCAAACATTTAAGCAATAATCCACTAGCATTTTTCCAATATAAACATTTATCCAAAATGCAGTAATTTACAGCTTTCAACTTTAAAAATATTTCCTTTGTTTTAGAAAAACCAGGAGGGGCATTAATATTGAGCAAAACATACAAAATATCAGCATACCAAGATGAATTCAAAAAATGATCTTCAATAATTGGAGCTGTCAAATCCTCTTGTTCATCTAATGCATTAAACATGTTTATATCAAGACCTTGAAAGTTGGATTCAGCCATAAGTATTGCTAGTACTTGACCTTTTATGAGCTTAGTGGGTTTGATTTCTACGTCATATTCTAAAATTACAGCAATCCACTTTCCTCTTTTTCCATCTGGATCTTGGGTAAATATGTCTTTTACAACTGAATGAGGCACAAATGTTATGATGTGGGAATGTAAAATGTAAAATTTGAAGTATTTTAAGGCTTTGACTAAGGAAAATGCTTGTTTTTCCATTATATTGTACTTTAGAGGTGCATCTCTTAATGCCTTGCTAAAAAATGCAATTGGCTGCTCTTGTCCATTCAAGTTTTTCTGTAATAGGACAACAGCTACTATGTGTTCTGATGCAAATGAAAAAATGAGGAAAGCCTTTGTAAAATCAGGACTAACAAGAACTGGTGTTTTGGTGAGTGCTTGTTTTACCAGTTCAAATGATTTCTTTGCTTCTAAGGTCCATTTGACTCCTTCTTATTTTTTAAGCATGTTTGTTATGTTTCTAAGGAGTTCAGATAGATTGGGTATGAACCTTCTCAAGAAATTAATCTTCCCAATGAAAGATTGAAGTTCCTTGATGTTTCTAGGATGGCTAATTTGCAATATACCATCAATCCTTTTTGGGTCTATCCTTATTCCCTCTTCTGATATGATATGTCCAAGAAGTTTACCTTCTTGGAGACCAAATAGTGTTTTTTTTGGATTTAAAGATAACCCAAATTTTCTGCATTTCTCAAAGACTTTTCTCAAGTATATTAGGTGTTCTCCATCTATTTTAGAATAAACAGTTATATCATCAAGATAAATCACAATGAAGTAACCTATTT
Source organism: Pinus albicaulis (assembly GCA_034641835.2). Taxonomy (NCBI): domain Eukaryota; kingdom Viridiplantae; phylum Streptophyta; class Pinopsida; order Pinales; family Pinaceae; genus Pinus; species Pinus albicaulis. The sequence continues at coordinate 19,048 of JAXQQM020063328.1, forward strand.
CTTCTGAGAATGCTATATCCATGGCTCTCTGAAATGTGGCACCAACATTCATTAAACCAAAGGGCATTTTCAAATACATGAAAGTACCCCAAGGTGTAGTAAAGGCTATTTTGAGTTGATCATCAGGATTTACCAAAATCTGATTGTAACCTGAGAAGCCATCTAGCAAAGAAATTATTTTAGAACCAACTACCTTTTGTAAGATATGATCCATTTTGGGCAAAGGATAGTTGTCCTTCAGTGAGGCTTTGTCTAAGTTTCTAAAATCAATGCAAAGCCTTATCTCTCTTATTTTCTTTCTAAATGATATAAGATTAGACACCCACTCTGAGTATCTAATAGGGACAATAATTCCAGCATCATACATTTTTCTAATTTCTTTCTCTACCAGAGGTATTTGAACAGGGTTGATTCTGCGCAATTTTTGCTTAAAAGGTTTCTAGTTTTCTTTGAGGGGCATCTCATGCTGCATTATTTCTGTATCATATGATTTCAGATCTTCATAACTCCATGAAAATACATTAGAAAATTCTTTAAAAATCTCAATGTATTTCAGTTTGATGTGAGCTGGTAGTGTTTTAGATAGTTTGATCATTTTGGGCTTTTCCTCACTGCCTATGTTGCATTCTTCCACTTCAGATTCAATAGGTTCCAGTTTTGGATTTTTGGCAGCATCATTCAAATCAAACAATTCTTCTAATGAGACCAGTCCTCTTAGCAAGATGTGATCTTTAAATTTCAGCATTTCTAAGTCTTCATTTTGTAAATCTGTGCCATTTTCTATTGTATGTTTGGGTTCATGGGTTAACAGATTTATATCAACAATTTCATGAGATTTTTCTTCTTCAGAAAGTGGATTTTCTTCAGTAGGACAGTATTATTCATAGTCTGAATCTGAGTGTGGTGTTTCAAATTCATTTTTGGACTATAGGAAATCTAATATTTGTTTATCTCCATCAAAAACTTGCTAGTATTTTTCATTATCTGGGACAGCTGGTCTATATTTGACTTGGGTGGTGCATTTCTTGGTTTCATAAGGTGTAAGACAAGTTCTAGTAGCAAAGGCTAACCCATTGGCAAGGATATTTTGGTTCCTTGGGACAAAGGTTAGTTGGAATTCATTAAATGTTTTTAACAAGTCCATTGCATCATCTCTATAGGCTCTAAGTCTAGGATGTTTAGCACTGTATTCCCCATTTACTTGCCTAATTATCAATTCCAAATCTCCATGAACTGATATCCTCTTGGCCCTTAGTTTTTTCAATAAATGCAGGCCTAAAAGGAGAGCTTCATACTCAGCGATGTTGTTTGTACATTGAAAGTTTAATCTGTAGGAATGCCCCTCAGCATGATTGTTTTTATTGTTGAGTAACCATATGCCTTCTCTTGCACCAGTTTTAGTGCAAGACCCATCAAAACTCATGTTCCAAAGAGGACTGTTTTCATATTTATGATTTACTTCATTACTGTCCTCTCTGTCTTGTTCATCATTATGTTCTGTACAAGTGTCTGCACCATGTTCCTTTTTGATTTATTTTTTCAAGATTTTCAATTTGTTGAAGATTCATCTTTTCATTTTCTTGATTGGTACTATTTTTATGATTGCTTTGGACCTTAATACTGGTGATCTGTTTGCGTAATTTTTTGAATCAACAAACTGCCTTTTAGTTTCCTCCTTATTTTCCTCTTCACCATTTGCTGCCACTATGTTTGGATGTGTAGTGACCACTACATTTGATGATGTTTCATTGACTAACTTTTTCTCATTGGGAATATCATCATTGTAAAGAATGAATGAGTCAAGGTCGGTGTGTATGGAATAGAGAGGAGAATTCTCTAGTCTTTCTTGGTTACTCACCATGTATTTCATGTGTGTTTCCCTATAGAGTCTTCTAGGTTGACTGAAGACAGGGATGGTGGCATAAGTCATATCCATCTGCATGGTGCCTTGCAACTTAGCACCCCATGATCTTGAAAGAAGCATGCAATATTTGGGGGGTATATTAGCCACTACAATATCCATCACTAAGCTTTTGGCTGGGATTTGGGCTAAGTTAACACAGAGATCCTTTATTAGGCCTAGGCATCTCACCCTGCTTGAATCAAAGGAATATAAATCTTTGTATGGTCTAGTCACCTCTAAGCCTAATATTTTCATTATTACCTTGGGCATGAGGTTGTGTGATGCTCCTGAATCAAGCATGGCATTGTGCAAAATATTATCATGGATGTTCAAACTGATGTAAAATGGAGGGGTAGTCCCTTCTTGAAATTTTCCTTCAATCTTTGGTCCAAATATGAGCTCTAGGGTATCATCATTTAAGTTGACAATGTCATGAACATATTCTATGTTCAAAGCTTTCAAAATTTGACCTCTATATACATTTTGAGTTACTAACTTAGTAAGTGGGACAGAGATTTTGATTTTTGAAATTTCATTCTCTAGGCTAAAAGGAATCTAATTTTTTGAAGTGTTTGATTCAACCTTGTTAGTCACTCCCTGTTCAGCAAAATCCTCTTGCTGATTCTTACTATTTACAGTAGTTAAAATGGTTTTCTCAGGAGAATTAGCTGAGATGCTAGTGCTACTAGGGTCAACACTCTGTTTTTCATTGACTTGGGTGTTTTTCCCTTTTTTTAGATCAGAACTTACATCCACTGTTTTCTTATTTTCTACTGTCTTTTTGGAAGCATTTTCAGGGCTGTTTTTGACAGATTCATCAGAGGTTTTGTTCTTGGGAGTTTCTTGATTCTTTTTTACTTCTTAGGTCATATTTTTTAGGTGATCCTATGATGGAATTTTCAGAGTATTGTTCATAATAATCAGTTTCTGTTCTTCTATCATCATAGGGAGTATATAGACCTTGTTTTCTTTCATGGAGGAAATTAGAATCCTCATTTATTACTCCCAGCATGTTTATATTGTCATCCTATATTTGTTCATTGGTATCTTCATTCTTATTAACATAATTTTCTTGGAAAGGAGGTATGATCTGTTGATCATCCTCTCTTTGTCTGTTCTGAGGTTGATTTCTCCTAAAGTTCTGATTCTGATTTTGAGACTAATTTTTGTTTTGGGGAGCTGATTGATTTTCTCTAGATTGTGCTCTCTCAAATATCCTCATCCTCTTCATCATTTACTCCATCATTCTTTCCATTTTTGAGCTAGATGTGGAAGGTGCAGTTTCCTCCCTAAATGATACTTTCTTTTCATTCCTCATTCTAGCTCTTTTTCCAATTAGATTTACTTCCACAGCTAGAGCTCCCTTCTGCATGTCTTCCAGAGTTAAGGGATCTCTTTCTCTTAGCTGATAGGCCATTTCAGGATCAAATCCTTCAGGGAATTTTGCCAAATCTAAGCCTTGTGGAGGTTCCATGTCTGGGGGTAGTGCATTATAAACACTATTGAATCTAGTGCAATAATTTTGAACACTTTCCCCAGCGTTTCTTTTGAGGTTGTTGTAATCTAAAATTATTTGGAGAGGGTCTTTTCTGACTTCCCATTTGTTTAGGAATGACTGATGGAGAGCTTGGAGGTCATTAATACTATTAGGGGTTAAGCTTTTGAACCATTTTCTTGTTTCTACCCCTAAAATTTGAGCAAACAATCTGAGTTTGATAGTTTCATCATCTATCTCATTTCTATCAAAATATTCATTCATCTTGTCCACATGTTGTGAAGAAGTAGTAGAACCACTGGCATCATATAATGGAATCTTGGACTGATATTCCTATGGAAGATTGACTAAAGGTAAAGGAAGGACTAGAGGAGCATACCATGTTGCCATGATAGGAGGTTGTGGAAAAAGTGGGGGGTTTACAGGTGGAGGATGTAAGATAGGAGGGGGATGATGGAATGGAGTAGTTTGAATAGTGGATGTATGGATAATAGAAGTACTTGGACCAGCAAGAGACTGTTGAGAAAATCTAGGATGAGAAAAACCAAATTTATGAATGAAATGCAGATCCGGTGGGGTGGTTTCTCTGCTAAAAGTGTGTTCACCACTATGTTGGGGTGAGTGTGAAGGCTCAAATTCTATCTGATCTAGATCACTACGTGACTTAGTTCTGGATGGGTTTATTATGAATGGTAAGTTGACTTGTGTATCTTGTAGAGTTGTAAGGTTTTCAGGGACAGAATTAGCTCTAAAAGTTGGTCTGGCAACAGTTGAAGTTTTAGACTTAGGAGATTTCCTAAGTATACTTTCTGGATTATCAACTATCTCAGGAGGATTTGGGTCAGGACAGGCTCTAGTATGAATTCTTTTAGAAGCCACTATGTGGTTTTTTCCGACCCAATGATAAGAAAATTTCAACCAAGTATGGCAATATTTAATAGGCTAACTGATCTTTGATAAGAAAACTTAATCCTCAAAGTTTCCTTGACTGAGTTTGTATGATATTATGATAGAGTGGGTTTCCTAGTGGAGTCTTTAGGTCAATTCAGAAATGTGGAGTCACCAGGTGGAAATGTTTAGCTTTTTAAGGTAAGATGTTTTATGGTTCACCACCATTGATTGATTTAAATACCAATCTGAAATGTTTTGGGTTTTCTGAGTTATTTTTATTTTTATTTATTTTTTAATTTTTTTACAGTCTTGTGTTTGTGAGAGTGTCCTATACCAGTTTCAACACTTAGCTACGGTGATGAGACAAATAGAGTCTATTCTATAGCTCACTAGCTGATTTCTTCAAGGTTTGATAAGGGTCTGTTAGAATCCTAAGGGATACTTAGATTTCCATTGATTCAGACAAGTCCTATCATGATCACCAGTATGCTGGTAGTGCTTGAAGAAAACTAATCTTTACTTGAATGAATACTGAGTGTTTTGTTTTGAGGATTTTACTCAGAAATTCCCCAGTATGGTCACCAGTATGTTGGGCCTCCGTAGTTTTCAAGATTGGCAAATACAAACGCTGCAGAGCCTACATAAAAACAACTTTGGAATCTAAGGATCTAGCCATCCTAGATTCAGAGAGGGATCTCTCTATTTATGTGTTTTAAAAGATATTTCTTTATGCTTTATGATATGATATTAGGCTAGAAATGAAGTACAAGGTTGTTTGTTTGTTTTGGTTGGGTAGGATAACATGAAGATGAAGGAAGTCTATATGAAGGGTGAAGGTGTGAGTAAGTGAAAGAATGGTTCAGCTGATAGGATAAGCAGGAAACAACATCAATCCATTGGGCTATGGAGTCACAAGAGGATTTAATCGCACAGCAAGTTTCAAGAGTGGTCCATGGGGCAAGTCATCTATGTCAAAGGATCTATTTAAGTTGATTTTATGGAATGAAACATTAAAAGTGTTGTGAAAGAAAAAAACACACAAGAAAAACAAAGGACAACCTAAGATCAGGTAAGTACTTTTAAACTAGCCTGCTTTTGACATATTCTTAAAGGAAAACATTCATGATAAACATAAAAGGCAGCCTAAGATCAAGTAAGTACCTTTAAAATAGCCTGATTTTGACATACTCTTAAGGGAAAACATTCATGATAAACATAAAAATTAGCCTAAGATCAGGTAAGTACTTTTAAACTAGCCTGCTTTTGGCATACTCTTAAGGGAACTTTTCAAAGCAAATGTTGGAGATAAACTAGAGGACAGGGCTAACCATAAACTTCTCTAGTTCAACTTTAATTAGCAGAATTTTCAAGATCATTCAAAGACAATATCTCAAGTTTTACTCAGGAAACATTGGTTTACCAACACTTCACTGGTTATACTCTATTGAATTATCCTCAAATAAACAATCAACAGAAAACATAAAGGATAAATATTTATCAGTGAGATTTAGGGTACTTTCAGAAGTATATCCTAATCTATATTTGTTGTTCTTTGTCAGAGAAAAGTGGATAGAATGAAAACATAAAGAAAATAACAATTACAGAGAGAATAACATCATCATTGACATAGACCAGGATCCCATAAATCAGCTATCGTATTTGATGTTCAAACCAGTTAATATCTTCAAGTCTAGTGGGTCTTTACAGCTTCAAACTTCTCATCTCAGCTTATTTTTCTTCAATTTCTAACAGAGCTACAACATGCTTCAATAGCTATTTACACTCAAAAAGTATCCAACCAATAATAATACTGTCTTTTAGAGAAGTATTTATAGAATAATGAGAATGTGGAGTGAAAGAAAGGTCTATCTGTTCCATTAATACATAGTAAGTGCTTCTTGGCCTTTGAAGGGCCAAATGGAGAAGTTTTCAAATGTTTTTAACTCTTCCAATTGATTATTACATTAAATTTCATCAACTTCAGTCACTTTTGTTGACTTTGGGGGCTCTTGGTAGGCTGGCAATTAATTCTAAGCTGTCTTTGGAAAATATCTCTGACTGTGCTTTAACTGTGTATTCTTTTTAGGTGAAAAAGGCCTGTAGGTGGCATTTCTGGCTTTAATTTCCTCATTGATGTGGCATTTGGAGGCTTTCTTTGTTGATTTGTGCTAATTTGGCACTTTGAACTTCAATTAGGCCTTTTGATATTGCTTTTGTGCCTTATAATCATCTTCGGAGCCTTTAAACTTTCCCTATTGGCTGCATTTACCTTTAAAGTGTGTTTTAACACTAAAATTGCAGGATTAAACCTTAAATCCTTCAATCTCATGAATTAAACCTTTTCACTTTGACTGTTCGATGGCTTTCCCTTTAATCCACTGTTTTAGTCTTTAACCCCTTTGTTTTTACGTTTAAACTACCTTTTGCCCCTTTTAAATTGATTTAGATGTTGGTTTTGTGCTTTAGGCCTATATTTGGACCACGAGGGTCCTCATCTTGGCCCTGTCCCTTATGAACTGTGGGGAGGGTTTCTGCTTCAAAACTGCTATCAAAACCTGCAAAAACCAATAAAACAAGTCATAAAACCCTGCGGGGTTGGAAAAATTTCATGCAGAGGCTGGCAGAGGTGGAGGAGCATATTAAGAGGAGATGAAATGTAGGCGGAGGAGGTTCTGTGGAGAAAACCACGAAAATCCGGTTTAAAACCATATTTGGTGTGAAATATAGCTTGGCGGTTTTAGAAATACCGATGGTGGTTTTCACATTCGATTTGGGCGTTAAATGGTTTTGCCCGGAGGGAACGCGATCCAACCATTCCGCGACACTTGTCCCTTATGAAACTAGCGGTCTCGCGTGACTTTTGGAGGGTTAAACCTGTGTTAGTGTCAGTCTAGTCATACTGCCATCAGTGATCAAAACTGCTCTTTTGCATTTTCATATTAGGTGTCTCATACCGAATAAATTTCACCATTCCGCTAGGTCATGGATTCATTGATGGTAGTAATTTTTATCAGTTTTCCCTCATGAGGTACTTGCTGACTTTCCTCCCTATGGTCTTCAGTCATTAGTCACTTTCATTCTCAAAATCATATCAGTAGGTCATAGGATGGGTCTCATTAGTCTCTAAGGTCTCACCATGGTAAAATTAATGAGTCAAGTGTCAATAAAGATTATCAAAGTCATGAGGAAGTCAATAAACTCAAAATTATAGCACCAGGAAGATCATAGATATCATTCATTCAGTTTTATGTAATTTTCACCTCAAAACCATGTTTTGAGGTGAAAACATAATACTTTGCCTTTTAGTCAAAATTCAGAAGCTGTTATCTCCACAAAGTGATGTCCCTACCTTCAGAGAAGTTTTCCATAGCATGTTCAGCGCTAGAGCATCTTCAAAGCAGATCCATCAGAAAGAGCCCGGAAAGAGCTTTACAACAGTATACTACACTCTCAAAACTAACTTTTGGATTGAATTTTATGCTTAAGTGAAGTAAAAGCCCTCTATTCCCTAAGCCCCCCCATATTTCCCATGTTTCCCTTTTAACTTTATGTTCAATTCCCTTTAAGAACCCCTTTTCTCCCCTTTCTGATTATAAAATCGCATTATAAAACTTTGAATACATATGCGATTTAATTAAAACCGCTTCCCCTTTTCCATACCCATAGACTTTATAGCAAAGCTATATCATATTATAACCCCCCCGCCATGTAAACCACTTCCCCACCACGCATATAATAGAAACTTTATAATATAAAGTTTAAAGTTCTTTGTTATAAATCGCAATCGCAAAAATTGTTCAATCGCAACATTTATATGAAGAGTTCCGATCAGTTCATCACAAAAACTTGCGATGCGATTGATCGCACTTAACTCCGATCATCGCAATCACAACTTACCTCCGAGCCGCTGATCGCACCATCGCTCCGATTGACTCAATCACAAGTCCCTTCCCCGATCCTCCGATTGCGACTCTCGATTCCCATCCGACCGTTGATTACCCTCGCCGATCGGACGACCCACAATGAATTGCATCCACTCCTCTGATTGCATCGAAAATCCCTTATGCTCCGTTGCGATCGCGATTACTCCTCGCTCCCGATCTCCAATTGCGATTGACCTGCCGATCCCACCACTTAAATCTTCCGCCCATCCATATAATAAAAGGCCTTTTCCTTTGTAATCCGAAAGCTTTGATCATATTTATTTATACAAAGGCTTTTCCCATCCAATCGCATCGGAATTTTTATTTCATATATATTTCTCCCCTCCCTGACTCTGATTTCCAATTGCGATTATATAATATCACTCCGCCTACTCCCCGATCCTGAGTCCAATTGCGATGAACATATTATAATATGTTTATTCATATTAATATGTTTCATTATATTAAACATGTTTTTCCGCTCTCGCTCCATTCTGATTGCGATTACACTGTTTGTTTCATATATGATATCCCTCCGCCCGGCTCACTACGATTGCAATTTATGTGGGTCCCGCCTCCATTCCCTTCCCTTTTCCAATTTAAAATGCATTTTTTCCTTCATGAAAAGCATAAATTCATTTTGTCAGCATTCTATTAAAAGCCAGAGAATAAATAACTAATGGAAAGAGAAACGTCAGAGGCCGAGAAAAAAAATTGTAACAGTCACATCTTCAGTAATGATTCGAAAGGATCCATGCTACAGGTTTCACCTCCTCATTGGATATCCGAAAATTTCAAATGAAATAATGTAACACAACTCTCCCTTTACTGAGAGACTATTGGCTTTGGGCCTTCCATCTTCAGTTGTGATTCCTCCTCTTCCCATCGATTTGTATTCCTACAAATCTGTCTATTTATTGTAAATTCTAATTATTTGTAAAGGCTGATAGTCTGAGGTCTGAAAACTCAGAAGTAGGGGAAAAGTGTGGTAGTGAGCTCTGCGCTCCGTTGTACAGTTTGGCAGGGAATTAATAAAGTGATGCAGCTCTAATTTGTGGGATTCATATGGTATGAGTTTTAGCATATGTCTCTCCTTTGTGTTTCATATGTACATTGTTATGTTGCAACATTCGTTCATAAACATTTCCAGTTGAATGTTTTCAAGTTAGAAAGGTAGAATCCATTTTATATGCTCTGCCTTGGGAAATCATTCATGCTCTGTGTGTTTTCTTCTGTTTGAAAAGGATTCATTTATTATTCCCTTTTCAGCTTCTCAATAGTGTTTCCACTCCATCTTATTTCAACTTTGATTGCTAAACCTCCTGCCTATCTTGCCCCATGAAATACTCTTTGTCCTTGATTTAATTCCTTGGTTCATACTGTCCTTTTTCCCATACATCCCTGAAAATTTAGTCATTTATCAAAACCCCTTTCACATTTATATACCAAGCCTAAAATCAGTTCATTACTGTGTTATTAAATATCTATTCTACGGAGAGAGCCCTCTCCTGTCCTTGTAGGGCTAGCTACAAGGATGAGTGTGGTTTAGTTGTTACCCTGATTTTCCTTTTTCAGCCTAAGGTTCAGATTGGGTGCTAACATCTCTGGCGACCATACGGGGGATATTTACAAACTTTTTGCATAGAATATTTATCACCCCAGTAATATTTTTCTTGTAAAGTCTCGATGATGATATCTCAGAGTTTTTTAGGATGATATAAATATTGTACAGTAGTAAGTTGACCACACTGGCTTCAAGGAGATATAAAAGAGCTAATCCTAACCCAAACCCTCCCCCTGTGTTTGAAAATCCAAATCTTATCCCAAGAATAGTCAGAAGATAGGAGGTATCACTAAGTCCTACACTTATTTCCAGGTCCCACACTTGGCCTAGTGAGTGGTTTTTTGTAGAAGAGCTTTCTTTTGATGAGAGTTTTGAGCTCTCTTTGTTTAGAAGTAAGTCTGAAACTGCACTTGAAGACACAGTTTTAGATTCAGAATTCCTTGTGGATATTGAAGTTCAAAGAGCGAATTCCTCCATTGATGACTACATTTTGAATTCTCCTCAGTCCATCACTGCAACTTATATTCCTGAGCCTTCAGAATCATTAGGAGCAGCATTTCCCCCTCATAATTCATCAGCATCCCCTTCAGTCAACTCCCAGTTATCCTCTCCTCCAACAACACCTCCTCTGAATCCTGCAAATCATGTTGTAAACCCACCCAGAGTCATGGCTGCCTGGTATGCGCCCTTGGTTTTACCTCAGGTTCTCAATGATATGCCTAGTGACTATCAGAGTAAAATTACTATCTTTGATGCCACTCAGGGCATTACAGCCCAACAACATGTTGACAACATGAATGACTTTTTTGACTTGCATGAAGTAGAAGAAGAGAATGTAGCTACCAGGTTGTTTGTCCAAAGCTTCGGAGGTGAAGTTAGAAAGTGGTTCAGAGCTTTACCAGCTGGCTCAATTCGTACTTTACAGGAGTTACACACACAGTTCTTAGACCGGTGGGAGGTGAAAAGGAATCCACACCAAATTCTTTCTGAATATGAGAATATTAAAATAAATGTGGGTGAAACTGTGCAAGACTATTGTTTAAGATTCAATGCTGTATACAATGCTATTCCGGCTAACCTCAAAAGTCCTGTGGATTCAGCTATGCTGAGGTTTCTGGATGGTTTTGATGCTGATATGGCATATCAACTGCACGAAAGAGATCCGCCGTCACTTGAAGAAATGCATAGGATAGAAGTAAGCGTTGAAGCTAATCTGCTGGCTAGAAGAGCTCGAGCAAGAGCTGAAAAGAAAGTCGTGGTGAAAGAGGAAGCCTCCCCTTCGGACAAAAAAATGGACACACTGATTCGTACAATGGAAAAGATGGTTGATCGATTAACGATTTCAGACATACCTGAACCCCAAATAAGAAATTCTAATTTTAGAGGACAACAGAAGCCGCAACTCAGAATTAGACAGAGAGAACAGAGGGCGCAGGACCAAGCGGCACCACATCAGCAGATAAAAACGCCATTACAGCAGAACTACGTGCAAGGGACTGACTCAGATGATGATAACCCTGTATTTGAGGCCAATCACTTTTTCACAGCTGATGGTGCACCCATCTTCCTCACAGAAGACGAAGAATACACAGTGGTGACTCCAGACATTCAAGGGGACGAAAATTTCATTTTGGCCAATGACGCGGTGTTAGAAGAAGAATCTGATGACTATCAGAGGGGGTATATGAATGCTTTATCAGCCCAGCAAAGGCAGTATTCCCTAAGGAATAGAAACATCAAAATCAGTCCCATTCAAAAGAGAAAAGAACTCCAAATGAAGGACGAGGCACAGAAGAAAGGAAAAGAGCCGGCCAATCCTTCATCCAGCAAAGCACCCACAGCTACTAACACAGCAAATGAAAAGGGCCAACAGAGCATAGCGAAGGAGAAAATAGAGAAGAAAGACCCTCCTATTAAAGAGGTAGAAAAAGCTCCTTCCTTTAATTTAGAAAATGAAATTTCCAAACTCAAAGTGTCTGTGTCCTTGACTGAGTTGGTAAAGAATAGTGTATATAAAAGTCAGGTGTCTAAAGTCTTGCAAATTGACCCTCTTTCTGATATGGTTAATGTGGAGGATGACTACCCTGAACTTATTTTTGGTCCAGCCACACAAGAGTCTGAAGAAAATGAAGTTCCCCCCTTTTACCTAAGTCTTAGGTTGCATGAGTTTATCTTGCATAACGCCATGTTGGACTCTGGGGCCTCGCATAATTTGATGCCCAAAGCTGTCATGGAGAAGTTAGGCCTTGATGTTACTAGAAAATACCATGATTTGTATTCTTTTGATTCAATTAGGGTCCACTATATTGGTCTCATCAAAGATTTAGTAGTGTCTTTAGATCAAATCCCAACCAAACATGTCTTCATGGATGTAGTTGTTGCTAATGTCCCACCACGATTTGGAATGCTTCTATCTAGGTCTTGGGGTGCAAAACTCAAGGGAACCATACAGCTTGATTTCTCCTATGCCACAATCCCTGTATTTGGCCAGTTGAGAAATTTATATAGGGAAAAGAAAATGAAATATATGATTACAAGCAAAGACAAGCCAGTAAACCATCCCATCAATGCAGTCCACACAGATTTAGAATCTTTTGTCTTATATTCATATGGTGGTTTAAATGACGAGGATGTTCAGTTGGTACAAGTAGAGGAGATACCCGAGATTTCAGAAAATTTCAGAGAATTCCTCAAACAGGAAAGGGACAAAGCGGTAAATACTTATGAGCCTCTTTCCTGCTAGCAGCAAAGGGATAATGAACAGCCAGAAATCAGCCAAGGAAAATAAGAGAAAGAGACAAATTTCCAGCATCTTCAAGAAGAAGAAGAAGAAGGCCTGTGGAGTATGGATTTTGATGGAGCTGTTGGTAAGGATGGAGCTGGCATTGGAATATGGATTTGGAGCCCTATTTTCTAGCCTGAAAGAGTCCCTAGTAATGTTAGAGTATGTGCTTATAAGTTGGCTTTTGAATGCTCTAACAATGAAGCAGAGTATGAAGCTCTGATTGCAGGCCTCAAAATCTTGAAGAAGTTGAAGGCGAAAAGGATTTTTGTGTATGGTGACTCTGAGCTAATAATCAAGCAGGTGAAGGGAGAATACCAAGCTAAACATCCAAGACTGAGGGCATATAGAAATGCAGTTTTGGACATTTTGAAGACGTTCCCAGAGTACACTTTGACAGCAGTGCCCAGGATGCAGAATCTTATTGCTGATTCTCTTGCCACGACTGCAAGTAACTTGAAGATTCCGATGAACTCCAGCAACAAATTTTAGATCCATGTCAAACATAGGCCTGCTATTCCGGACAATTTAAGGTATTGGCAAGTATTTTGGGATGATAATGAGATCAATGCATTTTTACAGGGTGATGGAAAATTCAAGGACACTCCCATAGAAGGTGAGTATGTGGTTGATGATCAAGAATTGGAAACAAACCAGATGGACATATTGCAGCTGAAAGATAATGTAATTCCTAGAGGTCTCATACCTCTAGAGGAGCTGTTTGATCAGGACGATGTTGCAAAGAATCCAAGCTTGGTGCCCACAGAGAAAGGAGTTGAAGATGTGAATCTTGGAACACCTGATCAGCCCAAGTTCATGAAATTGTCAAAGACATTGTCCCCTGAAGCGAAGGATAAGTATGTGAAGTTTCTTTCCGAATTTTCTGATGTATTTGCATGGGATTATTCAGATTTGAAAGTGTATGATAGGAACATAATCCAACATACTATTCCTATCAAGCCAGATCAAAAGCCATTTAGACAAAATCTGAGAAGAATCAATCCGAAGCTGCTGCCATCCATTGAAAAAGAGGTAAACAGATTATACAAAGCTGGTATCATAGTCCCCATTAGATTTTCTGACTGGATTTCAAATTTGGTCCCGGTACGTAAGAAGACTGGAGAAATAAGGTTGTGTATAGATTTTCGGAACTTGAATAAGGCTTCCTTAAAGGATAATTATCCACTTCTGAAAATGGACCATATTCTGCAGAGAGTAGTTGGAGCATCCAGGATGTCACTACTTGATGGCTACTCAGGCTACAACCAAATCTTGGTGCATGAGAAGGACCAAGATAAAATTGCCTTCACAACACCCTGGGGAACCTTTCAGTATGCCAAAATGCCTTTTGGACTGAAGAATGCGGGAGCTACTTTCCAGCGTGCAATGGACATCACTTTTGCAAATGAAAAAGATGTTTTTTTGGTTTTTTATTTGGATGATTTGACAGTGTTTTCAGGATCAAATGATGAGCATTTGCACCATTTGAGAGTTGTTTTTCAGCGATGCAGAAAATTTGGAATTTCTCTCAATCCCAAGAAGTGTCTCTTTGCCATGGATGAAGGCAAGCTACTGGGGCATATCATCTCCAAAGATGGTATTCGCATCGATCCAGCCAGAGTGGAGGCAATTCAGCTCATAGACCTGCCACGAAACAAAAAGGAGATCCAAGCATTCAATGGTAAGATGAACTTCTTACGTCGATTTATACCCAATCTGGCTGAACATTTGAGGGAAATGACTAATATGCTGAAGAAAGATAGCACTTTTAAAAGGAGCGAGGAGGCCATCAAATCATTCAATCTGGTAAAGTTTTCTTTGTCCAATGCCCCAGTTTTGATCAGTCTCAACTACACTCAAGACTTTATCATATTTTCGTTTGCATCTGAGCATACTTTGGCTGTTGTTTTAATGCAAAAGAGAGACGAGATTGAAAAGCCAATTTCCTTTTTCAGTAGAAATATTAGAGACGCTGCTTTGAGGTATACTATCATTGAAAAACAGGCATTGGCCCTTATCAAAGCATTGAAGGATTTAAGGGTCTATATTTTGTACTCACATATTATAGCATATGTCCCCAACGCAGAAGTGAAGGATGTGTTGATGCAAACTGATCCAGAAGGTCGGAGAGGTAAATGGATAGCGGCCATGTTGGAGTACGATCTGGAGATCAAGCCCACGAAATTGATCAAAGGCCAAGGCTTGGCGAAATTGATGGCCCAATCAAATCTGTGTGCTTTAGATATAAACCTCATAACAGCAGTGGCAGAAGATGAATATGAAGGTTTGCTGGTTCCAATTTCTGATATTTTTCTGCAGTCCCTGTGGTATTCAGACATTGTCTATGTCCTTCAGCATTTGTCACCTCCTACGGGTGTGTCCAAGAGCAAAGGTAGATCCCTGAAACTAAAAGCTGCAAAATACTGCATTTTAGACAGAGCTCTGTATTGGAAAGATCTAGGAGGTGTTCTGCTCAATTGTTTGGTTGAAGAAGAAGCGCAGAAGGTAATGCAAGAGTTTCATAAAGGCGACTGTGGCGGTCACTTGTTTTGGAAGACTACAGCCAAAAAGATATTAAGAGAAGGATATTATTGGCCCACATTATTCTCTGATTTATATAAGGCCGTAACAAAATGTCATGAATGCCAAATCTTCCAAGGGAAGAAGAAATTGCTTCCACTCCCTTTGAGACCAGTTTCGGTGAACGCACCCTTTTAGCAGTGGGGGCTCGATTTTATAGGAGAGATTCATCCCGCGTCCTCAGCACAACACCGATGGATATTGACAGGGACAGATTACTTTACTAAATGGATCGCGGCCATCCCAGCCAGGCAATCAACAGACACGGTAATCATTCAATTCCTGGAATCAAATATTCTATCTCGTTTTGGCTTCCCCTGCAAAATCATAATAGACAATGCAGCAGCGTTCAGGTCCAAGAAAATGATCGACTTTTGTGACAAATACAACATCGCGCTAGGCCATTCAACAGCCTATTATCCATAAGGAAATGGCCTGGCTGAGTCATCTAACAAATCATTGGTGAATATAATTAAGAAAATGCTGGAGGCAAACAAAAGAAATTGGCACCGAAAGCTCATCAACGCACTATGGGCAGACAGAGTTAGCAGTAAAAGATCAATAGGTATGTCACCATTTGAGCTGGTTTATGGTACTGATGTTGTCTTTCCTACATCCCTTACAGTCCCAGTTATGAAATTATTGCAAGAAGTTGGAAGCGAGGACAATGACAATCAACGAAGAATCAATCAAATGATCCACCTTCAGCAAACAAGAGAGGAAGTGTCACAGAACGTTATTCAGTTGCAGGAGAAAATTAAAAAGATCTATGACAGGAAGACAACGGCAGAAAAGTTTCAGCTGGATGATATAGTGTTGAAATGGGATGCCAGAAATGAAGACAAAGGGAAGCATGGTAAGTTCGACAATCTGTGGAAAGGACCATACATGATCTCAGCATACAGAAGACAGAATGCCTTCTTGCTTTCAGAAATGGTTGGCCAAGATTGTCCTGGAGGAGCAGTGAATGGTAGGCTTTTGAAGCGCTACCACTTTTGAAAACAAAGGATCAGGATCTATGTCATCATTGTATATACCATGTTATGTTTATCAGAGTTCAGAGTACACAGTCATTAAAGTTTGGGGCTTGAGGTGAAGGCTATAAGACTTGGGTGATTTGTGTATGGTTTGGTTTTTATTTCACTTTTTCAGTCTTAGTATTGAGTCAGTGTGAGTCTGCATTGTGTCAGCTTTTCAGTATTTTTGACTCCATGCCCAATGAATAAGGCTACTTGGTCTACGGTGTTCTTGGCACCTCCAAGGAGCTACCATCCCCATTGGAGCCAATGTTAGTGTCAGTCCAGTCATACTGCCATCAGTGATCAAAACTGCTCTTTTGCATTTGCATATTAGGTGTCTCATACCAAATAAAATTTCACCATTCCGCTAGGTCATGGATTCATTGATGGTAGTAATTTTTATCAGTTTTCCCTCATGAGGTACTTGCTGATTTTCCTCCCTATGGTATTCAGTCATTAGTCTCTTTCATTCTCAAAATCATATCAGTAGGTCATAGGATGGGTCTCATTGGTCTCTAAGGTCTCACCATGGTCAAATTAATGAGTCAAGTGTCAAATAAAGAGCAGCAAGGCCATGAGGAGGTCAATAAACTCAAAATTATAGCACTAGGAGGATCAGAGATATCATTCATTCAGTTTGATGTAATTTTCACCTCAAAACCGTGTTTTGAGGTGAAAACATAATACTTTGCCTTACAATCACAACTCAGGAGCTATTATCTCCACAAAGTGATGTCCCTGCCTTCCGACAAGTTTTCCATAGCATGTTTAGTGCCAAAGCATCTTCAAAGTAGATCCATCAGAAAGAGCCCGGAAAGAGCTTTCCAACGGTATATTACACTCTCAAAACTGACTTCTAGATTGAATTTTATGCTTAAGTGAAATAAAAGCCCTCTATTCCCTAAGCCTCCCATATTTCCCATGTTTCCCTTTTAACTTTATGATCAATTCCCTTTAAGAACCCCTTTTCTCCCCTTTCCGATTAAAAAATCTCATTATAAAACTTTGAATACATATGCGATTTAATTAAAACCACTTCCCCTTTTCCATACCCATAGACTTTATAGCAAAGTTATATCATATTATAACCCCCCGTCGTACAACCCACTTCCCCACCACGAATATAATAGAAACTTTATAATATAAAGTTTGAAGTCCTTTGTTATAAATCGCAATCGCAAAAAATTGTTCAATCGCAACATTTATATGAAGAATTCCGATCAGTTCATCGCAAACAACTGCGATGCAATTGATCGCACTCAACTCCGATCATCGCAATCGCAACTTACCTGCTCAGATCACAGAGTCGCACCATCGCTCGATTAAATCAATGGAAGTCCTTCACGATCCCCGTTGCGACTCCCGATTCCCCGCTCCAGGCGAATTTGATTACCCCCGGCCCAGTCGGACAACCCACAATGAATCACATCTCCTCCTCCGATGCGCATCGCAAATCCCTTATGCTCCATTGTGATCGCGATTAATCACACCCTGCTCCCGATCTACGATTGCGATTGACCTGCCCGGTCCCACCACTTAAATATTCCACCCATCCATATAATAAAATTCCTTTTCATTTGTAATCAGAAAGCTTTGATTATATTTATTTATACAAAGTCTTTTCCCATCCAATCGCATCGGAAGTTTTATTTCATATATAATTCTTCCCTCCCCGACTCTGATTTCTGATTGCGATTTTATAATATCACTCCGCCTGCTCCCCGATCTCGATTCCGATTGCGATGAACATATTATAATATGTTTATTCATATTGATATGTTTCATTATATTAAACATTTTTTTCCACTCTTGCTCCATTCCGATTGTGATTACACTGTTTGTTTCATATATGATATCCCTCCACCCGGCTCACTGCGATTGTGATTTATGTGGTTCCCGCCTCCATTTCCCTTCCCTTTTCCCATTTAAAATGCATTTTTCCCTTCACGAAAAGCATAAATTCATTTTTTCAGCATTCTATCAAAAGCCAGAGAATAAAGAACTAATGGAAAGCAAAACATCAGAGGCCGAGAAACAAAATTGTAACAGTCACATCTTCAGTAATGATTCAAAAGGATCCACGCTACAGGTTTCACCTCCTCATTGGATATCCGAAAATTTCAAATGAAATAATGTAACGCAACTCTCCCTTTACTGAGAGACTGTTGGCTTTTGGCCTTCCATCTTCAGTTGTGATTCCTCCTCTTCCCATTGATTTGTATTCCTGCAAATCTGTCTATTTATTGTAAATTCTAATTATTTGTAAAGGTCTGAAAAATCTGAGGTCTGAAAACTCAGAAGTAGGGGAATAGTGTGGCAGTGAACTCTGCGCTCCATTGTACAGTTTGGTAGGGAATTAAATAAAGTGATGCAGCTCTGATTTATGAGATTCATGTGGTATGAGTTTTAGCATATGTCTCTCCTTTATGTTTCATATGTACATTGTTATGTTCCATCATTCATTCACAAACGTTTCCAGTTGAATGTTTTCAAGTCAGAAAGGTAGAATCCATTCTTATATCCTCTACCTTGGGGAATCATTCATACTTTGTGTGTTTTCTTTTGTTTGAAAAGGATTCATTTATTATGCCCTTTTTAGCTTTCTCAACAATCTTTCCACTCCATCTTATTTCAACTTGATTGGTAAATCTCCTGCCTATCTTTCCCCATGAAATACTTTGTATCCTGATTTAATTCCTTGATTCATCATATTGCACCATACATCCTAAAAATTCATTGTTATCAAAACCCCTTCACATTTTATATACCTATTTCGTCGATTAATTATTGTGTTATTGAATATATATTCTACGGAAAGAGTGAGAAGCCCTCTCCTATCCTTGTGGAGTAAGCTACAAGTACGAGCATGGTTTAGTTGTTACCACGATTTTTCCTTTTCGACTGAGGTGACAATTGAGTGCCTATGCCACAGACGGCAAAAACACGCGAAATGTAATGTAGACCGTTAGATTCTGGGGGGAAGATCCAACGACTACGGGAGAGCGCGATGGAGAGAGGTGCACGGTGGAAAAAAATAATGGAAGCCAGGTGTCAAGCAATGATTGGGAGACACTTTATGAAGTGGAAGGTAGGCGCCGGCGGAGTTGGGTTTTTGGGTTTGATCAGGGTTGTTGGATTAAATAAATTGACAGTGAGATTTGATGCAGAGGGTGGAGGAATAGGTAGGGTTCGGACAATCAAAAGATCAGAGGGAAAGTGTAATGACTGTTGATCTTTATAGATCAACGGTGGGGATGGGTTCATGGAGTGAAAATGTGGGGGAAAATATATAAAGGGAGATGCACTTTTCAAGGGGCACGGGGGAAAAAGGTAAGGGAAAAGGGGCTGGGGATAAGGTGGAGGTATGGCCCCGTGACGGAGTAGGGGACCGGGGCGGAGGAAAAATGGGATAGAGAAAGAGGGCTAAGAGGAGGGATGAGAGAGGTGATCAGTGCTGTTGGATCAAAAAAGATCTACGGCTAGGATCTCATCGGAGTATTGATATTCGGGGTGGACTGTTTGCAGAAGAAAATGCGGATGTATAGAGGAAATGTCGATGCGATAGAGTTAAGGACTTGGTCGCGGGTGCAAGGTCATATGATGGAGTAGGAGCTGGGGTTTTAAGCCCTCAGGGGCTTAAAGCCTATGTTATATAAAAAAAGGGAGATTTTTAGGCAAAAAGAAGGTTTTTTAGGGGTTTTTTGAGGTTCCGGTAGGTAAAATGGGGGTTTTTAAACCATAAAAAGGGATTTTTTATGAGTTTAAAATGGATTTGAAGGTTTTCTAAGGAAAATGAGGGTAAAATGAGAAGGAGCAAAGGGGATTTTTCAGAGGAAAATGAAGGATGAAAAGGGGCAAAAATGAGTGAAAATAGGTTTAGAAAATGATGGAATATGGCCTAAAAACAGTCTTTTCGGATATCAGCATTGTTTCTTGGTGAATTTATGAATGAAACAGAACTGCTAAGGAACAACACTTAAGGAACAACAGGTTAAGGAACAGTATTGAAGATTAATATTTTTGGACAAGGAAACACAAAGAGTCTTCAAGAAGTCACAAGTTTTGCATGATATTTGTTTCTTGAAGACTAAAGACCTGTTTTAGCCATCATTTTATCTGTCAAATTCCTTTGACCAACTAACAATCTGGTCTTCCATCACATATCGATGTCAAAGTTAAAAGCACGTTTACATGTCTTCCATTCTCTTGTCATTCTCCATTGCAGGTGAAACAGAAAGTGAAAAAGCAAATCATGCCTCCCAAGTAAGATCAACAGTCGTTCAATCCCATGGTCTACCCCCAGGTAGACTTAGATCATATTCCCCTTGCTAATAGTGACTACAAGATCCATGAGGCAGAGTCAGACCTCAACCTGTTCGATGTCTACTACTGGCTCGAGGATAAGCTCCTTGACAAAGCATATGGTATCATTCTGTGGAAGACCAAGCTTCCACATTAAATCTTCCCTAGAACCCATAGCTACCCTGAGCTAATTAGGAAATTTCAGTCTTGCTATGACATTAAAAAAAGAGCCATAGTGAACTTTACAGGAGAGATTTTGTTTTATGTAAATGTCCCATCGATTCAAGAGATGTTGCAGGCCCCCATTGTTGAGAACACTGTCCATTTTTCATATGAGGCCCTTATAAGACTATACCAAGGATTAGATTTTACCAGCAGGGCCAAAACCTTGAAGCTTTTCATGACTCCCAATGCACCAATGCCTACCAAAAATCCCCCATATTCATCATTCACCTTCCTGAAAAGGACCAAGCACATTGTCACTACCCTATCTTATTTTTTAGGTTATCATAATGATCATTGGATAGATGAAGCCATAATTGGTTTCTTGTCTATCCTCTATACAGATGCCAAGCCCACTGTTATGCTCAACTATTCTCAGTTCCTTGCTGATGCAATCCATGACTAGTTCTCGAAATTTCAAAAAGAAGGGGTACTCAAATACACCTTTGTGTTGGTGTACATGTTTACCTATTTTCAATCCAGCAAGTTCAAATTCGACATGATAAAGAAAGGTGAAGACTCTCAATCCAAATCTGTCATTTTTTGGACAACTATATTGAGAAAGGAGTAGGAAGACTATTCATAAAAGAGCTTTGTCGACCTATTTATTCATCCAAAAATACATGCACTCAAAAAAACCATAGAGCCCAGGGTCAGTGAGGAAATCAAGAAAGTGATGCAGTTGACAGAGCAGATCAGGAGAGAAAACTGGTATCTCTACCAAAACTACATGGAGAAAATGGTTTATGGAAGTGAATTGACCCCCTATAAACTACCAAAATACCTCTCCATGAGGATATTTTCCCTTGAGTATATTAGAAAAATGGTAGATTCTGATGAGGTGAATTTTGTTTCGGCCAAGAATAAGTCACAATTCAGGGTCAAATCTCAAATCGGCCCATTCATCTGCAATAGTAGGGCAACAAGGGGAGAGGCAAATAAAAAAATAAAAGAGATGAAATTCACACACAATTTCACCTGGTCCTATGATCCAATGGATATCATCTCCAAGAAGAGGGTAGAAAATAAGTCCAAACCCTACATCCATACCCACATACTGGAGATAGAGAAGTACATGAACCAAGAAGAATGGGTGGCAAACACACTCCAGGAGGCTGAAGAGCAGGTCATCTCTACTTCAGGAATGCAAACACCAACTCCACAAGAGAGGAAGGTGACAGGAGTTCAAGATGACAAAGAAAAGGAGCCTAAAAAATAAATAAGAAGTAAGAGGACCAGGGAGGATCAAACAGGCATGGACATTGATTCCTCCACTCAGGAGTTCAAAATGAAATGTAGGAAGAGAACTAGGATCAACATGGGCCTTGACCAAGGAAATGAGAAAAACCAACAAACTGTCATCACAACTAGGGATTCGCCAAGTTCATGTTCAGCAGGTGGCCACTCAAACTTCTCCACATCCTCTGCCACCATGCCATTCCAGCAGCAGAATGTGCAAACTCCCACATCTACTTCCACTGCAGAACAAAAGGAGGAAGACATCTATGACATATTCAGGGAGATCAAGAGAAGGAATGAGGTTCTTAAGACGAACACCTACAATCAATTTTGGAAACAAGCAAGCAGCTCCCTAAGTATACTCCTATCAAAATTTGACTCTAAGAAGGGAAGGATGAGGATGGCATTCTTGGAGGCACAAATTCCTGAGCCCAAAGGTGCAACATACTACAAGAAGAAATCTTTTGAGTTTGATGCAAATAACATCCACCCAATAAACCGGATGGAGATGCACAAGAATACTGGGGAAATGATCTCCTCATAGAGCCATGAGCCTCTCAAAACTATAGGTGACTTTGTCCAACGCACAGTCACAATTAAAGTTGGAGAAGGTCTCTTCCATGGGAAAATATTCAAAGATAAAATATCTAGAGGATTTAGTGATTTAGCTCAGGTACAATCCATCAAACATAGAAGTGGAAAAAAACTGTTATGAGGAAGAAGAATGAAGACATAGCTTCTTTGAGGAGGTAGCTTAAAATGCTAGTGGCAGAAGACCCTATCGCCAAGAGATAGAAGCAACTAAAACACAAAAAGTAGAAATGTTGCAATTAATTGTTTAAAAAACAAAGTTGATCAAGAAAATGGAGGATGAGATGGATAAATGATCAAAGAAAGATAGAAATCAATAAGGGATGCAATGAAGGGAGCAGAAAAAGAAGCAGCTAAGGCCATGATCCCCCTACAAGCAGTTCCTCTCATAGTGATCTCGACAGCCACAACATCGAAAGGAGCACTGGGGGAAAGCACTGAGTAGCTATCCAAGGCGATGGAGAACATGTCTTTACAGTCAGTAGAGATAAAAATGCTACGGAATCAACTCAGTGACCTATTGGAGCAACTCAAAGGGAAATAATTTTCCTATGCCACAAAGTTGCAGATTAGAAAAAAGCTAAATGAGAGTTTACATAATTCTCTTTAGTTGTCCTCAATTGGTAGCATGGTGGGAAGAGTCAAGAAAATTAGATGGTTGGATATAATGGAGTCCATAAATGAAATATGGAACTCAATTCATATAATTTTTGGACAAAGGGATATAATTAATGTAGTGAAGGTTGCCATTGAGAAAACAAATGAGGAACTTGGAGATAAGCCCCAAAATGCCAACAACATCATCAGATTCCTGAATTCCAAGAGTAACCATGAATTACAACAACTAGAAGTGGTTGAAAGAATAGCCTATGTTCTTGAAGTTAAAAGGGTATTGAATAAGAAGAGTCTAGTCACACAGCTAGAAGAAAGACGGCATCAGCTGGAGATCAGGGTGAGCATATTTTTCAACAGGATCGAGCTACTAAACTAAAGGGGTTTTCCTTCCTTGTTTGTCATCAATGATAAGCTTATGCCCATAAATAATTATGTGAAGAGGCTGAAAGAGATCTCCGAGGACACATCCAATCTCAGAAATATGAAGAACACCATGATTGGGAAAGAATTCTATGAAGTCATCAGCAACGATGTCTTCATACCGCACGAGGTGAAACACATTTTTCAGCTGAAACCAACATTCGTAAAGTACACAGAGACTGATGAAGCCTACCGGAAGTTGAACAGGACCAAGGTCCTATTCAACTTGAGTTAGGAAAATATATGCAAGCTCCAGGAAGGATGACAACTCAGTTCAGTGACGAAGATGGTAGCCCAGTGAATTGTCAGTGCCAGCACATCCAGTGTATTAGATCCGCCAGCAGAGAAAATCACCACATCGTTAGATAACAGCTCCACAAGGATTTCGAGCACCTGCCAATAGGGCCATTACCATGAAGGGACACTTCCACTTCTACTTTGGACATCTGTCTAGACATCCATGCATGAGATGCACAGACCCATTTTCAGTTACTCTTATGGTAAACGAACTGATTGCCTTTTCGGTAATGGTTATCCATTGCAAATAGTTTAAATATAAGATTTCATTCTATAACAGGGTTTGGACCCTGGTTTTGTAAGCACTTTTAATTGCAAGTATTCATACTTTTCAAGCTAGAACATCAATACATAGATCATTATGTAAGATTCATGTGTTCTGTTGTCCTGGTGATATTTTTCCTTACTCATGTTTAATGTTTTCCCACTGCAATCGATTCATGTGTTTCATTTATAATTCTATTTGTAAAGCAGGAAGGTTAGATTAAGATTTCTTGCTTTAGAGTACCTAAATTCTGACTGCCTTTACAATTTAAATATTTTCTTCTTATGTATGTTTTAAGAATTCTTATTTGCTCTTAAGTCATTACATAAAGCATTTTTCTCCATTCCATTATTCCACCTAGCTATAAACACTAGTATTCACAGCTAGATTGCCTTGCATTTGCTCTGGAATTTTATGTGTATACCCAACCTATTTTGACTCCATAGCCCAATGGAAACTATTTAGAGAAACCCCCTTAAATCTAACCACGAAAAATCAAATGAAAACAACTCCCGCACTCAGTTTAACTAGCCTAACTTCATTAAAATCAAACAAATCAAAATCTTGTAGAGAGATCCCTCTCTAAGTATAGGAGGGCTAGATCCTAGGCTTCAAGCTGTTTTGATGTTGTTCTTTATAATTTAGCCTTTCCAATCTTATAAATTATAGAGTGATAACATATTATTTGTATAATTTGTAGATTTATCATCTTGAGAAATTATCTAGAATATCTATTGAGTCTTTATTTGGCATACACTCCCCATGCTTTCAAAATAATTCTTCCATTACATTACATTATTTGCTAATGGCCCAACCTTTCGTCTATGACGTACTTCTAAATAAAATGTGGGATTTTTTTTCGGCCTTTCTTGGATACTTTACAAACAAAAACTCCCAATTGAATGCAACATTTTGAAGGCCTTTATATAGAGAAATAAATTCCCAATATAATAATCATAACCTGTAGTGTAGATTGCATGCAACCCATTAGATATGAATTGTACATGCTTTTATTCTTTGACAAATAGCTCTTCATTTTCTCCAAAGAAAACTTGAAATCGATATGTTTCAAACAATCCTTTCTACAACATTAACTTGAAATCATATCACTCATAGAAATTATTCTTGTGACATATTCTGTCCTAAACCTTGTATAACTAGAATATCTTGAATTGATATGAAAAGGTATACTCCTACTCCTAGATACAATATTTTCTTGCAACATCTCCATCATTTCATTATCCTCTATAGAATAATTTTCATCATCATTAGGAGGAATACTATCCTCACTATGATCATTCTGAACATAGTTAGGAAATTCATGACCATCATTGTTTCAAAAATATTCATTACCATCCTCACTTGAAGGAAATTCTTCACTACTGTTAGGGTCCTATAAATATAGGATTCATAAATTTGAATTGAATTTTGATAGTCTTGTAAATATGTACATACATTGCTTTCTACAAGTTGTTTTCCCATATTTTGTAAAAAAATAAAAAAATAAAAAAGTCAAAAAGAGGGTAAAAGTCCTAAAAGAAAAATCAAAGGACTTAAAAGAACATAGACCCCAAAAGAAAAAGAAATAAAACATGAAAGTGTGCAAATCCAAATACCACTACTTTTTACTTTTTGCTGATGAGCATAGACCCCAAAAGAAAAAGAAATAAAACATGAAAGTGTGCAAATCCAAATGCCACTACTTTTTACTTTTTGCTGATGATTATGGCAGAGTTTTAATAAATTCCATAATCCATGATGAGTTAAACTATTCAATCTTGACTTGTCATGTTTCCATTTTACATGTCATAGATAATGAATAAAGATTAGTCAGACAGTTTTATCCTGATTAATCAGTAGTTAGGTAGAGAATAAAGAGGAGCTCATCAGTTTAATCTGAGCCCTCTGATGAAATAAGGTAGAGTTAGATATTTTTTATTGCTTTCAAAAGAATAAAATGTTTTAAGGTTGCTAGCTCAAATGCACCTGCAAAAAATGAAGAAAAAATGTTAGAGTTATGTTGGGTAGGTAGAAATAAGTGGGAAAATCATTGTAATACTTGTCACCAGCCAACAATCACTAATTTCCTCTCCCCTATAGTTATTTTGCATTCTAGACTTCCAGTTAAAGAGGCTCAGAGCATTTCTCTGACTTCTGTTGGGATCAGACCCAAGGCTAATTAACTGATAAGTTAAAAATGTTGAATTTCTATATTAATACCTAATTATAATCATTTATCCGTCATTCACTCATCATTATTCAATTTCATAAGTAAATAATTTTTTACGTAATGAAGGATAAAATCCCCTTTTGGCTAATCTCCTTCATTCATAAAAACATAAAAAACCCTCCAAAAGTATTATATTCTAAGTCAAAGTGGTCAAATTATAAATGATAAAGCTTTGCTTTTACATTATCACTTTACTTAGTCATATAAATATATTTTGGTGCATGACATCAACCCTAGTCATATTAACTTCTAATTTACTTATTAAATCCTTATAAACACACCTTATCTTAAGTATTATAACTCCTTTTATCTAATTATCCCCTAAACCCACTATTATAAGATTTTTTGACCAAAGAATATTATCCACATGGTGAATCAAAACCCCAATTACACTCCCTTTGGTCTAAAAACTAACCCTATTCAAATATCCCACCCCCTATAGTGAATAGACATCTCCATAGTCTATAACTATATAATACAAATAAAATAAAAAAGCACTTTATATATATTTTATATGTCTAAAGAGGAAAAAATACTACTTCGACTATGTCATTTTAAGCCTAAGTTTCTATAAAGGTGATGTCCCTGCGTCTTTGTAATTCACTTATTACCCTTCCCCAACTTAACCGAAGGTTAAAGTGTGAAATCGAACTACAAAAACCTTTACCTTTTTAGTCATTCCCATTATGTAAAGCCTCATGCTTTATGTAAAGCTAACCCAAGGTTTTAACCCCGCATAAACATATCTTTCATGTATTAAAACTTTTTTATAAATCATATATTACAAAAGTTTTATAGTTATCTGCCATCGCATATGTTGCCCGGTCCCACCTTACCTTTCCCCCGCAACTTCCCAATACATCTTGGCTGTTCGTTCCAACCTTTCTGATCTAACAATCGAGGATCCATTTCATGCCTGAAAAAACAAACCTTTGCTAAAAACCAAAAGTAACGTGAAAAAACAGTTTTAGTGAAACCACCCCATACGATGTGGCACCTTTTGATTGTGTCGTGTCCATTTTGCACAAAACAACTTACCATTCTATGACAACGCGAAACCCACTAATGGTTTTTCGCATTCGAAAAATCAAAATCCATTCCCGCTGATGATATGAATCACATTTATGGTGAGTAATAAAAGTTTATATCATAATTTTAAACCTTTGTTTCATTATTTTCCACTGTTATTTTCGTTCCCTATTGTTAAAAGAAAACTCTTCTCGACTGTGTAAAGAGCCCTATGCCCCTATTTGTTAATTTTTTGTCCCAAAGACAAATTCGACCATTGTTTTCCTATCTGAAGATCATTAAAGCCATTCTCTGCATCAGCGATCCAGATCCATCCGCAGGAATAACCAGAAGATTCAGAAACCCTTTTAAAAGCATCAAAATACCTACAATCTGAGGTGTTTTTCGTTAAATTACCATCCTGCACAGTCAATTCGAAACCTTCCATTAGAAGACAGACTGTTAAATAGAAGAATTAACTGTGTAAATTGCCCAAAAACATGCCAAACCCTAGCCAATTTTTTCCAGGAAACCTAATTTCCTCTGTGAACCTTTTAAAGCCAATCATCCGCTTATGACTTCTGAAGATCAATTCTGAAACACAAAAGGAGTTTAAAGCCTACAGATCTATTAAAAAGCTCCTTTTTTATAATTTAAACCATTCAGGAAACCTTTTTTCTTGTCTTAACCCAGTTTTAATCTCTCATAGAACCTAACAGAGCAGAAAACCCAAAAGAGATTATCCTTAACCAAGTTTGCTCAAGGATCCCTCTATTAAAATGAAATATTCATGCAAACAATTTAAACTTGCAGAAGTAAACCTAAAAATGCCTAAAAAGCAGAGTTAAACCTCCACAGACTGATCTCATTCCACAGGTCTTTCAAGAGTGTTCAATCATATCCCTGCAGCCAAGAATTCACTAACAAATTGTTTTATTTTTGCACATTATTATCAGAAAAAGAAATTGGGCCAACAATTTCAATACTAGTTGAGAAAATTGTTTTCTCTAGATTCTCATATTTTAAATCAAAAGATTCATTCAACAAATAGTTTGTATACAAAGAAAGAATAAAATCAAGTCACAGAGAGATCAGAATGATGAAATTTTCATAGTAAGTGGTAAAAGTGAAATAAGAATTCACAGTGACGGTGAAAACATAATAGTGAAAAAGAGACAGTTAAAGTGTATTAGGTAAAAGTCAAAGTGAAAGTTAAAACAAAGTTACAGAGCAGTCAAAGGTAAACAGTAAAAGTAAATACAGAGGCAGTAAATGGTAAAAGGAGATGAAAATATTTTCACTAACAATGAAGTTTATCCAAAGTGAAAGTAAAACAGTTAAAAAAACAAAAAGGTGAAAAGATGAAAATATAATAAGAAGGAACATTTTTGCAGAAATTTCATGCTTAAGTCATTGTTTTGAATAAATTATTGTGACCAATAAAAGATGAATTTTGAAAAAATAAAGAAGGTTTATGTTCCTAAGATGTTCAAATACAAAAAAATCTCTCACTTTTATAACAGCCATTATGGCTTTGGAGATATTAAACAAGATTTTAAAGCAATTTTTGTAGAAAATTCCTGTTAATTCATCATTTTGCAGAGAATATTGTGGCCAATAAGAAATACATGATACAAAACAGAAGGAGGTTTTTGTTCCTAAGAGCCATTTCTACAAAAACCTATCTCACTTTTTGCATAGGTATTACAGAACAGGAGATACATGCACATATTTACATCCTATTTTGCAGACTTTGTAAAACTATGTTTTAAACATCTTTTTGCAGAGCCTATTGTGGACAACTGGAGCATAATTTTAGGGAACAGAGAGAGGTTTATATCACCAACATATTTATCTACAATAAAATCATTAATTTTTTACATATATATTTCTGATTGAGAAATACAAAGATATCATTGGACCCCAAGTTTGCAGAATTGCTGGAGAATAATGCACAAAGAAAGGAAACAGTTAGTGACTTGGATGCCTCATCATCAAATAAGAGTTGGATCAAATTCGAATTCTCCTCTTTGTCATCATATATCCATGAGTATAGTTCCAAATAGATTCATTAGTTTTGAGTGTCCTTTTATTAATTTCTATTTATGTAAAACAGTTTGAGATATTTTGTAAACCAATCTTGATATTTTTCAAGATATTTTAGTTTAGAATTTGTATAAATACTTCACTCTTTGAAGTATTTTGTGTGGAATAAAATTGTTGAGATTATTATAGATAATTTTGCTGGTACTTTTGAGGTTCATGTGTTGATTTCATAGCAGTATACTTGACAACAACCAACCGGACTTCATAACTTAGGATTCATGCGATAAGCTAATGAGTAAAGTGATTTCTTACTGTCATTGTTTCCTCTTCTGAAGTTTCATTCAATTTCATATATGTTTTTTCAATCCAAATGATTAAGTAGGAATATTATTTAAGGATAAGTGTAAAAAACTCCCTATCTTAACTACTTGATCATTTCAATATTTTCTGCTGATTTCTGGACTTAGGAATCCTTAATTGATCCTAGTCCCATTTGACCTCTGCCTCCTTCCCCTTATTTCTAGATCAAAGGGTTCTTCACTGCCCTTTATCCCAAAAGCAAGCCATCCCATCAAATCAAACTATTCAAATCTCTGAGGGTTATCTACCTTGCCCTGAGTACATTAGCATCCTTTTGGCCTTGCCTTTCAGTCTTGCTTGCTACATCTTGACTCCATAGCCCAATGGACTAGTAGATCACTCTTTAATTTGTCTCCAAGTAATCTTATTCCCACCAAACTTTCCAAACAAAAAACCAAGTTGCCAATCATACCTAGCCTAAAATATCAATTCAAAACAAAGTTAAATCTGAAAGAGAGAGCCCTCTCTGAAATTTAGGAAGGCTAGATCCTATATTTCCAAAGTAGGTTTGTGGTTACCTCTAGTAAGTTACAAAGTTTAAAATATTTCTGATAGAAAATTTACTAGAGTGATAACATAATGGCGACTCCACTGGGGAAACTAACATTTTCTTCAGAAATATTTTATAGGTTCAGATTTGATCTATGATGGTGGACAACGATCAGGCACACAAAGGTTAAAATCATCCACTTGGCGACTCCAAATCAATTTCAATATAAAAACTCCATTGGAGGAATGAACCTCAAAGAAAAATATGGAAATATCAGGCTTTCAACTTGGATCTTAATCCAAGACATTATGTTCTTTCTCATTAAGAATTTTTTTCGATGTATATTGTATTTTATAGAAGATCCTAGATTAGTTTTTAATTATTTTCCTTTGAAGATTTTAAGTAATAATTCTCCTAATCTCTTTGAGTAGCTTTCTTTTGAATCTAATGATGATCATTTTCCAATTAAGAAGCCTCAAATAATGAAGACTAATCTTACAATCCCTGTACATATTCCTGTACCATATAAAGTTCCAGATAGATATAAGCCCCTTATTTTACCTCCTATACTCCATGATTTTCCTAAAAACTACTACAAACATCTTCCTAGATTTGATGGAGAGAATGGTATCACTGCCCAAAAAAATATTCAAGGTTTTGAGAATTATTTGGATTTATTTGAGATTGATGAAGATGATGTTAAAATAAGACTTTTTTCTCTTTCTTTGCAAAATAGAATAAATATTTGGTTTGAAAATCTGACTAATGCTAGCATCTCAAATTTCCAGCAGTTTATCAAACTTTTCCTTGATAGATGGATAATCAAAGTTAATCATTTTGTGATCATGGAAGAATATAATCAATTAAAAATACATCCAAATGAAACAATAGAACAATTTTTTGACAGATTTAATCAAGTTTATTATTCAATGCCAAAAAATATTAGACCTGCTCATGATTCAGCTCTCTTGCATTATCCAAGTGCCTTTGATCTAGAAATATAATTTCGGTTAAGAGAAAGAGATCCAGGAACAATTGTACAGATGTAGAACATTGCAGTTGATGTAGAAGTTAATCTGCAAATCGGACAGGAAAATTTGAAAGCAGAAGCAGAGGAAAAGAAAAACATTGCAGAGGTAAAACTCAGCCTTTTGGTAAGAAAACTAGATGAAAGAATACAGAATATCACTATGAAAGATGAATTTTTTGTTCGAAATCACCTTGATACATTTAGTGAAGAAATAGAAGAGGTTGATAGCCATGAACAAATTCCTACTAATTCCAATTATCATAGATCAGAAAATGGATTTACAGATCAATATGTGGAAGAGGAATCTACTGATTTAATATGTATGTTTGATGACATTCCTTCTTTTGATGATTTTCCTAAGTATGATCATTATGATGATAGTTATGTTCTCCAAATTCAAGCTAACTTTACATAGCAATCAGAAGCTAGTTTGTGGGATGAAGTGTTAGGTCGCTATATTACTAGTATAGTCCCTTATTGTTGTTAGTGTAACCCCCTTATTTTTATTATTGTACCCCTGTAGCCCCCATATTGTTATTATTGTGCCCTTAAATTATTATTGTAAAGTCGGCTAGGATTACATTGTGGGCCCATTAGGATTACATTGTGGCTCCATGGGCTCCTATATATAGAAATGAGGTTTTGTAATTTGTATCATCCAAGAATTATTCATTCATGTAATGTATTGGAGGTTTCCCCCTCGAAGTGGCTTATTTATAAGGTTTTTATATCTCTTTTCTTCTATTTATGGAGTTGGCTTCACAACATTTGGTATCAGAGCTTTGGATTTTAGGGTTTCGCTGCTCCAAACAGGTCATCGTGGAATTTTAGCTATAATGATTTTTCTACAAGGTTTCAAAAGCTAAAAATTTTAGGGTGCGAAGCTGAAATCCTGAGGAACATCGTCGCAAAATTTCAGAGCTTGGTTCACAATATTTTCGAAGATATGATCTGTGGAGGTTAGTTCTTTTTGCAGACTCCTCAATTTAATATAAACAGGTCATCGTGGAATTTTCGTTGTAACATTTTTTCTACGAAGGTTCAAAATATGAAATTTTTAGGGCGTGAAGCTGAAATCCTGAGGAAATTTATTGCAAAATTTCAGAGCTTGGTTCGCAATATTTTTCAGAGATATGATCTGTGGAAGGTAGTGCTTTTTCAGGCTCCTGAATTTTATCTCAAAGAGGTGATCGTGGGAAAATATTCATAACTCTCTCTATGAGCATTGGATTGGAGTGCCGTAAAAGGTGGTCGTAAGCACACAGACTTTAGTTTCTTTTCTATCAATTTCAAAGCTAAAATTCGAAACAATGACATGTGGAAAGTCATACAAGTTTTCTCTACTGAACTAGTCCATAATTAGGTCATTGTGGGAGATTGGACATAACTTTGCCTTGGAGAATCCAAATCAAGTCAGACCTATGGCATTTGAAAGAAAATTCATAAGGCTACCTAAGTGCCAAATTTCAGATATTGAAGAGCCGCAATCGCATAGATAATCCAATTTCAATATCGAGATCCTCAAAAGCAAGAAAAAGGTGTGTATTTTTTTTCCGAATTGCATAAGTCTTGTTTGAAGAATCAATTTGAATTGATTCCAAGGGAATATTGTAGAATATATATCAGTATTGGGTAAAATGCCCCGTAAAAATAATTCAACACCCATTAAGCCTTCAGAAGGCTCTACTATGACTCATGAAGATGAAGAATTGCAACATGGTCTATCAAAATTACAAGAGCAAGTGAACCAAATTTCTCTCTCGCAAATAGCAACAAAAAATGAAATTGAAGTTTTGAAGAAAGGCATGGAAGCGAAGATGGATGGTTTGAAGAATAATATGGATGGTTTGGATAAAGGCATGGAATCGAATATGGATGACATGGAAGCTAAGATCGATAAAAAAATGAAAGACAACATGGAAAACGTGAAGAATGATCTAAAAGCAGACATGGAAGGTTTGGCAAAGTTGATACAAAAAATGTTTCCTAATGGTAAAAAGGTAGTAGAGGAAACTCATGATGAGAACAAAATAAATGTTAATCGTGACTTCATAAACTCTAATTTTGGCGAGAAGAACAACCATATTCCAAAAATGGATATGAGGAAGTTTGATGGAAAGGATCCTGTAACACGGATACTATAGATGGAGCAATATTTTGATCTCCATAATGTGCAAAACACACAAAAGGTACACATTTCAACTTTACATTTAGAACAGAATACATTTGTATGGTATCGATGGCTTTGCTCCCGTAAAATTTTTTTCACTTGGTCAATTTTTAAAGAGGAAATGATAGCACATTATGAGGATACAAAAAGAAACACCTTCTTTAGCCAATTGATAAATCTCAAACAAAAGGGTTTAGTGGGGGAGAACATTGAGGACTTCCAAAAATTGAATATAAGGGTAACTGATATTCCAGAGGAACACAAGATTGATCTCTTCATAAGTACTTTAAAGGATAACATCCAACATGAAGTTCACATTTTGGAACCTGATTCATTGGAGAAGGCATTCAGGTTGGCAAGAAAAATTGAATGTAAAATTATGGCGACAAGGAAGCCTGCCACTCACTTCTATAAAGAGGGAAGTGTTGCTACTCCTAGATTTCCACAACCTACAAGGTTGACACCACAAAAATTGGAAGAAAAAAAAGAAAAAGGGCTTTGCTACAGTTGTGATAGAAAATACACTAAAGGTCATAAGTGTGCTGAGAAGAAATTATTTTACATAGATTGTGAAGAGGAAGAAGAAAATGAACAAGAAGAGGATATACACCAGGAACCAACCCTAGAAGAGGAAGAAATGAGTACGACCATATCGTGTAATGCATTGGCAGGAATTACCACTCCTCAAACTCTCAAGATAGAAGGTCATATCAAGAAGAAAAAGGTAATAGTGTTGATTGATTCAGGTAGTACCCATAATTTTATTCATTGTAAGGTAGCCAAGGAATTGAATTGTTTCCTATACCTAGCACCAGAATGTCAAGTGATGGTTGCAAATGGAGGAATTATAAATTTCTCTGGAAAATGCCATAATATCAAGCTAACCATGGGGGAATATGTATTGAATAGTCCAATTCTTTCCATTCCAATGGGAGGTGGTGATGTTGTAGTAGGAGTACAATGGTCACAATCTTTGCGGACGATAGCTTTTAATCTTCAAGAACGTTTCTTAAAATTTTTTTCAGAGGGAAAGGAAGTCCAATTACGGGGTATTTTAGGGAAGCGAGGAAAGAGAATAAGCTCTAATTTCATGGCAAATATTCTAAAGAAGAACAATGAGGCATAATTTCACAATTATGCTCATCAAATTAGAATGAAGACTGAAGATATTTCGAAAACAACATTTCGAACTCATGAGGATCATTATGAATTTTTGGTCATGCCTTTTGGCCTTACCAATGCACCTTCTACATTTCAAGGGTTAATGAATTCCATTTTCAAACCATTCCTTAGAAAATTTGTGCTAGTATTTTTTGATTATATACTAATCTACAGTAGGTCTTGGAAGGATCATGTTCAACATGTTGACAGGGTGCTCAAACTATTGTGGGAGAAACAATTATATGCAAAAACATCCAAATGTTTCTTTGGA
>JAXQQM020070124.1:0-115316 GCA_034641835.2 Pinus albicaulis
ATGGAGACAGAAATTAATGGTAGCCTTCCTTTCCTTGGCATTCTCATCCCAAATAAAAAGGATAGCTCTTTCTCTCACCAATTCTTTCGAAAGAAAACCCACACGAAGCAATACCTTCATGCTAGCTCCCATTATTTTATGTCTCAAAATATTGGTGTTTTCAACACTTTGACCACTCGTTCTCTTAGGGTATTAGATAAAGATCACTTGGTTGATGAGAAAACATGTCTCCTTAAAAATTTTCAAGCTAATGGTTATAGCTAGTCCCAAGGTATCAGGGATTTCTTGAAGGATAGAAAAGGTCCTAAATTTAGAAAAGATCAAAGATAATTGGTTACCAATATGAAGCTTCCCTTTATCCAAGGTACCACTGATAATATTGCTCGTATTTTAAGGAAGCACGAGATCTATTCTACTTTTAGACCCTTGAATATTGTTCATAGCTCCCTCGGATCTGTCAAAGACTTGTTGGATCCAAAATACATGAAAGGTGTTTATTTAATCCCATGTTCATGAGGGACCCCCTACATTGGATAAAAAATTTTCTTTATAAATAAAAGGATCCATGAGCATACAGTTAATATGAAACATTGTAGGAATCATTCCTCAACTTTGGCAGAACAAGCTGAAAAAACTAAACACCGCATTTGTCTAGAATATCCTCATGTCATTTCAAGGGTTGCCCACTTCCACATCATTGTAGGTTTATGGAAGCTATCTGTTGGCGAGGTAAATCCCCTCTGCGGACAAAGGCGATCCCTACTAGCCCAGCACGGGTCTAGCAACAATCATCAAATGCTACAGCGCAAGTTCCTAATTGCGAATAAACAGACCAATGATGGAGGCCTACCTGGAGTCCAGTGCTATGATTCGTAGAAGAGACAGCGTTCCCGTTCCTCAGCCTCGGCAGATCACGATCCCCACGATCTCCGTGGATGGACACCTGCACATGCAAGAAACAACACGAATACAAGCATAAAATCCAGAATACACAACTATATATCAGTCAGAAAGGATATAACTCATCATTATCATAAGTGAAAAATAGAGTGGAACCATAACCAGTAGTCATTCATTAATAAGCAATCGAAAGAGAGTACAACCAATGTTCTGACGCTGAGGTCTCCTTCAGAAGGGTCTCCAGTCGTGCATGTCTCGCAAAGCTTGCCAGGGATGGGACAAGCCTCTCTTAGAGTCTCTCAACAATAGTGTCCTTGCTTGAGTCGGCCTTAAGGGAAGAATGAGGGCTCTTGCAGCATGAAGGCTCTTGGGAATTTGGAGATTCAAAGCTTAGGCTCTTCAAGACTAGCTTGCAATGGCAATGAGCTAGCTTTTATAGAAGGAGGAAGGGGAGTTGGGATCCCTATAATTGTGGGATTGGCCCTATCATCAAGGAAGCTTCCATGACAGGTGGCAAACCACTTCCCTTCCATGGAACTCCCGGAGCCAAACCTCCCAACTCAAGATAGATAGCAGTTTCTGAGTTTGTTGAAACAAAACTTCTGCCTTTCTTATTTAAAAAGCACTCCTTAAATTGGATGGTGCGACTGCGAATCTGGGACAGAGCACCAGTTGGCGCGGCCTCTTTGTAGGATTTTCCTCATTGGCGCGAGTGATGAACTGGCTAACCGCGCCAATGCAAAAAGGGATGTTTTTATGGTTTTTTGCAAGGAGATGTCTTTAGGGCAATTGAAGCTCATGTTTAGAGGAATGCAATGATGATGGTTTCAAGGCATGACATTGCTCACAGGTCACATAATGGGCCCTCCAATGTGCGGGACGGGGAATGGTAGGGACGGTGACAAATTACTGTGTAACAGATGCCCCCTAAAGCATGAGGCCAGAGAGAGAGAGGGGTGAATTTCTTTACGAGAACGTGTCCAAATGAAGCTGCGCCGTCGAAAAATCTGCGTGGAGAAATACAACTGATATCTCAAGTACATGATGTATATGCGGTATGGGTACGGCCATCCAAAACAGAGTATACTATAATCCATATCCAGGGTATGGGTGCAGCCATCCAGTGAGGATCAATAAATAGACTCAGGTATGGTCGCAACCATCCATTGAATAAGTCATGTAAATAATCATAATAATCCACAATATCGCAGCCTGGATTACAACAGACACAATCCAGGGTCTTGCGCTCCATCTCGACCCAAACAAAGTACAAGTTCAAGCATGTGAATATGTGAGCTGAAGTCGAACATGCAAGAACATCGTCTGATTACCAGCCAATAATGAGAGCTATTAATAGATGCGAGAGGAACCACGAATAACGATGATGGCCCTCAAGGTACTATAGGTACAATCTACGGCATGTGAATCAATGAGCTGGCGTCGAACACCCGTAGAATCACTTGATCAGAGGCCAATGATGAAAACCTCTCGTC
Source organism: Pinus albicaulis (assembly GCA_034641835.2). Taxonomy (NCBI): domain Eukaryota; kingdom Viridiplantae; phylum Streptophyta; class Pinopsida; order Pinales; family Pinaceae; genus Pinus; species Pinus albicaulis. The sequence goes on from JAXQQM020070124.1 coordinate 2,394, forward strand.
GAATGCGATGAACCTGCCATTGAGGCATGCAGGCTCCAAGGTACCATGAAAGAGTCTCTAGATCAGCTTCCTGGATAATGAGCTGAAGTCGATAGGAAGTGACCTTGATCGAAGGTGGGCCATAATGTTTCCCACATCATCGACATGAGACAGAGGAACATGATGTTTTTTTTGTGAATCGGGATCATATGAGAATCAGAGGAAGGCTGATATTCACAGAGGTCAACTTCTCTTGAACATGTAATGGCACAAATAGTGGTTTTGGAAGTATTTGACATCAACGGATCAGAGGTCATGGTGACGAGGAAATGAGCAGAGGAGAGGTCAAAAAGGATTACCCAAACCCACGGAAGCAAGTGAAAAAACGAGATGAGATGTCCCCAACCCGACACGAATGCAGACAAGTGCCATGTTCAAGAGCGACATACTGCTGACACGACAATGATAATGGTTCCATTTTCCCCCACCATTTCTGGTGAGTACCCCAATTATTTTTGATAACAAGCTTGAAGGGGATAACATATGCTTGTAATATAAATCCGCCCTTTGGGCGAACCCATCCTAGTACATTTAACGAGCCCTAGGAAGGAGGAACTCGGAGAACGTCATTTCGACTGAATCCAATGTCATCAGGGTTTAACGAGTCTGACAAAGGAAGAACTCGGCGTCTTTTCATGTTTAGAGAGTTTGAAAAGATGGCAAAAAATTAAACTCCAAGGGTCCCTTTTCGTAAATAGTTTCTCAGATCCGAAAAGGTAGAAAAGAATATCCGAGAAAACCTCCTAGTCGCGATAGGCTAGGGTATTCCTTTTTCGTAATCAATCTATCCCAGCCCGAAAAAGGGGTAAATGTATACTGGGTAGATTTCGATTCGTGTCCATTTTAACGAGATCGAAACGACAAGGGCCTCGGCAATCTTTTCATATTTAGAGAGTCAGAAAAGAGTTGAAAGATGACTCCAAAGTGACTTTTTTGTGTATTTACCGAGTCCGAAAAAGTATAAAATACAACTCGTTTTCACCGTTAATGTCGCGGAAAGACCTGTTGCTGCACATACCAAGCAAGCGTAAAACCCATTTCCGACATAACATATTAAAATATTTGAGAAAAATAACTTTTAAAACTTAATTTGTGTCGAAAAAGTTATAAATATGCCAAAAAAACAAAATTACATTTACTATTTACCTTGGTGAAAGCAGCAGTGGTCCATTTGGTGTGCAAAATTCTGACGGTGATTGCGACAGATCCGATTCACCATTCAGATTCTCGTCTGTTGCAGGTAAGAGGTGCTTCCCTGTACTTCATTTCAATCCACTTTTTAATAGTTTTCCCACATGTATCAGACTTCTATGGCCACTCTTTAAATTTTTAGGGCTGTGCTCATTGGCACGGGTATCGGGCACAGACCCATGCCAATGGGCTTTTATATGTAAAGGCCTTGCGCCACCTAGCGTGACTGTTCACAAAACAGCCGCGCCAGCGGCCGAACCCAAATTTCCACCTAAAAATTCGAGATTTTAATCAATTTGAATGAATTTTGAAGCCTAACAGAGATCTAATTAAGGGTTTGTGACCATGTGGATGCAGGAAATCAAGAAAAATGGTGATTGAGTGGAAAGAAAGAGAGCATGGAGAAGAGGATGAACAGGCCATAGAAAATGAGGCTTGCATGAATGCCCTCAGAAACTGTGGGCTAAAGAAGTTCTTCCTAACACCCTGCTTACGAGCTCAGCCTGAGCTCCTCCAGTATCTGATCAATATTTGGGATGAACAGGAACAAGTGTTCAAGTTATGAGACCAGGTGTTGGAACTGGAGGTCTCTGATGTGTACTTTATAACCGGATTGTCTCGCAGAGGTCCGGTGCCCATCTTGACTGGGAGCAGACCATCCGGCGAGAAGATGGAGGAATTGATGGCACGAGTGTGCCCAAGGGCACAAATGGGATCAGGGAGCAAAAAGGTGGATATTCACACCATCCCCGATCTGGCACTGAGGGTAGTCCTACATACCATCACACGGGCTGCAGGATCGCAGGCACCGCACGAGGCCACAAAGGCCCAACTTCTGTTGGCCTCAGAGTGCATGAATCCACTTTTGTTTGACTGGGCTACAGCAGTAACAATAAACATGAAGATACATCTCACGAAATGCAAGCAAGCCAAACTGAAACAGTTCGGCTACGGTTCCATCCTGGTATCATTTATTCTGGAATGATTACCAATCTTCCAAGGCCAAGGGGCCATCATAACTGAGCCGATTCCACGAGAGCCAAGAATGGCTCGCTGGGCAGCACTAATGCCCAAAGATGGAGGAGGCCAACAGATGTCGTGAAGGCCGGAGTTTTTTGGGTGGTTGTGGCGCCAGTTGATCGTAGTGGAGGACTGGCCATATGCAGGAACCGATTTCACTGGAGACCCAAATCTCCCACTGCCAGAAGGAGATGATTGGGACGAGGAGTTGGGTATGACCTCATATCTTTTGATTTTTATGTTTTATGATTTTTTTTTGTTAATACACAATCGTCCTAACACATTTTATGTGTATGCAGATGTGGGCCCCGAGAGACCAGCCGGTATGTCTCCAATCGCGCGGAGGACTCTTCTCGCCCCTGATCCTCAGGCAGAGGGCGCAGGAGGGGAGGAGTTGATCCAGAATCTTGAGGGTATTGCCCGGGGGATCCCGAACTATGCTCGGCTGGCGGATGTACCGATGGCGTACCAGCGACATACGGTGGGAGTACCTAGTCGAATCCACCAACTTCTGAGATTCTTAGTGCGTGCAATTACATGTTATCATGAGCACCATGCGGATTAGACTCTTAGGGATTTTACCACACATATTTTTTGAGAGACATATCGTCTCCGGATGTATTTAAGACGATTATGTATATTTTTACTTTATGTGACACATGCTATGTAAACACTTCGATATCTATATATATATGCATATCTATTTCTGGATGGATCTTTCTTTACATGTGATGATGATTTACAAATTGCGCAAATGTCTGTCTAACACCAAATTAGCTACCGCATCTGTTAATGTATTCAAATTCCTGGGTATATTTTGATATGTAATGTAGTCAAAATTCCTTTCCAGTAATCTAATATACAGATACAGACGTAAAATGGATGGGTTTCTTACCGAATAGTGTCCGTTCAGCTGTAACACTACAAGTTGCGAATCTAGATACACAACCAATTCACGGATACCAAGGTTTACCGCCTCGGTTAATAATTATAACACAGCACTATATTCCGCGATGTTGTTCGTAGTACGTCCTAGACACACACCTTGCAGGTTGACCAACTCACCAGCAGGATCATAGATTACCCAGGCTGCTGAAGACAGATTCCTGGTACTGCGGGAGGCACCATCCGCGAAACCAACAAATGGATGAATGGACATCTGCACAACCAGGAAGACCCGATCAACAGAAAGATGTTTACAAGGCACACCACACCATACATGCACACAAATGAAAAACACACACCTATGTACACACACCACACCAAGAAATCACTTCAGGCATAGTACTTTTTGAGGTACAACCCATTTCTAGGCTGTGCCAGCGGAACTCCTTCATAATCTATAAGCTCATAAGCCCCGTTTTTTAAAACACGTTTTATTATATAGGGCCCATGCCACATAGGCTGGAACTTACCGGCTCCAAGCTTTTCATGTGCTTGATCGTACAGGAGGACGAGGTCTCCTTCGATAAAGGAACGGAGGAAACAGATTGATCAAAATGAGTTTTGACCCTCTTCTTTTGTGCTTCAATAACCAAAGCAGCCAGACGACGGGTTTCATCTAACCATTCCAGATACATAAGACGTTCTTCCTCACCAGAAGTATTAGGTAGAAGTTCCACAGCTAATTTCAAAGAAGGAATCTCGCATTCAACCGGAAGAGTTGCTTCCAGACCATACACCAATTGAAATGGTGTGAATCCAGTTGCACTCTTTGCAGATGTTCGGTATGCCCATAGAGCTGAGAACAGTTGGAGATGCCAATTGGATTTGTGAATACCAACTGTTCGTTGAAGCATAGTGACTAGAACCTTGTTCACTGCTTCAACCTGACCATTCGCCTGAGGGTAATATGGTGTTGAGCTGTCGTGACGCAAGCCCAACTTTGAAGTCAGCTCAGCCATCATACAATCTCGGAAATGAGTACCATGATCGGTGACGATGGCCTGAGGAACCCCGAACCGTGCAATAACGTGGTTGAATATAAATTGAGCAGCCGTTTTACCATCAGCAGCTAGTGTAGGCATCGCCTCAGCCCACTTGGTGAAGTATTCGACGGCGACAATTATATACGCATGCCCCCCGGACGAGTGAGGGTTACACGTCATAAAATCCATGCCCCATTTTGCAAAAGGGCCGACGGTAATAACAGGATGCAAGGGGAGAGGCGGCGCGCGCAGCTTGCGCTGAAATATCTGGCACACATGACATTTATGGACTGCAATAATACAGTCTTTGAATATGGAAGGCCAGAAATAACCTGCTCGTAGAATTTTTTGGGCAGTAGCATATCTGGGCATATGTCCACCACAGGCGCCACTGTGACAGTCATTTAGGACCTTTTCAGCCTCCTCCAAGGTTAGGCACCGTCGAAGCACCGAATCTACTCCAATGCGGTATAAGATATCTCCTACTACACGGTAGGGTTGGGACCGATGCCGAATTCGACGGCGGGAAACTTATTCAACTCAGACTGAAATGTCGAGGTCTGAAGATACACAATTATGTCACCATACCAAGGGTCACGAGTACTGATGAGGAAAATCGTTTCGTCCGGTATATGGTCTTCAGTGTGTGAGGGAGCGGAGTCTGTAGGGAGAGAGCATATAAGATCCGCGAAAACCAGTGATTTAGTTGACTTAGCGGTAGTGAACTCTAATTCAAACTCCTGTAGGATAACAATCCACTTGGAGTACTTGCCCCCTAGTAATTTTCGAGAGAGAATATACGTCATAGGGTTGCAATCCGAAACCACTATTATCGTACGCAAAAGGATTTAATGGCGGAAGCGCTGCACAGCGTGTACTGCGGCTAACGCCAAATTATCGACATGAGCATAACGCGTTTCTAGATCAAGAAGGTTCCGTGACAGATAATAAACAACATGTTCATTACCGTCATCGTCATCCTGCACCAAGACCATGGATATGGTGCTAAATGCGGCGGCGAGATATAAAGTGAAGTCGCGGTGGTAGTCCGGAGGATGAAGCAATGGAGCATTGACAAGCAACGTCTTCAGCTTCTCAAAGGATTGCTGAGTGATTTCATCCCAGTGGAAGGGAACATTCTACTTTAATAGACGAGTGAATCCTTTGGCCAGCTCGGCATAATTCGGGATAAAGCGTCGAAGAAAGTTCTCTTTCCCTTGCAGACTCTATAACTGATATAGGGAGGAGGGTGATGGGAGATTAATAATTTCCTCAACCTTTAAAGGGTCAAGGCGAATCCCGTCTTTCGAGACTATGAATCCCAAAAGATGGCCAGAATCCACGCCGAAGATGCACTTATGAGGATTGAGCCTAATATTGTAGCGTCTACAGCGAAGAAAGATCTAGCAGAGATGTTCGGGATGGTCCTCTCGCTTAGCTGAATGAGCTGGCAAGTCGTCCAAATAAGGCTGAACGATATGGAGAATGTCATGAAAAGCATAGGACATCACACGCTGAAAAGTGGCTCCAGGGTTCTTCAAGCCGAACGGGAGCTTTTTATACGCGAAGGTACCCCACGGACAGATGAACGTCGTCTTGTGTTGATCCTCAGGTGCAATATTGATCTGATTATACCCCGAGAAACCATCCATCAAGCAATAAATCTCACTTCCGGCACATTCGTCAATGATCTGGTCTATGAATGGAGTGGGATAATTATCCTTTGGACAGGTGCGATTGATGTCATGATAATCAACACATACTCTAATCGTACCCTGCTTTTTATAACTAGGGACAATGTTGGAAACCCATTCTGTGAGAGGGATGGGATAAATAAAGCCCGCGTTCAGAATTTTTTCAACTTCTTCTTTAATTGCAGCGGCTTTCCGAGGATGCGTGGGGCGTAAGCGTTGGTGCACGGGTTTCGCACCAGGATAGGTTGGAATCTCATGCACTACGATACTGGGATCAATCCTCGGCATTTCCTCGTAGGACCAGGCAAACACATCTCTGAATTCTTTAAAAATATCAGTATAGACTTGAATCTCATCGGGAGAACAATTCACTCCCACGTGAATATTCTCAACAATCCCTTGTTTAACGGAGATGTTGATCGGGATGGTTTGAGTGATGTTACCCAGGTTTCCCTTCGAAAATACCTCGTGCGTCAAAATAGGCATTTGAAGAGGAGGGGTAGGAACCTGAGAAGCATAACGCTCCAGAAAATCAGTCATTACCCCCAAGCTAGGCATAAAAGAGGAGCGATGATGTCCATCGCCCCAAGGCAGCTCCTCAAGAGACATAGTTTCAATGATGGCTTCATCGGAAGGAAAAGTCTCTTTGAGAGGATCAGGTGAATCGGCCTGACCAAGCCAGGGGGATTGAGAGTAGACGTCGAGAGCCATGCTCAAAGGAGCATGCTGAGGAGGTGGAGGATCAGATGCGGCAACAATTTCACAATAGCTGATCTCTACTGGAGTCAAGGGCATTGATTCTCCAAACTCAAACACCTGCTCAGGTGTAGGAATAAGCCAGGGGTCATCGGACCTGGAAATCATGTTAACTTGAGCGGTGTGTGGTGGTGGTGCGGGAAAAATACCCATGAGGACTGGGTCTTTGAAGAGACCAGGTCCTACACTGTCTGGGGGATTTGGAATTTGATCCACGTATGGCACGTTTTTCTCAGAGGTAGAGGTGAAAAATGACAACTGATCCACCGTGACAATTTTGCCCTCGTGAGGGAACTTAAGGAGTCGAAAGACGGTGGATGGCACGCAGAGCATGGCATGGGTCCAGCTGCGGCCGAGAAGTATATTGTAGTTGAGCCTAGCGTCGACTACTTCTACTTCCACGTTGACAGTCTTCCCCTGTAATGTGATCGCTAGACTCTCGAGAACACCCAGGGGTTTAGATTCCCGACCATCAAATGCCTCTAGGGCATTGGGAGATGACGAAAGGGCTGGAGAGCCGATGGCCTTCCAGCAAGCGGAGGACATAACGCAGGTAGAAGCACCTTCATCCACCATGGCCCTATGAATGTTCAGACCGTTAATCCTGACTTGAATAACAAGAGCGATTTGATGTGGAAGTCGGGGAGTGAAATTCTCTAAATCGAAGGTGAGAAGACTCGAATCGGCAGGATCAATGCCCCCGATTGCAGACAATAAAGCCTTACGTTGCAAAGGACAGCTTTGAAGAACTTCTAGCGCAGACATAGCAGAAGGCGCCTGTGCCAAATCCTCAACAATGCTGTAATGTTGAGCGGCACGAGCATTCGGATTATAAGAAGATCTTCGTAAGACACCTTTATAAGGTGGCTTCACAACGGGTTCAAGAGTAGGCTTCTCGATTTCCAACGAACCGGAGACAGATGGGGGAGGTGGTCCATCCGCAACTTCCTTCCCAGGTGCCTGCCGCGATTCGCTGTAATCCTTCGAATGCGTAGCGACGGAGATAGGTGCAACACTCTTCATCATGAAAACTTAGGACCCAAATGGTGCAAATGGTGACTACTGTTCGACCATCTAGGTCTGCTGAGATGGGAATGGCTCTTTTAGAATAGCCGAAGTCCCTTTATAACCTTTGAGAAGTTGACTAACCTCGGATCGTCATGGAAAATCCTTAGTATAATGGTCCCCTTCACAAATGAGGCAAGGGTACTTCGGTTTACGCTGAGAACCATCCTCAGTGCGAGAATTAGATTCTGGCTTTGGGGCATCAGATTTAGATTTTCCTTTGCCCTTCTTCTTCCATTTGGAGGATTTATCCGTAGGATTGGCTTGAACGGCATTCACCTCCGCGGTTTTGCCAGAATCGGATGGGGTGGGATTAGCAGGAGCATTGTTGGAAGAATTAGACTTCTTCTTCCCATTCGAAGATTTCTTCGAATTCTGAGAGATAGAACCAATGACACCATCCACCGCAGGGGTAGGCGGAGCCTTAGAGGTTCCGGACCGTGGAGCATCAGGCAAGATATCATAAAGCGTGCCGGACTGACAATACACAAGATCCAGATATTGGGCACGCGCAATGGCTTGTTCCTCCATCACACACGCTCCCATCGCAATATCTTGGGCGATTTTATTCACGAAGGAGGTGGTGAACCAGTGAGCTAGTATCTGATCAGGTATGTGAAACTTGATCAGTCTACGACGGCGCCGCCACTCATGAATGTGATCAGAGATGCGAGTGGCTTTATCCTGCTTCAGAGAAGTCAGGAGGTGCGTCTCGGCTTCATAATGAACCGGTAACTGAAAGTGTGTGAGGAAATCCATGGCTAAAGAATTGAAATCTTGGAAAATGCCACGGGATAACTCTATGTACCACTTAGCAGCAGCTCCAGTTAAAGTACGCTGGAAGAGGCGCAGATGAATCGAATCGTCAACCCAAGAGTTAGACGAACACCAAAGATGATACGTCATCACAAGTGCCTGGGGGTCCTCTCCAGCTTTTCCCTCAAACTTGGGGCAATCACCTGGTATCTTGGTGGGAACCAGAGGCCAATACGGATTATGTAAAATCGGATCATTGGTCAATTTTGAAACATCCGGTAGCTCCAATGTAGCCAGGAACGGAAATGGTGGATTAATCGTCATGCCAGGCCCGGGATGAGGTCCAGTACCCATACTCCACAATGGTTGTGAATATCCTTGCCCCCATGGGTTCTGTCCCGTAGGATTCTGACCGTAGGGGGCGTAGGTCGTATAACCAGACTGATTTGGATGCTGGTAACCAGAGTGTGGGGCTTGATAACCAGAGTACGGACCCTGATTATGTGTTGGCCAGGTGTAAGCAGCATTTGGATTTGGCTGCTGAGTGTAGGTAAAACCGGGTGGAGGAGGATAATACTGAGAGCCTCTAGGGTGGTTATAATTCGGTTGAGATTGACCATGAGGATGATAACCACCCTGAGGATGAGTAGGTTGCTGAAAAGTGGAACCCTGCGGAGCCTGATAAGTAGGGCGCAACTGTTGATATGGTTGCGGCATCGAATGAATCGGCTGCTGGGCAGGGTTAATGGAATGAGCGAGCTGCCCTGAGTGAACAGGTTGACCCGACTGAGAGGGTTGCCCTGAATGAACAGGTTGACCTGGATAGACAGGCTGTGCCGGTTTCACAGGCTGACCTGGCTTTGAAGGAGCCCCAGGTTGTACCGGATGGGCCGGTTGGCCTGGAGGCAGAACACCAGGTTGTGCCGATGGGCCGCCTGGCCTGGTGGAGGAACAGGGCCAGGTGGTTGCTGGAAACCGGTTTGACCTGAAGCAGAATCATAGGATAGTCCCGGCTGATATGCAACGTTAGAAACAACAGGATATTGAGGTTGCATTGGTAGAGAAGGCTAGATTTGCACCCCAAGACCATAGACTGGTCCCGGTTGGTACCCCGGCTGAGGCTGAACAGGTTGACCGGAAGGGCTGTAATACTGTCCTTGCGGACCGTACAATGGCCCTTGCTGGCCCGCAGGATAGCCTTGGATGGGCTGCCCCTGTGGGTCATAAGGATAGCCAAGTTGGCCCAAAGGTTGGCCTTGCGGGTTATAAGCCTGGTTATAAGGTAAACATTGAGCATGGAGGTAAGCCTCAGGAGCGGGCAGACGTAAAATGTCCCCGTGCTCGTCATACTGACCTGGAAAAGCATACACGGGCGTACCATCCTGTGCATAGTGCGAAAAATAAGAGCGGTTGGGATCTTGGGAGGATGGTCCAACCTCAGGGTTCGGCTGTTGCAAAGACAACCGATACTCCTTCGGAGAGATATTCTCCGGTATAGCAGTCACTAGATAGATATCTTCAGGAGTTGGCATAGCCCTAGCAGAGGGTGCTGTGACAACAGGAGAAGAGGCAGCCACACAAACAGTGGCCCGAATGGGTACAGAAGTAACAGGCGTCTGAGGAGACACCCCGGGTGTAGGAGCAGCTGGCCTCGGAGAAGGAGCTGACACTCCTATAGAGGCTGCGGCAGAAATAATCTGACCCAAAGACCTGTACCCAGGTGGTAAAGAGGGACTAGCTGTTGACATGTTAGCCAGTTCAGAGTTGTCTCCCGGAAACAATCTTCATGGGAAGAGCTGATAGTCTTCACCAGACGTTGGGATTTCCTCACCAGAATCACTCATGGTTGAGCCTGCCGTTAGATCGCGCAATAAACGGCGAGGACTAGGAGGAAATAAAGCAGCAACAAAAGGCGAACCTGATGTAAGAGAAAAGAAATCAACTCCTAATCTCAATTCAGACACAGGGTCCGAAAAGGGCCAATCGAACTCAACTAGTCCCCCAAAGGGTTGCTCAGAAAGAACCGGTCCCCCGTCAGGAAACTCGGAAACAATAGGCTGCTGTGGTTCAGCTGAGGATTGGGAAAACTCTGATGAATTGTCCGTGTAAGGACTACCAGTAGACGAAACCGAAGGTTCCGCCACTGTGGCAAACGACAAGAGAAGAAAAAACAAACACACACATGGGCTGAAAAAGAGTCAAGACACACGATCAAACAGTCAACAAGCAAAATCTAAGAGGGCGTGTAATCGTGGGTGATTAATTTTACCACATTGAAAAATAAGAAACTTTACCATTTCATGTTTAAAGAGTCGAGAAACGATAAAAAAGATGACTCTATCTCTTTCAGATTTGACAGAAGCGTGAAAGGACAAGCGCTTGGCGATCTTTTCAAGTTTAAGGAGTTAGAAAAGATCCAATGACTGCTCAGGAATACTAGGCAAAAGGGTGTACCAAATAACCGTGAACTGCAATATACACCTTGGTTTCAATAATGAAAGAGAAATCAACCAAGGACTTTCCGTACGTGCAGGCAATCTCCCCGAATGCTGTGTTCGATGTATCACGGGTATAGGGCGGTAGACTCGGCTTCCTATGGATAAAGGATTTAAAACCTAGAGGGGTCTCCCTTTATATACGCGACGGTACGGGGAGCACAAGTCCGTACTAGCGCTGTCTAAAGCCAAATGGCGAATGACAGCTACTAGGTTTAAAGACGCCGGAACACGTCTCTAACCTAGACCTCTAAATGTGTTTCGTTAGATTTCAATGCTGCCTTAGTGTAAATTGAGTAGATTTTAAAGTTGATCTTCAATTACATTTCAGTTTTCAGGCGCTAACGAATGTGTCATCTCAAAAACTCCTAAATGCAAAGCTACATGCCACAGTACATCATTTCGTTCGATGAAAACTAGCTACAGAAGAGTTGGGAGTTTTTACACAAACAAAATGATCGGAAGACAATCAATGATATCTCTAATGCAAATAATGAAATCAAAAACTTTTCATTCAAATCACTAATTACTAGTAAAATCGAAGAGATTTGAATTTGCACTAATCAACCAAAAGCAAAAGAGATTTTTTTTTTAAAAAATTTCAATGTTTGATGGCTAGATGCACTAAACAAACTGAAAACAAAGAGAAGAAATTTTAGAAACGATATTAAGAGAGAAAAACAAACCAATTTCACTCAATGACACAAGCAATCAGATCTCAAATCGACCAAAGTCTCTCAAAACCAAGAAAAAGTCTCAAAGGTTCCAATGGACCGTGTGATCTAGGTCCAAAGCAAGACCAAACGAAATTTGAATGAAGAAAAGGGCAATCACCCAAAAATTGCAACGAAACGGTGAACAACTACTAAGAGAATGCAGGGGAGCAATCAGAGAATTGACTGGATTAACAAAACACCAAAACCATTAAGGAGGGCTCGATACACAAAGCCACTAGATGCCCTAGGGCTTAAAACGTGAAATCGATGGAGAAAATCGAACAACCAAAGGACGACGGAAAATTCCCAGTCAAACAGGACTCCAAAACACTTAGGTAGCTGAAAAACCAAAAGAAAAACACTAACCAGACCCAGAGAGCTCAAAACTGAGAAAACCCTAATGCCTCACAGGAGTGGCACGACTGTGAGGTTGTAACTGGCGCCAGAAAGCAATTGGCGCGGGAAATACAAAAGCAACATGCGCCAATTGGCGCGACTGTCGAGCTAAAAAGCGCGCCAGCTGAGTTCCTCAGCCAAAAATTAAAAAAAAACTACTCCAGAAACAGATCAATGATAACTAAGCAAACCAAGAAGCAAAAACAGCAAAAGAACCCAGCCCAGAAGGCTAACCAAGCAAGGAAAACCACGAAACAATCAAAACGAGACAATCAAAACGAGACAGTCAAAACTAGACGATCCCTAGCGGAGTCACCAAATTGTTGGCGAGGTAAATCCCCTCTGCGGACAGAGGCGATCCCTACTAGCCCAGCACGAGTCTAGCAACAATCATCAAATGCTACAGCGCAAGTTCCTAATTGCAAATAAACAGACCAACGATGGAGGCCTACCTGGAGTCCAGTGCTATGATTCGTAGAAGAGACAGCGTTCCCGTTCCTCAACCTCGACAGATCACGATCCCCACGATCTCCGTGGATGGACACCTGCACATGCAAGAAACATCACGAATACAACCATAAAATCCAGAATACGCAACTATATATCAGTCAGAAAGGATATAACTCATCATTATCATAAGTGAAAAACAGAGTGGAACCATAACCAGTAGTCATTCATTAATAAGAAATCGAAAGATAGTACAACCAATGTTCTGACGCTGAGGTCTCCTTCAGAAGGGTCTCCAGTCGTGCACGTCTCACAAAGCCTGCCAGAGATGGGACAAGCCTCTCTTAGAGTCTCTCAACAATAGTCTCCTTGCTTGAGTCGGCCTTAAGGGAAGAATGAGGGCTCTTGCAACATGAAGGCTCTTGGGAATTTGGAGATTCAAAGCTTAGGCTCTTCAAGACTAGCTTGCAATGGCAATGAGCTAGCTTTTATAGAAGGAGGAAGGGGAGTTGGGATCCCTATAATTGTGGGATTGGCCCTATCATCAAGGAAGCTTCCATGAGAGGTGGCAAACCACTTCCCTTCCATGGAACTCCCGGAGCCAAACCTCCCAACTCAAGATAGATAACAGTTTCTGAGTTTGTTGAAACAAAACTTCCGCCTTTTTTATTTAAAAAACACTCCTTAAATTGGCTGGCGCGACTGCGACTCTGGGACAGAGCACCAGTTGGCGCAGCCTCTTTGTAGGATTTTCCTCATTGGCGCGAGTGATGAACTGGCTACCCGCGCCAATGCAAAAAGGGATGTTTTTATGGTTTTTTGCAAGGAGATGTCTTTAGGGAAATTGAAGCTCATGTTTAGAGGAATGCAATGATGATGGTTTCATGGCATGACATTGCTCACAGGTCACATAATGGGCCCTCCAATGTGCGGGACGGGGAATGGTAGGGACGGTGACAAATTACTGTGTAACACTATCCAAATTGAAAATATTTATATCACATTGAATAGGGATGATGAGCGGAATATTAGCAGTTGTTGAGTCCCATCTATTTTTCCCTAAGTTTGTGCCCTTCCCCTTCTCCTTTCTTTCTTAGTGTTGTTATCCCTTCTTTTAGGTTGATTCCTGAGTGTTTTTCACTTGGATATAATGCTTACATGGTAAATTTAGAGTTGTTTTGGGATTATGTTAAGAGAATATCTCAACTTCCTTATTCATCTTTGGAATTTGTTGGATATAAATCCAACAATATATTTTTATAATATTTGTGAATGAATGTAGTGTGAAAAAATATGTTTTGTGTTCATTTTTTTTCTTCTCCATTTTTCTTGTTGGTATCGTAACCTATATGGGCTTGACTCCCTAAGGGAGATCCCAAAGATATGGTAGAGATCTAAAGTTTTATACATTGTACAAAGGGTAGGATAGAGTGTGTGATTAAATCAGTTTATTGTGTCATATTATGGAGTGTGCATATATGTTTTATGTGTATATCTGGTGTCTATACTTTCCCCTCATGTTTTCCTTATAATTGTGATGATGGGTAGAGGGAATGAGTTCTTCACGTGCCTATAATAATGGAAACGGAATCATGCAGGTGACCCATTCTACACATTTTAGTCAAATGGCCCTGTTTCTTGTGGCATATTTGCATTATGTTCAATTTCTCCTTGTTTCTACGTCCTTTATATGTTATTTATATGCTCTTTGTGCATCATTTATGAATATTATCACATGCCCAAATTGAAATATTGCATGGATTATTTATTAGTCTGTAAGGAATTCTAAATATGGATCACAATATGTGAGGTGGCCTTGGGGATTGAGAGCAGTCAGAATTTATTATGGGTCATTCGACCTCCTTCAGTCATATTTTTCTATAGCTGCATTCAAGGGGCTTTTGTGGTCAAGGAGAGGCTTTGTGTGCACAACTATTTCCCAGGGATAATCTGTTGAGATCCATTGAAATTCATGAACCAATTCCTAGAGCTACAAAATCATTATTTCATAATTTTTTAGGCCACCTGCAACAAGCTTACTCTGAATTTATATCGTCTTCGTGGGATTTCAACATCCAGCTCCCTCATTTGGAAATTGAATGTTTTTATAGAGAGTGTTCTCACATCCTTACAGATTGACAAATCGGTCTCGCTCATCTCTTATTTATGTCATGTTGTGTCTTCCGATTGGCATCCAAGAATCATGTTTTGATTAAGACATAAAGGTAATGGTCATTACACAATATCTGGTGGTCCTCACAATATCTGGTTAGATCGTGAGGTTGTGAAGGGAAAGATCAACTTTTATGTTTCCCACCTCTTATTGTCAACGAAGCATGTCAGGGCTAGATAGTACAATGGGGTCAAGCGAAAGCCATGGGAGGAGTGTCAGACCTTGAATCACATGCAAGAGCTTCACAAACCCGCTGCCATTTATAAGACCACCATCCCCACCTCCAGATTTAGCTTAGAGAAGAAAAACATATTCGTTGGCAGAATCCGCAGACTGTTGAAACTTGGGTTCAGCATTGAGGACAACGTTGAATGTAGACATCGACATAAGTTTCCCGTTGACTCTCAGTAATACGTCGACATAAGTTTCCTGTTGCCTATCAAGAAGAGGACGTACAATTTCAATTTAATTTTGAACACAATTTCAATTATGATGGCCTACAATAAAAATTTTCAAATCGTGTACCCTAAATATCAGTAGCGCAAGAGGAGAGCGAGCATTCATTAAATTTGAAATTGGTATGGGATAGATATGCTTTCATCTTGTGAGAAAGCATGGAGACCTTGGGAGGCGGTTTAAATTTTTTTAACATGGGTGGTTGTTTTATTTTAGTGATATGAATATATTGTGTGAATTTTGTGTGGTTATGTAATATATATTCTAGTGTGTAATGGAGAACCGGTCAATGGATAGATTAGCATAATTTAAATTAGTAGCTCTCGAGGTTTTTCGATGCCAAGAGAACTTCTCTAATTTAATTATATAAGTTTGTTATATGTCGTTGGGTCTTATTGTGCTTCGGGCTTCAAGATCATTAGTTTCGGGTTATGTTATGAGATCCTTGTATGTATAAAGGTTAGTTTCATAATTGACTACTAAATATGCCCAGTAATTAGACAACTCACCTATACAACTATCAAAAGTGTAGTTCGATGCATTTTTATAGATGGGATTTTGTCCATAGGGTGGTACAATATCGATATTTTCCTTTGGAAGATTGAGAAGTGTCAATTATACAATGTTCGTAAAAGATGGTCAAAGGCGGCTATGTCTTAAATGTGTTGAATGGGAAGCTCGAAGATTGTGATGGTGAAAAGAGCGTTGTGTAGTAGATTTCAGAGTGGGGATAAGTGTTGAGGAAGACCAGCCAGACAAAGATCAATTTTCTTGTTGTAATATGTATTTTCTATATTCTAATTTGTGTTTATTTTTTGCATGTAAACGTTAATGGAGGCACTTGGATATAATTCTTACATGGTAAATTTAGAGGTGGTTTGGGATTATGTTGAGAGAATATCTCAACTTCCTTATTCATATTTTGAATTTGTTAGATCTCAATCCAATTATATATTTGTATAATATTTGTGAATAAATGTAGTGTGAAAAATATGTTTTGTGTGCATATGTTTGCTTCTCCATTTTTCTTGTTTTTTTTTTCATTACTTATAATTAATGTATTCCTATTACTATTATTATTTTAATGTTATTGTTATTAATTTATTCATTCATTTATTTATTATTATTATTATTTATTTTAAAGTAATATTATTATCATTATTATGTCAAAGTAATAAGATTAAGTTAAAATATTAATATTAAATCATATTAATATTTTTTGATATTAAGTCATAGTAATAATTTCAAATGAAAGTAATAATTTTGAAATTATATCAAAATAATTATAATATATTGTTATAAACGTTTTTGTTTTGACTAGATTTACTAATTTATTTTTATATTAATTCTTTAAAGTCTATAATGATTATTTTACTAACTATATAATGTTCATCCCTGTCAATTTATTAATTCCTTCAACTTTCATTTCTTGTGTTGTTTACATCTTTACAGAATAAAATTGTTAGTTGAATCGATATTTTCATCCAAGTTTTGATGAACTACACTTATGTAACACCTCCAGTTTAAGAACAATTTTTTTTTGTTTTCCTGGTTATCTACATGTTAGCAGAATGCCAAGTCAGAATTTTTGTATTTATCTCCATCTATTGTTATATTTTCCATTATCCTTTCGATACTTCCTCTAATTTAATATTTCTTTTCCACCATCCCTTTTTAATAACATTTAATCTTTTTAATGTTTACAATACACCCATTGTTATGGCCCCTATGTACTTCCATTTCTTATACCACCTATATCACATATACACCTTGTAGGTCAATACCTAATACAATTTATAACTATATATAAACCACTTTTATATAACTAATTTATACCCCTTATAGGTCAACACCTAATAGGTTTATAAATATCGATCGACCACTTTTATATAAAACATCTATACTTCTTATAGATCAATTGATAAATATCTATAAACCACTTTTACATAATACATAATGATATTTCGTTGGATAGTCTTACCTTGAATACACATACCCTTTTCTGTACATATATACTTATACTCATACGTCTATACGCCAAGTTGAAAGCCCTCGCCTATCTCAACGCTACATGCAATGTCTATTCGATTCACCACGTGTCGGTTATCCTTTTGAAACGCTTATATTTGTTCACGCTGGCAAGACGAATCTGTTTAATCATCCTCATTGCATATAACACCTAATTCACAGTCAACTACGCCATATATGTATAAACAGCGTTATATCCTTATACGAGTAGGATTACCCTCTTATGATTTCAGCGTTCGAGTTTTTTTTTTTTTTTTTTTTTTTATAGATGGTTTGGCGTAAATGTGCAATCAACGGAAACCGCGTCTAACCCTTATTATCATCTGTTATGCAGTACTCCGGATGGGTCGCGGCGTGGCAATTCCTGCACAACTTACACTGTCGTGCGTAACATTACCGATTTCCATGCTGACCACCTGATCGTTGGCGTAACATTATGAACTTCGAATGTACTCCAATTAACGCCAGTTTGGTTCTACAGTTGTTTGTGATTGAAAACCGGCGCCACGCGTATCATAGTGCTACGCATAATATTCAATCCTCGTACTGGATTGAGCCGCATGACACAGTTTCGATCCAGCTGGGTTAACGTGTGGGTTGGGTAATAATATATTTCGTTGTTTTTTTTTTCTTTCTCTTCTTGCAGAAGCAACATCTCGCCGGATTGAATTTTGTCTGTTCGGCGGTGCAAGTACCGTATGCCCCGAGCTCTGCCTCCAGTAGCTGTTCGTTCTAGGTTTTCTCAGTATCTTCGTGCATACGGCGCTATGCTTCTTCTGTGCCCCTTAATAACCCTTAGTACCCTCCTATCAACGTGGCAGAGGTTTATCAATCTACATCGGGATTTCTGCAGTTCTGAGATAATGGAAAGTAGGGTTTCGAGTGCTCTTTTTAAATTTGAGACTCTTGGTTAATCTATTTACCAAATGCCTCCTACCTTCATATGACGATACAGGACCGTGGCCTTCCATCAATTCGTGGCTGGTGATGCTAGTATACGCAGATCGGTTTTCGATTTCTCCTTTATAGTTTTTCCTCCGGTATTATGCTTGTCTCTCCTAGGTTTTTTTCATTCACGTTATGCTGTGATTCCTGTGCGGGAAGGTGGAGTTACCTTGCGGCGCTTGGTATCGCTGGCGCTCTCCAGCGTCAAGTTTCTCGTTTTTCTGATTCCCCTTTTCTTTGTTTTTTTTTTCATGCAGTATCTAATCATCTACAGTATGGTTGTGCAGAAAGGGCAGGTGAATCGGTGTCTCTGGCTATTTACTGGAGGCCGAGCGCTAGCATGTTCTTTAGCGCGTCTTCATCTTTGATTTAATTTTATCCTAGTCTGGCTCATTTATTTGGATGTAACCCTAGTCCTTTAGCTTGTGAGAATGCGGTTCAGTAATTTATCATTTCGGCATTCAGGACATATGGTATGTGTTGTAACCTTTGCAGGCGTTTCAGAGGATTATACCTCGAGACTCTTTTACATCTAATTTTCCTACGACCGAGTGTGGAAGCTTATATTTCTCCATACCCAACTTCAACAGTCACTGCCCAACCAGCGCTCACGCTTTGCCACCCTGATTCTGATGTTCGAGGGTTAATGTGGTTACCGTCCCACGAGACAAGGGTAAACCCACAGTTAAACCACAGGTAACCTCCTAATTTCTTCTGTTCGGTTGGATTGTGTTATGCAGCAGTTTGGTTGGTCTGATTTGTTCACTGTTCTACTCTTATTTGAAATCGATCAGCTAACTGTCAAACTTATTCTATGCCTACTACTGTATACTCATTTTAGACAGTCCCAGCTGTCGACGGTATCATGCATCAGGTTCTAATTATTTCGATATTTTCATTGCAACTTACTGATGGTATTAACTAATGAGTCATACGAGGAAAGGGTGCCGAATTTCTGTATCGGTCGTCCACCTCCCTTGATGAAAAATCAACGCTATTATTTCTGTTGTTTTAATGGCGAAAGAATACCTCCCGAGCGTAGATCCTGTTACGCTGCCCTTGGGAGTGTTAATGTTATACCTTTGACCTCTAAAATTTATTTAAATCGCTTTCATGAAGCCCACATATACACAACAGGGAGTTATATCGTCGGCCTTGACTTTGGTAGCGTTAGCTTAGGTTCAGTTTCGGTTCCAAAATTTTATAGAATGACTAGAAAAGGCCGCAGTCGCATTGAAGTTTATTTTCCAGGGAACTTACGTTGGTTTGACCTATTTTATGAGTTTTTATAATAGTTACTGGTTCACCCTACTCAATAGGCCCGTATTTGTTTCGTGTAATGGTCTGTTCATCTATTCTATATATATATATATTTTAAATGAACCATTTCTTTATCTCTCAATACCGCCATCATATTCTTCTTTAACTCATATATAGGTATGTATCGCAGCAACAGTAAAACCGGGTTTTGTTTGATTGGTTCTCGGCATTTATAGCCTTGTTTTATTTCACTTGCCTATACATGTATTGAAATTAAGATCGGACTAGCCATTATTTAGCTCTCGGCACTTTCATTATTATTTATATTGTGTCTCTTTTCTTTTCAAGACCGATACATGTTTTCGTGTCACTAATTTGGTGGTGCGCCTCACTTAGGTTTAATTATGTTGCTAAGATCTTTATTTCCAAGGTTAAAGGTAGATGTAGGAAAAGATATGTGCATTCAACCTACCATAATATATCTATATATATATTTTTGGTTATGCATATATAGATATTCGATGGAGCTTAAATAGAAGTCCTTAATTTTTAATGAATTCTTTGGCTATGTCACTTGGTTCAAGACTAAAAGTAGATTTATAAATGAAATCTTTACACTTATAAGTATTATAAAAATCCTATAAAGTAAAGTACTCTCTCTCTAGCAAAATTTCAAGGGCATAATTTAATGTTCTTACTTTCTTCCTTTTTATTTTGTACCATGTAACTTCAGTTGGGCTATAATATTTTTCTAGCATGCACATGAACAGATAATATCACCCTTGTATCTACAGGGAACAAAGCAATATTTGATTATCTGTAGAGGCTAAGTAACTTCAGATTTAAACCGAATTTGGTTTAGAATTTCTGGGGTTTCTGCTCTATAGATTTGGGTCTACAACTAACCAGAATCTGGAAGGTGGAAGCCTTAGGATAGACTCTGGTAAATATAGTACTAAAAATCAATCATACAAGTAAATTAGAGTTTATATGTAGCCAATTCATATTATCATGAAACAAAATAACAATAATTTCAAACATACCACAATTGCAAATGACCAACCTCCCAACCTTAGAGTCCTCTTTGTCTCCCAGGACTCACCCCCGAGCAAAGATCACCTCCTAGAATAGATCAACCCCTGATCTGCCTAGGAGCAGCTTATTTAAGCTCATATTTCCCCAAAGCATGTTTCTAATTCTGCGTCCAGAATAGCGGGATGCTTTCTTTCCTGTTTAGCCTAGGCTTCCCATTTTGGGATTCTTTAAAGCTGTTTTATGCTTTTCCTCAGCTTTTCCATCTTTTCTTTACCTCTTCCCAACTACTCCTCTTCATTGGGGAAATTTAGATTCCTCCTCAAATCTAAATTAATTTCTTTCAAGGAGTTTTGAAAGATTTTTGGGGATTTGTTGCCTTATCCATCCTCATGGATTTGGCAAGTGATCTCTAATTCTCATCTTGGTCAAAATGCACAATCATTTTATTTATTTCCTCAAATAAAATATGTAATTACATTCACACCATACTTATCCCTTGGGGTCCACCCCCTTTAGGATTTAGTTCAATGTCTAACTTTAAAAAATTCAACACACAAATTGGGGGTGTTACATATTCCCCCTCTGAAAATAAACACCGTCCTCGGTGTTATTATTTAACTACTAGAGTTCACTTAAACAAAAATGGATATTTCTCCATCATTTCAGCTTCCCTTTCCCAGGTAGCTTCTTCAGCAGTAAAGTGCTTCCACTGCACTTTTACTCTGGCCACTGTTCTGCTTCTCAATTCAATTTCTTCCCGCTCCAATATTTGAAGCGGTTCTGGCAGAAACTCCCCTTCTGGTTCCACCTGTACAACATTCCAATCAACTATGTGAGAAGCATCATGCACATATCTTTTTAATAATGAAACATGAAACACATTATGCACTCTAACATGGGGTGGTAACGCCAGCTTGTAAGACACTGGTCCCACCCTTTCTAACACCTCAAAAGGCCCATAATATCTAGGTGCAAGTTTTGCACAACTTCCAGCATAAAGTGTGCTCTTTTTGGGTTTGATGCGCAAATACACATGCTCCCCCACTTTGAATTCTCGGTGCACTCTTTTCTTATCAGCATAGCTTTTCTGGCGATCTTGTGCTATTTTGATATTTCTCTGTATTTGTTTAACAATTCTTTCCATCTCTTGTAGTGCATCTGGTCCCAACACCATTTTATCCTCTGGTTGACTCCAACTCAAGGGAGTACGGCACTTTCTCCCATAGAGTGCCTCAAACGGACTCATCTTAATAGAATATTGGTAGCTGTTATTATAGGAAAATTCAGCTAAATGCAGATATTCCTCCCACTTTGAGGGTCTATCCATCACATACATTCTCAACATATCCTCTAAAATTTGATTCGTTCTTTCTGTTTGCCCGTCAGTTTGAGGGTGATAGGCAGTACTAAAATTCAGTTTAGTACCCATCCCTCCAAACAATCCCTTCCAAAATGCTGTTGTAAACTTAGCATCTCGATCTGAAACAATTACTTTGGGAACTCCATGAAGCCTTACTATCTCCTTCAGGAAAACATTTGCTACTTGAGCTGTTCCGAAAGTAGATTTCACTGGTATAAAGTGAGAAGCTTTTGTGAGAGTGTCTACTACTACCATTACAGAATCATGTTGATATTTAGTCTTGGGTAACCCTGTTATAAAATCCATGGAAACTGTGTCCCATTTCCATTCTGCAATTGGCAGGGGGTTTAAAAGCCCTGCTGGGTGTTGATGCTCAACTTTGACTAGTTGACACTTCATACATTTACTTAAATATTCTGCCACATCTCTCTTCATTCCTGGCCAGAACAACTTCTTCTTCAAGGCTGTTAACATCTTTTGGTATCCTGGATGTCCTGCATAGGGCTGTTGGTGATTTCATCTAGAATTTCTCTTTTCAATGACTCTATATTTGGAATATACAACCTGTTTTTGTAATAGAGCAGCCCTTGTTGGTTTTTAGTGAAATCAGTTTTATCCCTTGTTTGTAGTTTCACCAAGAGTGCTTCATAGTTGGGATCTTGAGTTGCTACTTTTCCCACCAATTCCTCTACCTCCATATGGGCACTACTCCCCATGCTGTTTAAATTTTGACAAGCATTTCTACTTAATGCATCAGCAACTTTATTCTCCTTCCCCTTGATATGCTTTATGTCCATATCAAATTCACTTAGAAAGGACAGCCATCTGGCTTGCCTTGCGTTCAGATCAGTTTGGGAGAAGAAATATTTAAGACTAATATGATCATTCATCAATGTGAATTTCTTCCCCAGAAGATAGTGCCTCCACATTTTTAAAGCATGGATAACAGCTGCAAATTCCAAATCATATGCACTATAATTTTGTTCATGAGTTTTCAGTTTTCTCGATTCATAGGCAATAACTGAATTTTCCTGCAATAGGACTCCTCCTAGCCCTTCTCTGCAAGCGTCTGTACATACAACAAACTCTTTATCAGGATCAACAATTTGTAATATAGGGGCTGAAATAAGTTTTTGTTTTAACTGCTCAAAACTGTTTTGACATTTTTCAGTCCACACGAACTTAACACCCTTCCTTTGTAATGAGGTTATGGGATTTGCTATAGCAGAAAATCTTTCCACAAATCTACGATAATAGCCTTCTATCCCCATAAATGATCTTACTGCTGAGACATCAGTGGGGAATAGCCATTCTTTAATGGCTTTTATCTTTTCAGGGTCAACTGCCAACCCTTTTCAGAAATTATATGACCCAGATATTGAATTTTATCTTTATAAAATTCACATTTGCTGAACTTGGCATATAACTGGTTTTCTTTTAAAGTCTGCAACACTATTCTCAGATGTTCCTTATGTTCGTCCTCATTTTTGGAGTAAACTAAGATATCATCTATGAACACAAGAACAAATTTATCCAAATACTTATTCAACACACTGTTCATCAAGCACATAAATGTGGCAGGGGCATTCGTCAAACCAAAAGGTAGGACCACAAATTCGTAATGCCCATACCGGGTTCGAAATGCTGTTTTGCTGATGTCTTCTTCTTTAATTCTGAGCTGGTGATATCCAGTCCTTAGGTCTATCTTGGAAAAGACTGAGGCCCCTCTCACTTGATCAAACAGATCATCAATTCTAGGAAGTGGATATCGATTCTTAATGGTCAACTTGTTCAGTTGACGATAATCAATACACATCCTAAAAGTTCCATCCTTCTTTTTCACAAATAAAACCGGGGCTCCCCAAGGAGACACACTGGGTCTGATATACCCTTTATCTAACAACTCCTGCAATTGCATTTTTAGTTCCATGAGTTCTGGAGGACTCATCCGATAGGGGGCTCGGGAAACAGGTGTGGCTCCCGGCACCAAATCTATGGAAAAATCAATTTCTCTTTTGGGAGGGAGATGAGGGATTTCCTTGGGAAAGACTTCCTTAAATTCTCTGATGACTGGTATAGCATCCAGTAACTCTTCCTCAGTTTGCTGTTCTATTTCTTCTACATGCACTGCATATACTTGGTATCATTTTCTAGCTGTTCTTTTTAATTGTAAGGCTGATATTTGTCTTATTGAAATGGATTTTGGTTTTCCTTTTAGTGTAAAAGGTTTCCCTTCTTCATCCACACAATGCAGGGTTTTATCCCAGCAGTTCATCAGAGCTTTCTTCTTTTCCAGCCAATCCATTCCTATCAGCAAGTCATAGGATCCTAATGGAAATATGTTCAAATTTACTTCTGTTGTAAAGCCATTTAATTGTATTGTTGTTTTGGGCAATTTATGTGTGACTTTTCTCTTAGTTCCAGTGGCCAGCTGTACCAACCATGACTGCTGAAATTTTTCAGGCTTAATTTTACATTTTTCTACAATTCCAGGACTAATGTAACTCAAAGAAGCACCTGGATCAATCAAAACAGTAACAGGTAGGTCAGAAATCTTACCCTCCATTTCCACCATGGTTGCTTGATGTTCTGCTTACCGATTTTCCAATGCTGCACTGATAGTTGGTATGTTTCTGGCTATGTCATTGACTGTTGTTGCCTCTCGCTCTCTGCTGATCATATGAATATTTCGATGGGGGCAATCCCTCATCATATGGGGTTCTCCACAGCCCCAACACTTCAAAGGTTCCTTCATTCTGACTGTCCCTTCCTTTTTATTGTTCCCTTCTACTGGTTTTGAAACCACTTGGGACTGAGCAGTTTGACTTTCTTTTGGTTTATTGAATTTTTTTTCTGATGATCTCTACCAAAATTTCTTAGATATGCTGGTTTTGGTCTTTTACCTTTGAACTCACCCTTGTTCAGCCAGCTCTTCCCTTGTTCAGCTTTGCCTTTAAACTGCTGATAGCATAATCTTGCTTTTCTAACAACTTCATCCATTGTTTTTGGGTTGTCAAACTCAATTTTCTCCTTGTACACCGTAGGAAAACAATTCAAAAACCTTTGGACCTTTGCCTTTTCTTCCCTAATGTAAGGGACATACCTCAGTAAATTAGTAAACTTAGTGACAAACTCATCAATAGTGAGCTGTCCTAATCTAAGTTCATGGAATTCTTTGGCTTTATCATCATAATAACGTTCATTCAAATAACGACTTTTGAACTTAGTCTGAAAATCTTCCCAAGTAACTGTCTTTTCATCAATAGCATGCACCATTTTTGTCTCTTCCCACCATAGTGTAGTTTTTCCTTGTAACTGGTACACAGCTAATCTAGCCTTCAGATTGCTCTCATATTCATAAACTTGGAAATACTTGATCATGTTCAGCAACCAAGCTTCAGCATCCTCTTCCTTCTCCCCATCATAGGAGGGAGGTTTGATTTTTCTAAATTTTCCCTGCAATTCTCTTTTCTGTTTCTGTTGCTGCCTGGCAGCATCATCGTCATCAGACTCATCCATCTTTCTCTTTCCGGAACCTTCGCCTTCCTGGTTGTTCCGGGAAGTTAGTTCTCGGATGAGCTTTTCCTGCTCCTTACTGGCTGATGACAACATGTCATTCTGGCTTCTCAGTTCAGCCAACTCTCGTTGCAGCCTGTGCAACATAGCCATTACCGGGGCATTGGGATCTGGAGTAGCAAACTCATCATGCAGATCCACATAAATTCCTTCACCTTCAGCCATTTCACTGTACACACTCACACACAGATTAGCAAAATTTTATAAAAATTTCAGAAGAACAAAATATGTAATAATCAGTGAGCACAAAATTGACAGCCCAAATTGTTGTAACTGGTGCTCCGATACCATTTGTAACACCTCCAGTTTAAGGACAAATTTTTTTTTTTTTTTTTTCCTGGTTATCTACATGTTAGCAGAATGCCAAGTCAGAATTTTTGTATTTATCTCCATCTATTGTTATATTTTCCATTATCCTTTCGATACTTCCTCTAATTTAATATTTCTTTTCCACCATCCCTTTTTAATAACATTTAATCTTTTTAATGTTTACAATACACCCATTGTTATGGCCCCTATGTACTTCCATTTCTTATACCACCTATATCACATATACACCTTGTAGGTCAATACCTAATACCATTTATAACTATATATAAACCACTTTTATATAACTAATTTATACCCCTTATAGGTCAACACCTAATAGGTTTATAAATATCGATCGACCACTTTTATATAAAACATCTATACTTCTTATAGATCAATTGATAAATATCTATAAACCACTTTTACATAATACATAATGATATTTCGTTGGATAGTCTTACCTTGAATACACATACCCTTTTCTGTACATATATACTTATACTCATACGTCTATACGCCAAGTTGAAAGCCCTCGCCTATCTCAACGCTACATGCAATGTCTATTCGATTCACCACGTGTCGGTTATCCTTTTGAAACGCTTATATTTGTTCACGCTGGCAAGACGAATCTGTTTAATCATCCTCATTGCATATAACACCTAATTCACAGTCAACTACGCCATATATGTATAAACAGCGTTATATCCTTATACGAGTAGGATTACCCTCTTATGATTTCAGCGTTCGAGTTTTTTTTTTTTTTTTTTTTTTTATAGATGGTTTGGCGTAAATGTGCAATCAACGGAAACCGCGTCTAACCCTTATTATCATCTGTTATGCAGTACTCCGGATGGGTCGCGGCGTGGCAATTCCTGCACAACTTACACTGTCGTGCGTAACATTACCGATTTCCATGCTGACCACCTGATCGTTGGCGTAACATTATGAACTTCGAATGTACTCCAATTAACGCCAGTTTGGTTCTACAGTTGTTTGTGATTGAAAACCGGCGCCACGCGTATCATAGTGCTACGCATAATATTCAATCCTCGTACTGGATTGAGCCGCATGACACAGTTTCGATCCAGCTGGGTTAACGTGTGGGTTGGGTAATAATATATTTCGTTGTTTTTTTTTTCTTTCTCTTCTTGCAGAAGCAACATCTCGCCGGATTGAATTTTGTCTGTTCGGCGGTGCAAGTACCGTATGCCCCGAGCTCTGCCTCCAGTAGCTGTTCGTTCTAGGTTTTCTCAGTATCTTCGTGCATACGGCGCTATGCTTCTTCTGTGCCCCTTAATAACCCTTAGTACCCTCCTATCAACGTGGCAGAGGTTTATCAATCTACATCGGGATTTCTGCAGTTCTGAGATAATGGAAAGTAGGGTTTCGAGTGCTCTTTTTAAATTTGAGACTCTTGGTTAATCTATTTACCAAATGCCTCCTACCTTCATATGACGATACAGGACCGTGGCCTTCCATCAATTCGTGGCTGGTGATGCTAGTATACGCAGATCGGTTTTCGATTTCTCCTTTATAGTTTTTCCTCCGGTATTATGCTTGTCTCTCCTAGGTTTTTTTCATTCACGTTATGCTGTGATTCCTGTGCGGGAAGGTGGAGTTACCTTGCGGCGCTTGGTATCGCTGGCGCTCTCCAGCGTCAAGTTTCTCGTTTTTCTGATTCCCCTTTTCTTTGTTTTTTTTTTCATGCAGTATCTAATCATCTACAGTATGGTTGTGCAGAAAGGGCAGGTGAATCGGTGTCTCCGGCTATTTACTGGAGGCCGAGCGCTAGCATGTTCTTTAGCGCGTCTTCATCTTTGATTTAATTTTATCCTAGTCTGGCTCATTTATTTGGATGTAACCCTAGTCCTTTAGCTTGTGAAAATGCGGTTCAGTAATTTATCATTTCGGCATTCAGGACATATGGTATGTGTTGTAACCTTTGCAGGCGTTTCAGAGGATTATACCTCGAGACTCTTTTACATCTACTTTTCCTACGACCGAGTGTGGAAGCTTATATTTCTCCATACCCAACTTCAATAGTCACTGCCCAACCAGCGCTCATGCTTCGCCACCCTGATTCTGATGTTCGAGGGTTAATGTGGTTACCGTCCCACGAGACAAGGGTAAACCCACAGTTAAACCACAGGTAACCTCCTAATTTCTTCTGTTCGGTTGTATTGTGTTATGCAGCAGTTTGGTTGGTCTGAGTTGTTCACTGTTCTACTCTTATTTGAAATCGATCAGCTAACTGTCAAACTTATTCTATGCCTACTACTGTATACTCATTTTAGACAGTCCCAGCTGTCGACGGTATCATGCATCAGGTTCTAATTATTTCGATATTTTCATTGCAACTTACTGATGGTATTAACTAATGAGTCATACGAGGAAAGGGTGCCGAATTTCTGTATCGGTCGTCCACCTCCCTTGACGAAAAATCAACGCTATTATTTCTGTTGATTTAATGGCGAAAGAATACCTCCCGAGCGTAGATCCTGTTACGCTGCCCTTGGGAGTGTTAATGTTATACCTTTGACCTCTAAAATTTATTTAAATCGCTTTCATGAAGCCCACATATACACAACAGGGAGTTATATCGTCGGCCTTGACTTTGGTAGCGTTAGCTTAGGTTCAGTTTCGGTTCCAAAATTGTATAGAATGACTAGAAAAGGCCGCAGTCGCATTGAAGTTTATTTGCCAGGGAACTTACATTGGTTTGACCTATTTTATGAGTTTTTATAATAGTTACTGGTTCACCCTACTCAATAGGCCCGTATGT
This sequence comes from Pinus albicaulis, assembly GCA_034641835.2. Lineage (NCBI taxonomy): Eukaryota > Viridiplantae > Streptophyta > Pinopsida > Pinales > Pinaceae > Pinus > Pinus albicaulis. The sequence goes on from JAXQQM020070124.1 coordinate 30,821, forward strand.
GTTTCGTGTAATAGTCTGTTCATCTATTCTATATATATATATATATATTTTTTAAATGAACCATTTCTTTATCTCTCAATACCGCCATCATATTCTTGTTTAACTCATATATAGGTATGTATCGCAGCAACAGTAAAACCGGGTTTTGTTTGATTGGTTCTCGGCATTTATAGCCTTGTTTTATTTCACTTGCATATACATGTATTGAAATTAAGATCGGACTAGCCATTATTTAGCTCTCGGCACTTTCATTATTATTTATATTGTGTCTCTTTTCTTTTCAAGACCGATACATGTTTTCGTGTCACTAATTTGGTGGTGCGCCTCACTTAGGTTTAATTATGTTGCTAAGATCTTTATTTCCAAGGTTAAAGGTAGATGTAGGAAAAGATATGTGCATTCAACCTACCATAATATATCTATATATATATTTTTGGTTATGCATATATAGATATTCGATGGAGCTTAAATAGAAGTCCTTAATTTTTAATGAATTCTTTGGCTATGTCACTTGGTTCAAGACTAAAAGTAGATTTATAAATGAAATCTTTACACTTATAAGTATTATAAAAATCCTATAAAGTAAAGTACTCTCTCTCTAGCAAAATTTCAAGGGCATAATTTAATGTTCTTACTTTCTTCCTTTTTATTTTGTACCATGTAACTTCAGTTGGGCTATAATATTTTTCTAGCATGCACATGAACAGATAATATCACCCTTGTATCTACAGGGAACAAAGAAATATTTGATTATCTGTAGAGGCTATGTAACTTTAGATTTAAACCAAATTTGTTTTAGAATTTCTGGGGTTTCTGCTCTATAGATTTGGGTCTACAACTAACCAGAATCTGGAAGGTGGAAGCCTTAGGATAGACTCTGGTAAATATAGTACTAAAAATCAATCATACAAGTAAATTAGAGTTTATATGTAGCCAATTCATATTATCATGAAACAAAATAACAAGAATTTCAAACATACCACAATTGCAAATGACCAACCTCCCAACCTTAGAGTCCTCTTTGTCTCCCAGGACTCACCCCCGAGCAGAGATCACCTCCTAGAACAAATCAACCCCTGATCTGCCTAGGAGCGGCTTATTTAAGCTCATATTTCCCCAAAGCATGTTTCTAATTCTGCGTCCAGAATAGCAGGATGCTTTCTTTCCTGTTTAGCCTAGGCTTCCCATTTTGGGATTCTTTAAAGCTGTTTTATGCTTTTCCTCATCTTTTCCAGCTTTTCTTTACCTCTTCCCAACTACTCCTCTTCATTGGGGAAATTTAGATTCCTCCTCAAATCTAAATTAATTTCTTTCAAGGATTTTTGAAAGATTTTGGGGATTTGTTGCCTTATCCATCCTCATGGATTTGGCAAGTGATCTCAAATTCTCATCTTGGTCAAATGCACAATCATTTTATTTATTTCCTCAAATAAAATATGCAAATACATTCACACCACACTTATCCCTTGGGGTCCACCCCCTTTAGGATTTAATTTCAATGTCTAACTTTAAAAATTCAACACACAAATTGGGGTGTTACAACTTAGTGGTTTGAAACCCGTTCACAACAAAAATTGAAATGTGATTTACCAGAAGCATTCTCTCCATAATTAGTTTATTATTTTTGAATTCAGGATTTTGTGATCCATATCTTGAATGAATAATAAAAAGACTTTCGGTGAAAATCACATCATAGGAGTTGTGTCAATGCGTTTTGAACCATCTAGTGCAGTTCATCGGCACGACAAGATGGAGAATCAGATCATGGCACCATATTAATTGAGAGATCAATGTAGAGACCATTAATATTTTTAACAGTTATAATAAACAGCTAGTTTTGAAAAAAGAATTTTTAGAATGTTAAAATCGACTTAAGTCAAATATTTAAATTTAGATTAAGTTATTTTGCTATAATAAATTATAAATAAATAAAAATAAAATAAGATAATTGAAATAAAATGTTTTATAAAATAATATTTTAATATATAAAGTAGAATATTCATATTAAGATATAAATAAATTAAATTAAATTAATGATTAAGTCATGGTCAAATATTATGTCAAATATTTAGATTTAGAATGAGTCAAATATTTAGATTAAAAATAAATAAATAAGAATAAAATTAAATTAATTGGAATAAAATGTTTTAGAAATAATACTTTAATATATAAAGTCAAATATTAAGTTTAAAATATAAATAGATAAAAATAAGATTAATTATTAAGATTTAAGTCAAAAGGATTTTTCTAAAAGGAATTCAAACACCTTATAAAGTAAAAAATAAAATTATGGGTAAAAATAAATGATGTATTATAGATATAAGAATAACTATAAATCTATAAGAGTAAAAATTAAGAATCAAAGATATAATAACTAAAAAAATATAAGGAATAAACAATAAAGGGTTATAATAATAATAATAATAATTAATTAATTCAAAAATAATAATAATAATAATAAAAATAATTTAAAAACAAAAAACAAAAAACTTAACAAGAAAGGGCATAGACTCAACCACTACTAATCTTCTACCATTGTCTCTATTTAGACTGATTTTCCTCCTTTTAATATTTATGGCCTCCCTAAACTTATGGTGATGGAAAAGATCTATCTTGGCAATGACCCGGGTGTCTTCAATACTGATGTGGTGTTCTGTCTTTTCCGCATGTTCCGCCAATGTTGAGGAGCGGGTCCTCCTATGTTTGATGTCGGTCACATGCTCATGAATCCTTTGATTTATTGAGTGGTCGATCTCACCAACATAAGGTGTCCCGCAAGAACATAGGATCACATAAACATCTTTCATTAATTAATTATTAACAATAATTAATTAATTTTAAATAATTAACAATTAATTATTTATTAATCATTACTCAATTTTTTATTATTAATTATTAATTATTAATTAATTGTTATTTTATTTTTTTGCAAGCTTGGTGGGACTACATCTTCATCATGTCCAATATATCACCTTGATCGGGGGGCAGGGAATTGAACCGATGACTTCACATTAAGGAGTGTCTTAATAAAACACCCAATCATCGTCTATCCAAGACACCGTGAATAATTATTAATTATTAATTAATTGTTGCTTAATTATTAATTAGTTGTTAATTAATTATTAATTATTAATTAGTTGTTAATTAATTATTAATTATTAATTAGTTGTTAATTAATTATTAATTTTTAATTAATTGTTAATTATTTATTAATTAGCTAGTTATTAATTAGTAACAATAATTAACAATCAATAATAATAATAATGATGATGTTATCATTAATAATAATTTTTTAATTAAATAGTTGTTGTGTAATATTATTATTATTTATATTATTATATATTTATTAATATGAATATTAATTTTATTATTAATAGTAGAGGTATGTCATTAAGGTTTGTTTGTATTTTTCAATTACATTAACTAATGTGGTTTTGTATATGATTTATCCAATATCAATCATATTTACTAATGTGATTGTGCTAGTAAATATATTTGTTGCTTAAATTGATATGAAATTCTAAAAAATACTTATAATTGAGTTATGTAATTTATATTAATACATTTTAAATTTAAATGATTAAAATTACAATCTCTTACCCACACGTATATTATATAATTCAAACCTTTTTTTTTAAATTCATCGATTTAATTTCCTTGCAAAAAAGGTAAATTCCACTATCACGTTAGTTGGTTTATAACTTCCCATGCCTCAAATTTCAAATATATGCAATATGTTTACGTCTTTAATGTACGTCATATGCTTACGTCTACATTTTAACGATCGATTTCACAAGCTTCTGACAAAAGAATCTGTATCACCGTGATTATTATGTCATTGTGTAGCAGTGACATTTATGATTCGTGGATTTGTATTATTTTTGCACGTACAAAAAAATTGAAAAATATTTATGAAATTTCTATGATTAACCTAATGTTTTAATTTTTCTTACAAGTTGATCTGAGCACAACCACCACATCAAGGCTACAAAACCTGATGTAGCAGTCTTGGCAGTGTCCTTTGTTGTTCTTTCAACATTTATGGAGCTTTTTATGATTCCTCTCGGCTCAATTTTTTTGGAGTTGTTTTTAGTGCGACTTTTTGGAGTTTCAGGTGTTGGAATTTGGTGAAAAAGATTGATGTAAAATCTTGATTTATGTATTTAAACTGGTTTTTTTTACTGTATATATGGATTCAACACCCTAAAAAACTTCTAGGGCACTTCGATTATGCAAAGTTACCCATCAAACTTCTATTTTCAATAAATTTCGGCAGAGAAAATAGACCAGAAAAAATTACCATAAAAGCCTTCAAAAAGTCACACTATAGACTACTCTATTCTTTTTATTTGCACAGTTGCGAATCTGAAATCACTTTCACACTACCCTTCTTTTTCATTTTTCCTCTCGTTTCCACACAACCCTCCTTTTTCTTTTTCCTCGCGTTGATATGCTAAACGCATTTGAATTTTAGTGTCTTTGAAGGGTGCATTATCTTGCACTTTGATGTCAATTTTAATATTGGGATTGACAAAAAAATTAACCTTACCATTTGAGACAGTGAATAGCTTTTAACCATTTTAAGTTTAAATGAAGCATCTTCCTATTTTGCATTTTCCCAACCTAATCCCTCTCCTCTTGGGAGCATTTATATGTAGAGGGACAGTTCTCTTTGTATAGTTCTCCATAGTTTCTTTGAATGATCTTGAGGTGACCAAGTGCTTTTTGTTTATTTTAAAATATGAATTTATTTCAAAGACATGATCTAATGTATGATTTTATATGAAAGATATGCTTTAAGTGATTTATTTTTTTGAGTAAATTGACAAAATAAGTCACTTGTATTAACTATATCCACATGTAAATATTGAAAAAATGTAATGCTAGGATCTAGTAAAACTGGTATTGTGCTTATTCTTCCAAATTTTGTGCAAATTGTGGGACAAAAATTCCTGAGATTTAGCTATTTTGTATCAATAGCTTAAATAGGTTGGTATAGGTAGCTTCATAATGGTTGAAACCTTCTTTGTTGAGAATATTGACTCGATGCTTCTAGGAAAACGATTTCATCTTTTTTCACGAAAGTTTTGTCTAAATTCTGTTGAGAACACTCTACACGCTCAACTATATTGTGCAAAGAAGTCATAAAATAATATTTTATTTTACTTCTCCAAAGAATGGTTGAAGTAGAGCAATATTTTGTGGAAATAGTTGATAATCGTCACTTGGATATTACAGAATATATGGATTTAGTAAGGAGTTCAGTAGGTGGAATGATAGCTACCTGTATTGGAAGAATAAGGGATACATTTGACAATGAGTAGGTTCTAGAGGTTATATACAACGCTTCTATCCCCATGGACCCTAGACAGCTCAGAGCCATATGCTCTGCAACTAGAAGTTGATGTAACTTGATGAATCTTGCAGTAGCGCATTATTTGGGCCTTGTCCCTGTTAGCGAAGAAATTATTTCTGTTGTAGTGTTATTTTTCCTTAAGAGAGATGCTCCTAAAGCCTGTGAGTATATTATAGATGAAATCAAAGCATCAATTCCCATTTGGACTCAAAAATATGGAAGACGAAATTTAGGAATGAACCACACAGCTCAAAGGTGAGACGAACTGCACCTAGAGGTTGCCCAAGCAGTGCTGCTAAACATTCGTTGAATAATAAATCAAAAAATACATAAATTATAGGAGTCCATTTAGTTAGGGAGATCAAAAAAATCCTAGAAAATAGGATCAAACTCCTTAATACACATGCAATCAAAACTACTTAACAAATCCATTCTCCATTATTTTCAAGTTTCCCCCTTAATGGAGAAAGGATTTATTTGCACACCTAAGATCTCCCTAAATAACTCAAATTTCATCTTCCCAAGGGTCTTTATGAAAATATCAACAGTGTTTTCACAAGTATTACAATATTCAAGAAAAAAATCTTTAGTCTGTTTCTTATCTCTAATGAAATGAAATTGAGTATCAACATGCTTTGTCCTTGCATGAAATATTGTATTATTTTCCAACTTGATCGAGCTCTCGTTGTCACATTTGATCATTGTATACTTTTTTTTTTATTCTTCAATATCTTAAATAACTCACCTCAACCAAAAAGCTTCACAATTTGCTGCACACAAAGCTTTATACTCTACTTCTATAGATGACAAAGATACAGCAAGTTGCTTCTTGTTGCTCCATGAAACAATCCTAGATCCAATATTGAATGCATAACCTGTAGTACATATAAACTATCATCTAAATTACCAGCCCAATTTGAATCTGAGTAACATGTCAGCTCAACATCAAATGAATCAGTATACTTAAGACCAAAATCGATTGTTCCTTTAAGATACCTGAGTATTCCTTTTGTTGCTCTGCAATGGATTTCCAGATTTCTTGCCATAAACTGACTTAACACACTCACAGAGTATGTTATATCAGGTATAGTTGTAGTAAGATAATTCAAGCTTCCCACTAGTTGCCTATATATTGTACCATCAACCTGCTTTGAGCCATCATCAAAATGCAGTTTCACATTCTGCTGCATTGGAACAAAAGTAGCTTTGCACTTATCCATATTAAACCTTTTAAGCACTTTTCTGTCATACTTACCGTAAGTAACAAAAATGATTTGAATAAACTATGTTAGTGTTGTTTTGCTAATTCCTCTTTTAGATATTTTAAACAATATCTTATATGTGCTTAAGGGTTCAAGTTCTCTTGCAATTTATTGAGTCTCGTGAGTGTTTTACATGTTAATTTTATGAAAAATTTAACATAAAAGAAAGGTTGAATAACAACCAACAAAATTATAGTACATTACCATACAACACATCAACACAGGAATTTGATGGAGTTCACCCCTCCTGGGCTACATCTCCTTTGTCCAGCTTCGATGGATTGGGCCTCTATATTATGCTCAAATTTGCAAAATGATGTGCTTACAATGCTTTTCTGCTCCTAAAAACTGCATCAGTGAGTTCAGAATGCCCAAAAATAGTCATCTGGCCTCTTTCTGCTCCTGATTTGGTCAAAAACTCCAAAAGTTATGACCATATCCTGTTTTTCCACAATTTATGTCCTAAATTTAGCTAACTGGAGCTAAATCCGGTTAGTTGATGCTAAAACTAGCAGTTCCACTTGATTTGGTGGACCACCAAACTAATCCACATTAAAACAATTAAGCACAGCTAGCGCTAATTAACCGCGGTTAGCCTTTAAACTCGTGCTTAGTTCTAATTCCAGCTTAGTGTTAATAATGATGGATTAACTTTAATTAAACTTCGGATTAGCACATAACCCTCGTGCTTAAGGTTTAGCTCCGCCAGTGATTGGCCACAGTTCCAAGATCGCAGTCATATGTTCGGGGCTCGCCCCCACTTTCAAACTTCAAATATAAGTGGAATGGTAATATAGTTAAGAACTAATTAAATTAATTAAATTAAATTCCACGATAATTCACACTTTAATTAAATTAAATTCCACGTAATTCACACTTTAATTTGTGATATTTTTATTAAAAAAAAATTCTACTTCAAATATAATAATACTCTAATATATATTATTTCAATTACTTGTCATCAAGTTAGAATTTGTTGCGTGTGGAGCCTGATTATCATCCTAATTTAGAGGTATTTGTTTCAGCTGGATGTATATCCGAGAAGATGTAAAATTTCCTTGTAAAATATTGTAATTTCGTAGACAATCTAGGTCGTTCATTAGGCGGATAATCTCATAGTAGAAGTTTTGTTTAATTTATGGTTTTTTTCCCTAGAAGGAAAACCCTCGGTTCAAATGAGGGAATTGTACTATGGCTATGGGTTGAGAGTGTATTCTGAGCGAGAAAGAGAAAGGAGGACTGTGTGACAGAGTAGAGGATATTGCAGTAGATCTACTGTAGGTTATGTCTCTTCATTTTGTTGGATAATAGAAAGGAAGGATGGGTTGTTTCTCTGTGGACGTAGCCCGAGTTGGGTAAACCACAGATATCTGTGTATCTCTTGTTTTATATGTTTTCTGTATTTTTTTTCTGCATATTTTTATGTGTTCCATTGATTTGTAGTATATAATTTTCTAACAATTGGTATCAAAGTCGAAGGTATATTTGGCTAATACACTCGTAGGAAATAAGGTTTCCTCGTTTAAATTGGAGCAACGACGGAAGATGGAAGATTTAGGGTCAAGAAATTTAACAGCCAAAACTACCCGTTGTGGAAGATGTAGATGGAAGATTATTTTTATCAGAAATATCTGTACCTACCATTGAGCGGAAAAAAAAAGAGAAGTCGTCGAGTATGACATATGCAGAATGGGAGATTCTCGACAGAAAGGAACTTGGAACAATATGCATGTCCATTGCAGCATCGGTAGCCTTTAATATTTCGAAGGAAACGACAACAAAGAGTTTAATGACGGCATTGGCTAGACTATATGAAAAACCCTCAGCCTCAAATAAGGTATTTCTTATGAAAAATTTATTTAATATGAAAATGTCGGAAGGTGGATCTATTGCTAGCCATTTAAATGAATTTAATATGGTTACTAGTCAGTTAAGTTCTATAGGGTTAAACTTTGATGATGAAGTTAGGGCTATGTTATTTCTATGCTCATTGCCAAAAATTTGGAATGGTTTATTTATGGCCATTAGTAACGTTGTCTCTATGTTTAGTAATTTAAAGTTTGATGATGTTATCGATGCCATCGTTAGCAAGGAAATGCGATGGAAAAGCTCCAGTGAGACATCAGGTAATTCTTTGAATGCAAAGACTAGGGGAAGAAAAATGGAAAGAGGAAAGAGCCCAAGATATCGTAGTAAGTCAATGAAAGGCATGTCCAAGTCCAGATCAGGGATAGTGTGCTGGAAATGCGGGAAGAAAGGACACGTGAAGAAACATTGTAAGTCTCAGAAAGGAAAAGAAGGAGACACAAAACAAGAAAACAATCATGAAGCGAATGTGATAGGTGATGTGTTGCAAGATTCTTTGGTTTTTTCTTTATAAAATGTTATTTATGCATGAGTGGTAGATTCATGGGCCTCATTCCATGCCACACCTGATAAGAAACATTTTCATGACTACGTTCAAGGAGATTTTCGACAGGTTCGTCTAGGTGATGATAAACCCTGTAAAATCGTTGGAATGGGTAAATTTATTGTAAAATAGCAGAATGGAAACCAATGGTTATTAAATGAGGTAAGCCATGTTCCAAATCTGAATAAAAATCTAATTCAAACAGGGCAGTTAGGCGATGAACGTTGTATGACAACGTTTACGGATAAAACCTAGAAGGTCACTAAAGGATCCTTGGTAATATCAAAAGGAGAAAAGTTTGGTGCATTGTATTTATGCAATAGTATTTCTAATTTTGTTAATACTTTAAACACCGTAGTATCAGATGCAACATTATGGCATCATAGGCTCGTATACATGAGTGAGAAGGGGATGAATATTCTTCACTCAATAAATTTGTTGACAGGTTTGAAGAATATTGATTTGGAATTTTGTGAGAATTGTTTTTATGGAAAACAGAAGAGATTCAGATTTATTAGAGTTGGGAAAGAAAATAAGAGCGAAAAATTAGAGCTTGTGCGTACATATGTATGGGGACCTGCTTAGGTATGATCTCTTGGTGGCTCTCGTTATTATGATACTTTTAGTGATGATGCAACTAGAAAAACTTGAATTTATTGTATTCAGAATAAATATTATGTATTTGATACTTTAAAGGAATGGAAACCTTTGGTTGAGATTGAGAGAGGAAAGAAGTTGAAGTGTCTCAGATCAGACAATGGAGGTGAATATTGCAGCAAATAGTTTGATAGGTATTTTTCAAAGCATGGAATTCGCAGAGAGAAAACAGTTCTAGGAACACCATAGAAAATGGTGTGTCAGAAAGGATGAACAGGACAATCATGGAGCGTGAAAGGTGCATGAGATTGCATTTAGTATCTCCTTTACAATTTTGGGAAGATGTTGTAGGTATTGTTGTTTATATAATAAACGTAGGGCCTTCAAGTTCCTTAAATGGTGGTATTCCAGAGGATGCATGGAAAGCTAAAAAGGTAAACTACTCTTTTTTAAAGCCTTTTGGTTGTGAAGCCTTTGTCCATATTAATAAATAAAATAGAACAAAGCTTGAGGAAAAATCAAATAAATGTACATTTATTAGATATGGTGTTAATGATTTTGGTTATCATTTAATCATTATGAAAATAAAAAAATAATTAGGAGTAGAGATGTAATATTCAATGAAAAGATATTTTATAAGGATCAGATGCACGATAAGAAACAGAATAAAGAAAACAGAGAATATACGGTGCTTGATGAGATCACAGAAAAAGTAAAGGTGCCTGAAAATAATAATAATAATCAACATCCACAATAACAATAACCACCATGATAACAAAAGGAACCTCAAACACCTGAAAGTGGTGAAAGAATATCTACCAGGATAAGTGGACCCCCTAAAAAATACTCTCCTTCATTATATTATGTATTGTTGATTGATTTTGGTGAACCAGAATGTTATGAAGAATAAATGTAGGTAGAAACCGGGAAGAAGTGGGAGCTAGCCATGAAAGAAGAGATGGAATCCTTGGTACATAACCATACTTGGGACTTAGTCAGGTTGCCTATAGGGAAAAAAAATTGGAGAATAAATGGGTTTACAGGTTGAAGGAAGAACATGGAGGAAAACATAGTTACAAAGCTAGAATTGTGGTGAAGGGGTTTGCATAGAAGAAAGGTATTTACTTTGATGAAATATTTTCTCCTGTTGTTAAAATGACTTCAATCAGAACTATTTTAAGTCTTATAGCAGCGGAATATTCGCATCTTCCACAGTTAGATGTAAATACAGTCTTTCTCCATGGATATTTGGAGGAAGAGATCTATATGCGGGAACCACAAGGATATGAGGTCAATGGGGAGGAAAAATTAATGTGCAGGTTTAATAAGAGATTGTATGGCTTAAAATAGGCTCCAAGGAAATAATATCTAAAATTTGACAGGTTTATGTTTGAAAAAGGTTATACTAGATGTCACTCTAATCATTGTGTTTATTTGAAAAAGAAAAATGATGGTGGCTATATTATATTGCTATTGTATGTAGATGACATTCTTGTTGCAGGGTCTAACATGTAGGAAATAAATGTGCTCAAAGGAAAATTGGCAAATTCATTTGAATGAAGGATTTGGGAGCTACAAAACAAATCATTGGTATGATAATAACTCGAAACGGGAAAAATCGCAAATTAAAATTTTCTTAGAATGAGTACATACAAAAGGTGTTGGAAAGATTTAATATGTAGAATGAAAAACCAATTAGTACACATTTGACTAGCCACTTCAAAATTAGTAAGGAGATGTGCTCCAACACCCAAGAAGAATGGATTATATGTCTAAATTTCCATATGCATCAGCAGCTGGAAGCTTAATGTATGCAATGGTATGCACAAGGCCTGATATTGCACATGCAACGAGAGTTGTAAGAAGGTACATGAACAATCTAGGAAAAGAACATTGGATGGCAGTTAAATGGATTCTCAGGTATTTGAGAGGTACCAAAAATCAAACATTATGCTTTGGTGGTTCAAACATTGCTATACATGGATATGTTGATGCAGATATGGCAGGTGATAAAGATAACAGGAGGATCACTACAAGGTATGTATTTACTGTAGGTGGAACAACTATTAGTTGGGTTTTGAAAATGCAAAGTGTTATTTTACTTTCAACAACAAAAGAAAAATATGTTTATGCTACATAGGCTAGTAAAGAAATGATTTGGTTACAAAGGTTTATGGATGAATTGGGTAAGAAGCAAGAGATGGGCAAGTTATACGGTGGCAGCGAGAGTTCCATTCATCGTGAAAATAACTTGGAATTTCATTACAAGACTAAACAAATACAGCTCAAGTAGCATTTCATATGGTCAGCGTTGGAAGATGGACAATTGAAGCTCGAAAAGATACACACTAGCTAGAATCCCGCAGATATGTTAACAAAAGTTGTAACCAGGGAGAAACTAAGTTTCTGCTCAATTCCAATTTTTCTTCAAGTATGTTGTTGAAGATAAGAAAAAACCAGGTCCAAAGTGGAGTCATTTTTCGGAAAATGAAGCAGTGGTGGAGTTGCTACAGTCAGTCTCCAAGTGGGAGATTGTTGGGTATGGATCTTGATTATCATCCTAATTTAGAGGACTTTTTTTCAGCCGAATACATACCCCAAGAAGATGTAAAATTTTCTTCTAAAATATTGGAATTTCATAGTCAGTTCATTAGGCATATGATCTAATGGTATAAGTTATGTTTAATTTAAGATTTTGGTGGCATACCATCCCTAGTTTTGCATTACAATGACGGACAGAGTCTGAAAAATCGGTGAACCAACCAAGCCCCTAACTTCCATAGTGATTTGTTAGATGTCTGCCCTTCCAATTCTAGCAATGCACATTCGTATGAGCGTCCATCCAAAAATATCGGATCAATTCACTGTAAACCTGCAACGGAAGCAAATCCTTCATACATCCAAAAACACAACTTTAATGAAAATTTAAATCTTTATCTTCTCCATATGTCAGGTTCAAACACACTACCTCTGTTTTTGCTATCTGTAAAAGGTTTAGTGTTATGTTTGGAAGGGAGAAGGATGTATGAAATATAACATTTATTACTTCAACCCCATCTAGGGGCCAGCTGAGAGGGATTGACAATGCTGGGGATTGAAAAAAAGCGTCCAAATGTAATGCTTACACATACCTACATGAACCATGTTCGTTTATTATTGCGTCGCATATATTCTAATAATCGTTATATCTGAGGATGAGTTCTTTCAACTTTTTGAAATTGTTGAATGCTTCAGGAATTCTTATTGAGATATACATTATCCACTTTAACATTTAAGACTGTGTAATATTTGTCGAAATAGAAACTTGGTCTTTTACTGATTCTACTAATATTTTTTATATAAAAAATTATTAAATTAATATGTTAATAAAATCTAAAATCATTTGATCAAATTTTATAATACTTATTTTATTTTTATAAAAAATTTAAAGAATTGATATTTTATCTAATAAATTTTAACAATACTAAGAATATTAATTTAATTTTTATTTATTTAAATTTAAAAATATAAAATATCTACTGAAATATTAAAATTTGTATTTCATTTTTCCTTATTAATTAGTGAATTGTATTTTTCCTGTATTGAGTAATTTGTGAAAGTGTATAAAATATTTTTTTATTGAATAAAGAGGCTTATTCTACAACTCAGTATGAGCGTGGTGTAATTTTTTAGTCTATTTTGTAGTGTAGTATAAGGGGTGGAGTTACAATGTGTCCCTTAATAAAAATAAAATATTGTCTAATAGAAAAGCAATGTTGGCTATAATAAAAAATAAAAATGAATATGTTATGTATATTTAATTTTTTGTCTAATTTAATTTCCTAATTAGAAGTAAAAATTTGTAGTAAGAGATTTAAACATAATATTTTTCAAAAATATTTCAACATGGTATTTAAATAATAATAATAAAAAATTCAATGTGAATGATGAATAAAATATTTTAATTTAAAATAATATTGGTATATACTTAAAAATATATTAATAACAAAAAAATCATTTTAATATGGGCTAGATAAGCTAGGTAAAATATTTTAATGTCAACTATGTACATATTATATATTGTTTTAAAAATATCATGTATGTATAGTATAAAGAAATTAATAAAAGTAAGTTTTTATGATTAAAACTTTTAAAGTAGTCTGCATTTTATAGTATTTTAAGGTTAACTATTTACCTATTATATATTATTTTAAAAATATTATGTATATATCATATAAAGAAAATAATAAAAATAAGTTTTTATGATTAAAAATTTTGAAGTAGTTTATAGTTTTCCTTTTTTGGGTATATGTTTTTTTAGAAATACAACAAAGATTTTTTGAACTGAAAACTTTAAGTTATGTACTCTAGTAGCATCTATAAATAAGATTTGAACAACGAAAAATTACATATTATATAGAAAGAACCACTACAAATCTATTGGGATTTAATATGGATGAAAGAAATGCAATTGTTTTTCAAATTTTACACTCTAAAAGAAGTGAAAGATGCATTTTTTTTTCCAACTTTTTCTCTTTAAAAAAATTTTGCACCTGAATAAATTTAATACCTCTAAAATCCATGCTTAAAATGGATCTATATTGTTTTATTATCCCTTTCTTGTTTATACAAGTATAGTAAGAGTATCATGTTAATTTTTCTTTTTATACCTTACATCTATTGAGTAATAAGGTTTTTTTTTTCACATCTATAATAAATTTTGAAAATTTGATGATTATAAGTAAAATATAATAAAATCAGTTAATCAGCCTCACGTTGTTCTTTCTCTTCTTTTAACGAAGTGTATACAAGGAAATAGAATGAAGTGTTTATAACGAAATGCAAAGTTTGTTTTTGAAGCGAGTGCCTTATTATGTATATAGTATTTCAGTGAATACATTTCCTTGTCTCTACAAATATAGTAAGTCTCACTGAATGCCATCTACTCTTGGTGCAAGATGAATAAGAAGTTAATTTTCCTTTTTATAATCGATAATGTGGTGAATAATAAGGGTTTTTTTCCATCTAGAAAAAAAAAATTGATAAAGTAGATAAAATATTATAAATTTTCATATTTATAATATCTCCAAAATATATCTAAATCTCCAATTAATAAGATCTTCCCACTAAATAAAACACATTGAACTAGTCATGTACATACACGTCTTAGCTAGAGATGTGGAAAGAGCTGCAAGTTGACATGGACTAACTACTTGCGACCTAAACTTAAACACGCTACAATTTCACTTCAAGAAGAACAGTTGATCATACACTTACACTCTATCCTGGGAAATAGGTTTTCGTTTGATCCATTCCTACACCTCGGCTCTCTTCTATTCTCTAATTTCTTTATTAATAATTGTTCGCATTAAGTCCGTTTTGTCCATTGATTTTGGATTGACGAGTGGTCTCAAATTGTCTCCTATTTGCCTGGACACACGGACAACGAGATCAAGAATTATTGGAACTCTTATATGCAATTATTGGAATTATTGGAAGCCTCAATGTTTCTGCTCCACCAAATCCAACGGCAACAATAGCACAAAATCTAACACCCCCTACAGTGGTATCCTGCATACGATACCAATTCAGTCTTTGCGCAGGATCATGATGTTTATACAGAGTTTCACTCTGTCAAGCCATTGGAGTCATTCTTGATGAACATCTTGAATGCATTGATCACTGAAGAAAATCAGCGTTATCATGTTCAGAACATATTGGATTAAAAGTATGAACATCTACAAGAGGAGAAAAACAATGAGTTGGCAATTGATATAGACCCCACCAACAACCAGCTAATTTCTTGCTCTCAACGGTGGACTGATTCTACTTCTACTCAGACCAGCGAGATCTTCTCTCGGGCTCTTACATTTCCCAGTCTGTAAGTGCAATGGCATATCAATAATATTGTCGATGGAAAAGTAGTGGCGCAAAAATAAATTTCACACTAGCTTTTACTCTCTCTATTAAACACAAAACTAACTACTCAACTGAAGTTTATTTGGACTAACTTCTTCATGCAAATTCAAACTAAATTGACCTTTTCAAATATACACTGAACTGAAACTGACTCGGACCCATTACTCTTTAATTTAATCTAGACTACATTGCACGCAAGAGTAATTAGTTAGACTAAAACGTACATCATCACAACTTAAATTTGTATGTTGTTTCAAGTCTGATTTAGACTTATAACACCTATGTTTCCTCTATAAAACTCAAAAACATCTTTTGAAAAAAAATTGGTTTAAAAAAACTTTAAACTTGCCCTTTATAATGTTTGACTTTGCCTTTTGAAAGAAAGGACTTTTGGCTTTGCTAAGGGAGTTGCAATGTAAAAAGGGTCGATAACCTTTGCTAACGTGACTTTGGAGATGGACCGGTTGTGTTAGCACGTGACACGATAAGTATGATACATATAATGCGCCTCGTCTGCGAGACCTCCTGCATCATAACGCGGGTCTACCACTTATAGGGTGTGTTACTAGTTCAACCAAAAAAATAATCTTCACACAAACTATTGCTGGTTCTTTATATTATTATTTCTCTCTTAGTTTTCTTGGCTTTGTGAAATTTTGATTTTAGTTATGATACTAATTTGGTGGAAAGACCGAAGAAAGAAAAAAAAAAATTCACACATACAACACACTAGCTTATGCTTTATATTAAATAAAATAATTCATTAACCTACACTACCAAACAAACAAACAAAAAATTCGGAAAATTGAGCCCAATGTGAAATATTTATCCTTTCAAACTAATGACTCACAACTCTCACTAGAACTAACTTCTTCGTGCAAAATCACACTAACTGGCCTTTCCAAATATAGACAGAACTAAAAACTAACTCCTACTCACTCAAATTAACTCAAACTCTTAATCTAGAATGCATTGCACGAGGGAGTAATATTGCCATCGCATGAAACGCCGGTCTCTAGAAGTAATGCTCTTGGTTGTACCAACATTATCCTCGCTCTTGATGAGATAGTGACTCGATAAAACGGGAAATAGGAAAAGTGGGTGAGATCCTTAATAATATGAATGAGGTCATGATCGACTATTCTTCTTTGACAACATCTCCTGGAACAACTACATGGAGCATTGGTCATTTCTATTCAAATGTAGTTGATTTGAGTAGTGTTTACCCAAGAGTTGAGTCATACCCACCACATCGTTCCCGCTCTCAAATTATTGAACCAGAAATTCTATGGGTAGAAGTTGATCAGCACTTTAAAATCCAATCTCTGGATCGATATGATTGCAATGATATTGGAAATTTGAGATATGCATAAGAGGTATTGGAATTGGGCTCCCCAGTGTACGTTAATAGTGATAGGAAAAACAAGTATGAGTTGCCTCCGGTGGGAAGGGTGCGGGTTGGTGATCAATAGAGTTACTCCATGATTGGGAATGAAGAAGCCATACCAACACCAAATTCTAGCAGTGTCGGCTAGAGGAGGCAGGACATTTAGCCGAGCAAGCTACAGTCTGGGTACAAAACAGCCATATGTACAGTACCTATTAGAAAATACAATGCAAATGTATCTGCGTGTCAGTCTTTTATGTTTGGAGCATTTATTAGCCGAAGGCGTCAATATATCATCCTCACGTGGATGAGCCAACATTGACCTTTTAATCAATGGCGGGGATTTAATGTGCTAAGAATATGCTTCGTTGAAGGTTATCTATGACTAGGATTTATACAGCGCATCGGGTGTCCTGGTAGTAGATTGAATGACCAAGTTTATAAGTTTGGAGTAATTTGAAAATGATATATGTGTGAAAGTTTTTTTTATTTATTTTAATTTTTTTTTTTTTTCTATTAAGTTGTTTGTGATTTTCCAGCAGATTTGATCTGTGCCTTGAGTAGCCACGACTCAGGGGCATTTAATCCGTTAAAGTCACCCGGGGATTGTACCCGTCTCGGCTGCACTAGCCCTTTTACTGACTAGAGTTTATAGCATGTCTCCTCTCCCTAGCACAAGGCACAACCACCCCCGGTGGGGTCTGATCCTGGGTCGCCTTGCTGACGAGGCTTATCCTCACTTGTGCGACTTGACTATTTATTTTAATGTTATTAAAAAAGCAAAGTCATAATAATATGTTATGTTTAAAAATAGTGGGTAAGTAAATTTATTTACTTGTGAGCCTAATGGTTTAGAGCATGTGTTTCCTCCTAAGAGGTCACAAGTTCAAAACGAGAGTGGGGTAGAGTATGTCTCCCTTCGTAGATTTAGTAGTCAAATCGCTACGCAGAAGTGGTCTATTGTCCCATAAACAAAGAGGTCTCTTACACCAATTTGGTGTCTTTGGCCGTGACCTTAAAATTGGATAATAATAATAATAATAATTTATAACTTTCTATAAATCAAAGTATATGGAAATTGTTATTCTAAAACATATAATAATAATAATAATATATTATTACTATTATTATTTAATTTTAAATTTATGATGTATGAATTTTTTAATGTTTATAAAATAAAATATTTTCCATATATATATATATATATATATATATATATATATATATTCTATTTTCTTAGATTTGAATTTATAAGTTTTTGAAAAAATATTTACTTTTCATCATTAAATTCATTTTGAAAGAATATAAATAAAATTTTATCAATTAAAAAAAAATTATTAAATGATAATAATAGTTATAATGAGATTAATATTGATTAATTATATTTTAAGAAGGTAACTAATTTTGAAATATATTTATTTATTTATTGTATTAAAAATATTTAAAAGATACTCTCAATATTAAAGATTGGACCATGGTCAACCATGGTCCTACATCACATTGTCAGAAAGATTGTGTCAATATGAAAATCAATCATGCACAATCATGTTCAACCTTGGTCACATTCTGACAAAGATTATTTCATGGTTCAATTTCTCATTGTGACAAACATGGTCAATCATGGTCTAATGTCGCATTATGATAAAGACTACCTCAATATGAAAATCAACCATGGTAAACAATGGTCAACCATGTTTATATAAGGGTTTATATTATTTATCTTCAAGTTTATATACCTTGGGTTTATAATATTAATCCCTTGAATTTAATATTATTCCCTTGGTTTTATAATACCTTGGGTTTTTAGTATTAATCCCTTAGATTTATTATTCGTTTGGGTTCATTAATCTAAGGATTCATATTCCTAGGGTATAATATTATTCATACGGCTTATAATATTAATCCTAGGGTTTAATATAAATCCCTTGAGTTCATAATCATGGTCAACCATGGTCTAATGTCAACAATCATCAACCATTGTCCAATGTCGCATTGAGACAAAGATTGTCTCAATATGAAAATCAACCATGGACAGTCATGGTCAACCATGGTTAGTCATGGTTAATCATTGTCAACCATTGTCCAACGTTTCATTGTGACAAATATGATCTCAATACAAAAATCAATCATGGTCATTCACCATGGTTCAACGTCGTATTGTGACAAAGATTGTCTCAATATGTAATTCAACCATGGTCAACCATGTTTATTTTAGCATTTATAATATTTATCATAGGGTTTATATAGCTTGGTTTATAGTATTTATGTTAGGGTTTACAATAGGATTTTCTCAATATAAGAATCACTCATGGTCAACCATGATCCAATGTTGCATTGTGACAAAGATTGTCTCAATATAAAAATCAACCATGGTCAAGCATGGTCCCATGTCGCATTTTTACAAAGATTTTCTCGACATTAAAATTAACCATGATAAACCATGGTCCAATGTCGCATTGTGTCAATCATTGTCTCAATATGAAAATCAATCATGGTCAACCATGTCCCAATGTCGCATTGTGACAAATATTGTCTCAATATGAAAAATCAACCATGGTTAACCATGGTCAACCATGGTCACATTGTGGCAATGATTATCTTTTGGTCCAACGTCACATTGTGACAATCATGGTCAGTCATGGTCAACCATGGTCCAACATCACATTGTGACAAAGATTTTCCCAATATTAAAAACTACCATGGTCAACCATTGTCTAATGTCGCATTTTGGTAAAGTTTGTCTCAATATGAAAAGTAATCATGGTCAACCATAATCCAACATCGCATTATAACAAAGATTGTATCAATATGAAAATCAATTGTGGTCAACCATGGTCAACAATGTTTATTTTAGGGCTTATAATATTTATCTTAGGGTTTATATACCTTGGGTTTATAATATTTATACCTTGGTTTTAATATTATTCCCTTTGGTTTATAATCCCTTGGGTTTTTAGCACTCATCGTTTGTGTTTATTATTCCCTCGAGTTTATAATATTTATCTTAGGGTTTATATACCTTGAGTTTATAATATTAATCATTTGGGTTTAGTATTATTCCCTTGGGTTTATAATATCTTGGAGTTTTAGAATTAATCCCTTGAGTTTATAATATCAATCCCTTGGGTTTATCAATCTAAGGGTTCATATTCCTATGTATAATATTATTCATCAAGTTTATAATATTAATCCTAAGGTTTAATATAAATCCCTTGGGTTTATAATCATGGTCAACCATGCACAACCATGGTCCAATGTTGCAATGTGATAAATATTGTCTCAATATGAAAATCAACCATGGTCAAATGTCGCATTGCGACCAATATTGTCTCAATATGAAAATCAACCATGGTAAAACATGGTCAACCATGTTTATTTTAGGGTTTATAGTATTTATATTAGGGTTTATATACCTAGGTTTTGTAATATTTATCTTAGGGTTTATATACCTAGGATTTATAATATTAATCACTTGGAATTTAATCCTATCCCCTTTGGTTTTTAGTATTAATCTCTTGGGTTTATTATCCCCTAGGGTTTATAATATTAATCTGTTTGGTTTATTAATCTAAAGGTTTATTTTCCTAGGGTGTAATGTTATTCATAAGGTTTATAATATAAATCCTTGTGTTTAATATATATCCCTGCCTGGGGTTCATAATCATGGTCAACCATGGTACAATGTCACATTGTGACAAATATTTTATCAATATGAAAATCAACCATGGTCCAATATTGCAATGTGACAAAGATTGTCTCAATATGAAAATTAATCATGCTCAACCATGATCAACCATGGTCCAATGTCCCTTTGCGACAAAGATTTTCTCAATATTAAAATGAATCATGGTCAACCACGTTCAACCATGTTTATTTTAGGGTTCATAATATTTATCTTATATTTTATTACCTTGAATTTATAATATTAATCGCTTGGTTTTAATATTATTCCCTTGGGTTTATAATACCTCTGGGTTTTAGAATTAATCCCTTGGGTTTATAATATCAATCCCTTTGGTTTTAAATGACCTTAGCCTCTTCAATGCATATGTGATGGTTAGTCCTTTTTGCATGTTTTGCTAAAGTAGAGGAGCAAGATCTTCCATGTTTTATGTCGACTACGTGTTCACAAATTCATTTCCAGGATTGACCATTTTCATCACCATAAGTTAAAGGAGGCTTTAGAAATTGAAAAGTATCTCTAGAAGATCATATTATAAGGAGGTCATCAACCCCACCCTAGAAGATCAAAAGCATCTCTTTGTTTTAACCAGCTCAAAGAAGAAACTTAATATAGCCAAGATTAGAACGAACTCTCATGAGCTCCATAGTGAAACAGGTCGTTGGACAGTTCCTAAAACACCATGGATGGAAATGATCTGCCATCTCTGTGAGAATATGAACATCGAGGATGAAAATCAGTTCCTCTTAGAGTGCCCCGCGTACAACCACATTAGAGCTCAATTTCATAATATTTGTTGCAATACTGACCTTCCTAGCCTTTTAAGATGTCAAAATTATAGTGAGCTCGGGAGGCTTATCTCCAAGCTTTTTGAGCATAGGAATGAAATCTTAAATCAAATTAAATAACTCTTTTCTTTGGGTCCGATAGACCAAATATTGGTCTTAGTGGACGTTAACCATCATCATCATCATCATCATCATCATCATATTAATAAATTAATTTAAAATAATAATAATAAAAATAAAAAAACTCAACAAGTAGGGACCTAACAACTGCTAATCTTTCATCGATCGTCTCTTTTTAGACTGCTTGGCCTCCTTTCAATATCTATGGGATCCCTAAACCTACGTTGATGGAAAAATCTATCTTAGCAATGACTGAGGCGTATTCAATACAAATGTTGTGTTTCGTCTTTTCCGCATGGTCTGCCAATGTTGAGGAGTGGGTCCTCCCATGTTTGATGTCGGTGGCATGCTCATGATTCCTTTGATTTATTAAGCGGTGGGTCTCACCAACGTAGGGTGTCCCGCAAGAACATGGGATCACATAAACACCTTTCATTAATTAATTAATTAAAAAATTATTAACAATAATTAATAAAGTCAAGTCCCACTAGAAAAATTGGTTGAGGATGGGCCTCGATAGAAAGGTGACCCAGGATCAAACCTGATGGGGGTGGTTGTTCCCTATGTTAGGGGAGGAGATATGCTAAAAAATCCAATTAGCTAAGGGTTGGTGTGTCCCAGGCCGAGTGTGATCCCCAAGTGACTTTGATGGTTTAAATGCCCCTCGGTTGCAGCTCCTCAAGCCACAGGTCAAGCTTGGAGGATCATAGATAACTTGACAAACAAACAAACAAAAACAATAATTAATATAAACGTAATGTAATTTAATATAAATACAATAATTTATTAACAATCATTAATAATAATAATATTTTTATTAAAATAGTTGTTTTTTAATATTATTATTATTATATATTTATGAATATTAATATTAATGTTATCATTAATATTAAGTGGATAGATGTATGCCATTAAGGTTTATTAGTGTTTTTTCAACTACATTTACTAATATAATTGTGCTAGTAAATATGTCTATTGTATAAATTGATTTGAAATTATATAAAAATACTTAGAATGATAAGTTTGATTTAAATAATTTATATTAATACTTTTTAAATTTAAATATTTGAAATTACAATCTCTTACCCACATGAATTCAAACATTTGCTTTTAATTTCCTTGTAAAAAAATAAAGTCCACTATCACGTGATTAGGTTCGTAACTTCTCATGCCTCAAATTTCAACTATCTGCAATATGTCTAGTCTTTAATGTAGGTCATATTCTTAAGTCTATATTTTAAGTGTTTATTTCAATGCTTTGGATGGAAGAAAGTTTTCTTAGCATAATTATTATTGTGTTAGTGCATAGTAGTGATATTTACGGTTAATAGATAATTATGTTATTGCATAGCAGTGATATTTATGATCTATGGAATTTTTTCCGTACAAAAAAATTGAAAAATATTTATGAAATTTCCATGGTTCACCTTAAGCATAGCTACCACATCAAGCCTAAAGAGCCTAGCCTTTTCAATGTCCTTTGCCATCCTCACTTGTGGGGTACGAGAAAACCTTTATAGAGGCGTTGAATTTGCGAAATCACTCACTCGCATCATATGATGTATGGAATCCCTTCAGAACGAATAAGGACTCTTTGATATACAGAAGTTGTATTCCTTTCTGCAATAATTCTCTGAACAGAAGGCATCTTCGACATTCAAAGATCCCTCGTTCAGTGTGCTTCGCCTATTTTTTTGTTTTTTTATGCATAAAGATGCGCACATTATTTAGGTTTTGAGACAGATTTTTGCCGTGAAAAAATATATTAGGTTATTTTTGTTTAGGTTTTGAGACAAATTTTTCCATGAAAAAATATATTAGGTTTTATTTGTTTTCCGTAAAAGAATTTGTTGATATGTTTTCTTTTTCAACATATTTTAGGGACCTTTTCTGATTCTCCTCAGCTCATTCTTTGTATATGTGCAGCTGCGAATCTGGAACCTCTTGCACACGACCATTCTTTTTACTTTTTTATATAGAAAGATATGCACATTATTTAGGTTTTGAGACAGAAATTTTGTCCTGAAAAATATATTAGGTTATATTTGTTTATGTTTTGAGACAGAAATTTGGCCGTGAAAAAATATATTAGGTTTTATTTGTTTTTCGAAAAATATTTTGATGATATGTTTATTTTTCCAACATTCTTTAGGGACCTTTTCTGATTCTCCTCAGCTCATTCTTTGTATCTACGCGGCTGCGAATCTGGAACCTCTTTCACACGGCCCTTATTTCTTATACAGAAAGATATGCACATTAATTAGGTTTTGAGACAAAAAATTTGCCGTGAAAAAAATATATTAACCTATATTTGAAGAAGAATTTGATGATGTGTGTTTTTTTCAACATTTCTCAGAGCGTTTTTCATTCTCCTCGACTCATTCCGTGTATCTGCAAAACTGCAAATCTGGAATATCTTTTACACTGCCCTTATTTTCGTGTTTTCCTCGTTTTGCGCCACTACCCTTCATTTTGCTTTTTCCTTGCATTGAGATGCTAAAAACATTTATATTTTACTGTATTTGAAAGGTGCATTTATTGTGATTAATGGAAAATTAACCTTACTATTTGGATTGATAGAAATTAAGAAGAAAAAACCCAATCATGTATATTAATGAAAACAAGGGATGGTCATGTATATTAATGAAAACAGGGGATGGCTACAAAGCATAATTTTTGGATCAAAAGACAAATCTGTGCAGAATACATTAACAAAAACTACAATTAATATAAGAAAATTTCCAAATCAGCAAAAAAATTAAAAAAAAACCTGCGTCGTTGCCACAGAAGGAGGCTGTAAGTTGTCCAAAGTAGGAAAAACAAAAACTTGCTCCACTGCCAAATCAAGAGACTGTCATAATAAAAAAATCATAAAACCTCCACTTGAGAGAGCCCCAACATCCCAAAGAGCCTGGAACATAAAAAGATCTGAAGAGGATCTAGACTGCAATTTGACCCTATCGAATTAGAGTGTCTGAGGAGAGCTCCTGAAAGTGGATTGAACCAGGAGAGGTAGAGACGCTTCTTTTTGAAAAAATATCAGGCTCCTTGTTGTGTTCACGATATATGTGTGAGAAGGAGATATGTAGGAAAGAAAGAGATAGATTCTTGATCCGCTGCTGCTATGAGAGAAGGATTGCAACGATTGTTGGCACAGTTGATAGTGACTTTAGAGTCTCCAAAGATGGAAATGTTATTTAGACCAATCCAAGAAGCACAGTAAAGAGAGCCCCATAAGGCTAGTAGCTCAGCCCTAGTATTTGTGCCCAATCCTTTGAACCAAGAGAATTTGAAATGGTTGTGAGAGTCTATAAAAATGATCATTCCATAGCCACAAGAGCCAAATGAACAACTCCATCAAAGAAAACAACAGGGAAGGAAGACCAAATATCCAAGGAAGAGTGACAGGGGCGAGGAGAGGGCGGGGAACAGGCGGAATTTTTTTGAAATAGGCCACGATTGAAGAGTTTGTTCTGCATATAGAAAGCTTGGAGGAGTCAAATATTAGAGCATTACTGGCGCTCCAGATACCCCACAGGGGAACAAAGGAAGGGTCATAACGGATGTGTATAGGGAAAACAAATGTTGGATGCAACCAAGGATGTGATCCCAGAAAGGGGTAGCAGGGGAATTTAGGATACTGAGCACTTCCAGCCACACCACTCTGGAGAAAGGATAATGAAGGAAAAGGTGTGTGGCCTCCTCCCCAAATTATTGCAAAGGTAGTATCGTCCCAAACCTTGGAACCCCCTTTTGGAAATATTTTCCCAAAACAAAATTCGATTGTGAACCACCAACCACAAGAAACATTTGAGCTTTAGAGGCACTTTCCAATGCCAAGATCTGGGGAGCCATGGGAAAGTTAACATCGATCCTGGTTGAGGGGAGATTATTTGATATGCCTCTTTAACATTTGTTTTCCCATTATGGAAGCCTCCCTTCTAGTAAGTGTGTCCTCCACATGTGAAAGTGAGATCCCTGAAAGTTGTAGATTATGAATATGTGTATTCCATTCTATAGATAGATGAGTTGGGATATTCATAGAGAGTGTATCTAACCAAAGGGGAGTGAAGGAACATGTTTCCAAAATTACTGCAATGTCTTTGAGGACCTGAATATTCACACCATGAAGATAAGGAATCAGAGGAAAAGAGAGGGAGTGAGGGCCATCCATACTAGATAAGATATAAAGACCAATTTTAGCAGTAACTTCGTTGCCAATGTTCCAAGATAAATTAGCTAAGAACCAGTGTTTTGAAAGGAGAAATTTCCTCACAGTGTCTGAGATCTTCGTTGGCACTAGAGCACCATCTGGAATCCATCCTGCTAGGTCCTTATTATGGAGGTATTTGGATTTGATAATCGTACCCTGTAGACCTTCTCCATTTATAGCCCTATCAATATTCTTTAGGAGGAGAGACAGATTGAAAATTTCTGTGTTTTTTATGCCCCAGCCACCAATCTCAACTGGTCTAGACAACAAATCCATCTTGGCAAGATGAAATTTCCTTCGAACATCATGAGATCCAACCCAGAGGAATCAAGAAAAAAAAAAATTGATCTTGTGAATTACTCAATACGGGATTTTATATATGTGCATCCAATATACCGATGTGCTCTATAAAACATGTTGTATGAGGATGACCCTTCCACCCAAAGAGAGCCATTTGTGAGACGGAGTGAAAAGGCACCTTTCTAGCTTGTCAATTAGCGAGGACCAGCTATTGTTCTCGTATCCCATCAGTTTCAGGGCAAAACCAAGGTATGTGAAATCGCCTTCCAAGGGGATGGAAAGGACTCCGAATATCGTTAATATTTCCTACAATATTTCTCCTTCATGGTCCAATGATAGTAGGGAAGACTTAGCGTTATTCATGATAAATCTCGATACCTGGCCAAATTTATGGAGGATGTCATGTAGCACCATCCATTCATTGATGTTTGATTTTATGATGGCCAAGAAGTTGTCTGCGAATATTAAATGAGAAATTATAATTCTTTTGGTGATGCAACATCCAAAGAATTTTCCATTTGTCCTAGCTGCAAGAATGTTTTTTCCCAGCCCATCGAAGACCAGAAGGAAGAGTAGAGGGGATAAGGAACAACCTTGTCAAAGTCCTCTCAATGCAACAAATAAATATGTGGGGTTGCCATTTATCAGAATTGTGAAATTTCCTGAACTAATATCTGAGGCCTTAATCCAATATTAAATGATTTTTACAAATCCATTTTTTGCTAGAATCATTCATAATAATTCCCAATTAATACAGTCAAAATATTTGGAGATGTTAATCTTCATCATAAAAACATCAAGGTCTCATGTGTTGATGGAATGGATGCACTCTTGCACAATTCCCACTGCATCGTGGATCTGATGTTTCTTTAGGAAGCCAAATTGTTTGGGAGAAATGAATCTAGAAATAAGAGGTTTAATCCGAATGGATATTTTTTTGGAAATGATTTTATATATTGTGTTGCAGAGAGAAATCGGTTGAAAATCCGAAAATGATTCCAACTCTCCAGATTTTTGAATTAGGGCAATAAAAGTTGAATTCACTACCCTAGATACGCTGCCAAGTCTTCTATAATCCTCCACTAAGTCAGTGATTCCATCGATTATTATCTCCTGAAAGTGTATAAATAATTCTATGGTCCATCTGCCTCAACGAGGACTCTTTCCCCTGGGCATCTCTTTAAGATACTAGAGGATTTCATCTTTGTCTACAGGGTGTTCCAGAAGAGAGAAAGTCTCTGTATCAATAAAATGAGGGAAAAGAGTAACAAAATCCATAGAATTTAGAGAGGGAGAAGTATCTCAAGCTTGCAAGGAGGATTGGAAATATCTAAAATATTTTCTTTGAATTTCATTTTTCCTTTATAGTGTTTCCGCTGAGCCATTTTTTATTTGCCAGAATGTTTTTTTCTATTGATTCCTAGTTGTCTTCCTGTAAAAAAAATTGGTACTTTTATCCCCTTCATCGACCCACATCTCGTGACTCTTATGTTTCCATTCCTCTACTTAACGTAAGAGGATATGTCTTTTTTCACTATCCAAGTCTGCTAATTTCAATTCAAAAGTCTCGTAGAAGTAATCAAAGGATTGGGGATCTCTAGATGTTTGATTTGAACATCTATTAGAATAATTTTTCATATCGTACCTAATTTTTCTGTCGAGCCCAACATTGAACCACATTTTTAAGATTTTTTAGTCTATTGCAAAGGTTTTCCATGGCCGAGCTTCCAACACCCAGATTGTGTTTCAACCAAAAATGATTGAACTTGAAGGGATTTGGCTTCTATTAAATTAGTCCAGAATAGAAAGATTGGAAACTGATATGAAATTTGTGAGGGTAGAATCCAGGTTTTCAGTTTAATGAGGTGATTAGCAAGACCATTCTCCACCATGAAGTGGTCAAGTATTTTTGAAATGCCTTGTGAACCCCATCTATCATTTCTTCATGTTGGTCCACTTGTGTCTGGATAAATGTTTGAAAAGGAAGTTCAGGAGAAAAAATCCTTGAAATGAGCTACAAGATCATGGATTCACCTGCTTTATTCTCCCCAAACCTCTAATTTCACCGCTTTGAGGTTAAATCCTCCCGCCAAGATCATGGATTCCAAGTTCAGAATGTTGTTATTTTCAATTTGTGCTCAATGCTCCTTCCTGTTTTGGAAAGGGGCATAAACATTAACTATCTGGAGTCGACAAGGGATCCCAACTTCAAAACCAGAAAGAATAATACCCATTGTCGATTTGTATGCCTTTAATATGAAAATTCAAGGGTTCCATTGAGCGGGAGAGTCTCAATACATGCCAAAGGCACTAGTGGCACAAACATGCCAATTGAGACGAATTTGAAGTAGAAAAGCCCATGATTGTTCCTTACTGACCATTGTCTCTTGTAAAAGGACAATATCTCGATTATGTAGAAGTAGAATTCTTTTGAGGGCTCTCCTTTTTTAGGTTGAACCTAGGCCATGAATATTGAGGGGCAATATAATCATTCTAGAGATGATTGAATGGGAGTCATTGCTCTAAGGTCCCAAGGCACTGAAATATCGACATCAAGATTCCCAGCTTTAATGACTGTAGAATCTTGGATTGGAGTTTCCTTTTCCATCTAAGGGTCTTTAAATTGTTCCATAAGATATGATGGAGCCATGGTGCAGTTTGATATTGTTTTTTATATTTGGTCCCTTGTTTTTATTTCCCCCTGGTTGTGACAATTTTCCCCCAATTCGCAGGCTTTGGATCAATAAAAAAATATTTCTTAATTGTTAGAGGCTCCATCTTGCTCTCAGAGCCCTGGGCTAAAGATTCCAGCTCATAATCCTCAGAGAAAGGAGAAAAAGTACAGCAAGCGAGGGCACCAAATTTGATTGGAGAGTTATAGTATTGGATGGATGCTTCCTCTTCAGAGGATCTAATGACTCCAAAAAAAATTGAAGGACTCTTATGAGAGTTTATCCTTGTTGTTATTAGGGAAGAAAACTTGGTTGATGATTTGATTATAGGGTTGAAGCAATGAGAGGAGATGTTTGATAAGGCTGGAGGATAGGTTAGTGGCACATTGGGGAGTGGGGGCTTGATTGTTCTCTTGGGGGCGTTAGTAGGAGATGGAATATTATGGGTTGAATGCAAGGGGGAATTGTAAGGAGCCAAAATTATAATGGGGGACAAAGGATGGGGAAGATTTCCAATCTCATAATGTAGCTGAGTGTGTTTCTCACTTAGGTGCTCCCACATCCAACCCATTTTCACCCATCTGTGGCAATTTTGGCAAAATGCTAAAAGCTTATCAGTTTTGTGGAAGCATAGATAGCGGAAAGGGACTCCCCAATATTCTATGGTCTTCCTCTGAGAGCAGGGGCCCCGAAATAATTTAACTTCTATTGGAAGGCCCCCTCACAAATTTCTTTCGATAAAAAAACATTTCATTTTCTTGTCAATACCACCAAGCGTTAAGCTACATGCAGGACAGATTTTAATCACCTGCATTAAGACTCGTCTGCGTGTGGAAGCCAAAAAACGAGGTCATGGGAAAAGCCAAGAGACTAAAGAAAAAAAAGAGGATGTTCGAGATCTTTTTAGGTCTGGAAATAAAGAGGAAAAAAGACGCATATGCGTTAAAATGCATAAAAGAATCTATCGATGACAGCATTCTCCCTCTGATCTCAGATGCCAAGACAACCAAAGATGCTTGGGATACCCTTGAGAGATCTGGTGCAAGGGGGAGCATTGAAGTTGAAGATGAAGGTGAATCTGGAGAAATTGCAGAAGCAGCAGAGAGATAGCACGAAGATGCTTGTGAACCCCACTGTACACAGCTACATGTAGACGATGATTTGATGATTCCATCAATGGAGCTTGCTGACGAAGATTTTATGATACCAGCAACATGTCTTGCTGATGAAGATATGATGAATCCAGCAACAAAGCTTGTTGACGAAGATTTGATGATACTAGCAACATGGCTTGCTGACAAAGATATGATGAATTCAGCAACAGAGATTGCTGATGATATGGTGATTCGAGCAACAGAGCTTGCTGATGAAAAATTGATGATTCTAGCAACAAAGTTTGTTGATGATGACTTGTTGATTCCAGCAACACAGCTTGCTGAAGATGATATGGTGATTCCAGCAACTGAGCTTGCTGATGATATGGTAAATCCAGAGACTAATATTGTTGATACAAAATTTGATCAAGATTTATTGGCTAATGATCACTGGTTGCAGATGATGCAACAAAAATATGATATCGACATGATGTTATTTGGTGAGATAACCCCACTGTAGTAAGTGGAAGACACCCTGTTTGCAGCATTACAGGGTAGTGGAAAAGAGACAAAGATAGAGACAGAAACAGAGATAAAGACAGTCTGCAAAGGGAAAGCAGAAACAGAGAAAGAAGTAGAGACAGAAGCAAAGAAAGAAGTCTGCAAAGGGAATGCGGAAACAAAGATAGACACAGAAGCAGAAAAGGAAACACAACAGGAGAAAACTCTCACTGATGAGCAAAAAGACCAGAACCAATGTCGTTATGAAAATATTTTTAATTCTAACATTGATTTTCAGTGTGCAGGTACACATGATGATTATGAAAAGGACTTAAAGTTCTTTGAAACATGGCTTGCAACACCATTTCTAGATGAGATCTACACAAAAGATGTAGATATGAATGTTGAAGATGACATGCATGATGAACATGTCAGTGAAATTTTTAGTTATTGGAGTTATGAAGAGATAAAATATTATTCTAATCTTATGTTGTAGCAGATTGATGATGATAAACGCACTACAGAAGACAATATGTGGCAGCAGCCCACATTTCTTGAAGAAGTCCAAGACATGCTTAGACAACCTAGAACAGTAAAAGACCTGCACCAACAAATCAAGAAACTGACGTTTGAAAGATACAACAAAGAGAAAACTCTAAAACAATTTAGAGGCTACAGAATTTGAAAGAAGAGAAAAAGAAAATCAAATCTAATTGAAGTCAATTTTTTTTAATTGTAAGCCTCGTTGAGACATAGACCAGCAGGTATCTAAATTAAAATTTTATGTGGTTGTAATTAAAGGGAAGTGTTAAAGAATGTAATCCCAACCACCTGCTAGGTGTCGAAATCGTCAGTTCAAGTGTCCACTTCAATTTCTAACTAGTCCAGTTTAGTCAAATTTAACTCCAGTGATTTATTGGTGATGTTTCCAATGTAATATTATTTAATCTATTCGTAATATTGTGAAGAGCAATCCTCTTCTCCACTTCTTTTTAGTTTTTCAATTCTTGTCACTAACTTTAAATTATTAACTTTTATGTTTGAAATATGAGTGGGGTGTTTGCTTGTAAAGTTTTCTTTTGTTTCAGATTGGACACGCGTCAAAATTGGTACTCATCTTTCACAACGGCTAACTGAATGAATGAAATTTCACGACAGAATGTATACGCCGCAGCAGTGGTGTTTCAGGCTAAGTAGTACGGACATTACAGCTTGGTTTACAACTAACAGTGTGGCGGTGATTAGCTAGAAATGTGTGAAACAAAAACTGCCAAGTCAATACGGACTTCAATTATAATTTTTTAATGACTGAAAATTTGACGTACAAATAGAATTTGGTATCTGTAGTATCAGCAGCTTGGTTAGTCTAGGGTTTATCTCACCAAAGTTGCTTTCACAGTTTCTTTTCGTCTTGATAAAACCAACCTCTCATGATAGGAAAGTGAAATATTTTTTATGCAATGCATCGAGACGCTATTGTTGCGCCTAGGTAGCAGAAGCTGGAGGCAGGAAAAGCTAGCACAGCCCTGATATATATTCCACAAATGCAACTCACTGAGGGGACGTTCAATGACTGAACGTATTCGGTGGTATTGCAAGCCACGTCGTAATGATACTATTGCTTCGTTGACATCGTCATTCATTCAGTATTCACATCTACAACCGAGTGAGTATCAGAAGAAATAATATTTTATAATGTGTTTGGGGTTCCTGCACTTCGAAGAAATGGACTAAATTTACTTTGTAAAAACAAGATTCACGGATACATCAATCGTACGGAATCAAATCCAATGATTGGTGCCGACTATGGAAAATAGAAGGGTTATGGGCTCCATGCTTTCACAGGTATGGTCAATCCATCCTTGCGAATTTGTGGTTAAATATCTGCGAGCAAGTGATTCCTAAACCCAGGTCAGCCATTGACAACCGGTAGGAGAACTCACTGCCAAAATGAGTCACTTGCTGAGAAGATCAATTGACAGGCAGGGGTAAAAATGAGGTGCACACAAGGGCAACGAGATGGAGCCCCCGTTTCCTCCAATCCGAAGATAAGAAAAGTTCTGTGGTCACATGAAGAAGACGAGAAACTTATCAATTATATGAAGAATAACTGCCATATCGGTTGCACCTGGAGCTATATGGCCAAGCATGCTGGTAATTATTAGTCAAATTAATATCAGGGGTGCAAATTCAAGAACGAATATTAGTATGTAGTATTCAATTTTTGTAACGGATAGTGTATAGATGGTCAGATTCGTAGTTGCTTCAATTCCAATTCGTGGTAAGATTTGCATTGCATTTTTCCTTTACTTAATAAAGAGTAGTTCATGAAGTATTATTTTTTTATTTTTTTAGTAAAATCATCCTCGCACTCTTCTTTTAACGAACTGTATATAAGAAAATGAAAAGTTTGTTTTTGTAGTGAGTGCATTCCATTTTTTCAAAAGCATCCTCGTACTCTCTCTTTAACGAAGTATTTATGAGAAAATGCAGAGTTTGTTTTTAGTGAGTACCCTATCCTGTGTATATATTATCTTAGCGAATATCCTGGATATAGCGTGTCACTGAATGCCCTTGTCTTGTCTGTATAAATATAGCATACCTAGTGAACACTCTGCTCTGTGTGCAAGATGAATAATAAGCTTTAAAAAAAAATTAGAATTTTCAACTTCATAATAAATTTTGTAAATTTGATGAATATGAATAAAATATGATAATTTCATCCAAACTATATCAATCAAATCTTTCCACCAAAATCATAATCATAATACATTATACTAATTCAGAATCATGTACATAAAGGTTTGCATGTTGAAATATTACTTTCAACTGCAGCCCTGTACAATGAGCCGCTTTCTATTTTAATTTTCTTGTCTTTGATGCAGAGCTGCTTTCTACTTTGATGCAGAGTCAAGATCAGTCGTTCTTTTTTAGTCCTTTGCAGTTTTGAAAGAACAGAAGATTTCCATTTTGAAGCAGTGTTTTGATTTTGTTTGAACACGGGAGATTGTATTGGTTTACAGAACCGTGGTCCCCCAACGCCAAGTCAACAGCTAGTCAGCAGATGCGTGGAAAATTTTCATTGGAGCGGAATTTTGTTTGGGCCATTCGTATTGCAAAGAACCGGACCCGAAATAGTTAAAAGACAGATTTAATTTGGATTTCGGGTCACAATTTGTGCTTGCGTCAGCAGGCCCAAAACGGACCCGATACGGTTTATAAGGTGGATTTTATAAGGATTTCATGTCATAATTGGGCTGATGTCGGCGCCCAGAATTGTAACGCGAAATGGTTTTATGCAGGTCGGTTTAAATTTTGTTTTGGTTCCGGCGGGGTCCACCAGATCAAAGGTTTAAGGTTATGGTTTTAAATTCATGTGCAATGAAAGTTTTGGTTTAATGGTTTTGTTTAATCGTTCAATGTTTTTAACCATAGTCAACGAATATAATATATATATTATAAACGATACATTTATAATATATATATATATATATATATACATAGTTTTGTTTTTTTGTTGAATTTGTGTTATGTGTTGTGACACATAAAAGGCCCGAGAGGCAAATGATTTAGTATGTAAGTTTTGAATAGCACAACAGTGCATGTTTTTAAAACAAAGAGACAGTGTGTTAATATTTTACACAGCAGTGTAGTTTTTTTGTTTTTACATACACACTGTGAATGTAATTTTGCATGGAAGTGCGTATTACAGAGAGCCAGTGAGTTTGTTATATGCACTGTGTTTGTAGCAGTCATATTTTGAAATCTCTCTCAGTGAGGAAGCAATGTAATAGTTTTTTTTGAAGGAATAGAAGTTTTGTTTTCAAGTGGAAACTCTGTCTCCTGTCAAGAATTTTTATTTCTCTGTGTTAGAAGAGGAGAGTATTACTCTCTCCATCATTTTTCTGGAATTTTCAAATATTCCAACATGGTATTGGAGCTAGTGCAGGCTCTTTGAAGATCAAAGAAGTTGAAGGAAAAGGAGTTCTTTGTTGCAGCAGCTTCTCCAGCAGTGTGAAGATTCAGCCAGAAAGAATTCAAGGTATTTCTCTATACAGTTTATTGTGTTACTATTGCAGAACAGTCATCTATTTTAAATATACAGTCAAGTGTTTTTTGAATCATAGTTAAGAGTGCAGAATGGCTGGAGCCAGCACTAGCATGGGTATTGGAAATATCCACCTCCCACAATTTAATGGGAAAAATTATGACTACTGGTCAATAACTATGAGAGCTTTATTTACTTCCCAAGACTTATGGGAATTTTTTGAGGATGTCTTTGAAGAGCCAGTAGATGAAAAAGAGTTTGATGATTTAACTCAGGCAGAGAAAGATTTGCTGAAGAGAAATAGGAAGAAAGACTCCAAAGCTCTCTTCTTATTGTATCAAGCAGTGCATGAGAGTGTGTTTCCAAGGATAGAAGCAGCCAAGAGATCCAAAGAAGCATGGGAAACTCTCAAGACAGCCTATCAAGGCATGGAAAAAGTGAAAACAACAAAACTTCAGTTGCTGAGGAGAGACTTTGAGACTCTCTGTATGAAAGAGTCAGATACTATTGATTCATTCTTCACTCATGTGATTGGAATGGTCACACAAATAATATCTCATGGAGAGACTCTTGAAGACAAGAGGATTGTGGAAAAAATCTTGAGGATTCTACCCTCAAGATTCGATGTGATTGTCACCACCATAGAGGAGACTAAGGATCTCACAAATTTTTGAGTGGATGAGCTACATGCATCACTGATGACTCATGAGTAGAGATTGGGTAGGAGTGAAAACTCATCTCTTGAGCATGCCTTTAAGACCCAGATGTCTTTCGGAAGAGGAAGAGGGCAAGGTAGAGGAAACAAGAGAGGAAGAGGCAGAACCCAAAACAGAGGTGGAAGGAACAGTCCAACAAATTCTCAAGGAGGGGGCAGCAATCCAAATCAGCATCAAGGCCAAGGCAACAGCCAACAAAGTGGTCAGTAGAATGCTCAAGGACAAAGGTATGATAAGTCCAATGTCCAATGTCACTATTGTAAAAAATATGGTCATTAAATGCTAATGAATGTAGAAAGAAGCAGCATGATATGGGAAATAGAACTAGTGCAAATTTCACTAGAGAAAATCTTAGCCAAGACAATTTATTTTTAGCTTGTAATATGGCTGAAGAAAAGAATGAAGACTTATGGTTTCTAGACTCTGGTTGTAGTGACCATATGACAGGAAATAGAGCAATGTTTTCTATGTTAGATGAGAGTGTGAAGTCACAAGTCACACTAGGAACTGATAGCAAAGTTGTTGTTATGGGAAAAGGAGATGTAAATGTTTTAACAGGGAAAGGTGCAAAGAAATCCATAACAGATGTCTATTATGTTCCAGGAATGAAGTGTAACCTCTTAAGTATTGGACAGCTTGTTCAAAAAGGGTACAATGTCTTTTTTGAGGATGATGTTTGTACCATCATCGACAAACCACCCAGAAAACAATGTATTGCTAAAGTAAAGATGACGAGGAACAGTATGTTCCCTCTTAGAATGAGAGTAGATTTGAAGAATGGTGAAGAGAAAGCAGCAGTGGCACAAGAGGCTATCCAAAGTGAACCAAAAGATGAAAAATCGTTGTGGCACTTGAGATTTGGACATCTCAACTTTGGAGGTCTTAACTTGTTGAATAGAAAATGAATGGTAAGAGGTTTACCATTGATAGAGAAACCGGACAGCCTTTGTGAAGGTTGTATCTTGGGGAAACAACACTGAGAAAGTTTTCCTTCTGGGAAAAGCATAAGGGCAAAGGCACCCTTAGATATTGTCCACTCAGACTTATGTCGACCGATGCAAACTCCATCACTTGCTAGTAGCCACTACATGTTAACATTCATAGATGATTTTACAAGAAAAACTTGGGTTTATTTTTTGAAAAACAAAAGTGAAGTGTTTGAAAGGTTTTGCAATTTCAAACACTTGTGGAAAACCAAAGTGGGCTGCATATCAAAGTCCTAAGGAATGATAGAGGATGTGAGTATATATCTAAATATTTTCTACGTTTTTGTAGAGAAAATGGTATTCATAAGCAGTTTACAACTAGATATACTCCGCAGCAAAATGGAGTAGCTGAAAGGAAGAATAGAACCATAATGGACATGGTAAGGAGTATGTTAAAGGCAAAGCATTTGCCTAGTGATTATTGGGTTGAAGCTGTACATTGTGCAGCATACATTTTGAATAGGTGCCCTACAAAAGCAGTGATGAACAAAGTGCCGGAAGAGGCATGGAGTGGCACAAAGCAAGGTGTCACACACATGAAGGTTTTTGGATGTGTGGCTTATGCACATTCCGGTCGACGAAGAAGTTGGACAACGGGGGAGGGATGTATTTTCATTGGATACGACAGAATCTGAGCTTACGGTTATACAACCCATCGACGAAATTTTATTGTGAGCGGAGATGTTCGGTTTATTGAAGGGCTTGGGATGAACCATGAAAGAAACGAGTGAATATTAAACAACACAACATCTCATGATGAAAATGATGATGAGTTGGCTGAAATACATCCCTGACTAGCCAGCACCAACACGAAGCGATGAATACACCTTTGATGAGAAATGAAAGTGCCTCTCCAAGCACACCACAAGGAGAAATTCAGGTACTTCTTCAAGCACTTGTACACTAATGAAAGAGGTAAGGGTAAGAAGTTCGAGAAATTTGAATGACATTTATGAACAGAGATGACTAATGAAGGTATCAATTCTTTGTTTTCTTCATGTTGTCATTTTGAAAGACCCTATCCACTTTGAAGAAGCTATTAAGGATAAGAAATGGATAGAAGCTATGGATGAGGAGTTTAATGCCATAGAAAGAAACAAGACTTTGGATTTGGTTGAACTCCCAAAAGGTAAAGATGTCATTGGAGTTAAATGGGTTTACAAGACCAAGAGTAATGTTGAAGGAAAAATATAGAGACAGAAGGACAGACTTGCTGTTAAGGGATATAAGCAGAAACATGGGATAGATTATGAGGAAACTTTTGCACTGGTTGCTAGAATGGAAACTGTGAGAGCAGTGTTGTCCATAGTAGCACAAAACAAGTGGAAAGTTTACCAAATGGATGTGAAGTCAGCATTCCTAAATGGAGTTTTAATGGAATATGTTTACATTGAACAACCTCTCGGCTATGAAAAGAAAGGCCAAGAGGACAAAGTGTGCAAGTTGAAGAAAGCTCTTTATGGTTTGAAGCAAGCGCCAAGAGCGTGGTACAGTAGAATAAAATTCCATCTACTGGAAAATGGATTTGAAAAGTGTAAGGGAGAACCCACCTTCTACATCAAAGAAAAATATGGTAAAATTTTGATTGTAGTTTTATATGTTGATGATGTTATTTTCAGAGGTAATGATGATTGCCTTATTGAAAATTTAAAACAATCATGAAAGAAGAATTTGAAATGACTGACATGAATTTGTTGAAATACTTCGTATGAATAGAAGTAGAAGAAGATGAAAATGGGATTTTTATCTCACAGGAAAAATATGTTAATGAAGTGCTTGAAAGATTTGATATGTAGGAGAGCAAAGCAGCAATCACTCCCACAGTGATGGGATTAAAACTTAGCAGAAAGGACAACAGCAAGGATTTTGATCCTAGCTTGTACAAGCGCATAGTTGGCAGCCTCATGTATTTGACTGCAACTAGACCCGACATAATGCATGCTATTAGTTTAATTTACAAATTCATGGAGAAGCCAAAGGATGCACATTGGCAGGCAGCGAAAAAAATTTTGAGGTATGTTAAAGGAACCAAAAGGTATGGCACTTTATATACTGCTTCAGAATGTTCAGATTTAGTTGGATACACTGACAGTGATTGGGATGGAAGTGTAGATGATTGGAAGAGCACTTCCGGTTATGTTTCTTCACATGTGTTCAGAAGCCATTTCATGGGCTTCTAAAAAACAGCCCATTGTAGCATTGTCTACAACAGAGGTAGAATATGTGGTAACTACAGCAGCAGCTTGTCAAGCAATATGGATGAGGAGGATGTTAAGGATTTTATACCAAGAGAAAGTAAGAGGAACAGTGATTTATTGTGACAATAGCTCAGCTATTGCATTATCGAAGAATTATGTGTTTCATAAGAGAACGAAACACATAGATACAAAATTTCATTACATCAGGGAATTAGTAAACAATGGAGAAATTGTTTTGGAACACTACAAAAGTCGGGAGCAGTTTGCAGACATTCTGACCAAGCCATTGGGACAAAAAAGTTTTGATTTTTTAAGGAAAAGTCTGGGTATGACTGATAACCCAGCAGCTAAAAGTAAGGGGGAGTGTTGAAATATTACTTTCAACTGCAGCCCTATACAATGAGCCGCTTTCTATTTTAATTTTCATGTCTTCGATGCAGAGCCACTTTCTACTTTGATGCAGAGTCAAGATCAGTCGTTTTATTTCAGTCCTTTGCAGTTTTGAAAGAACAGAGGATTTCCATTTTGAAGCAGTGTTTTGATTTTGTTTGAACGTGGGAGATTGTATTGGTTTACAGAACCGTGGTCCCCAATTCCAAGTCAACAGCCAGTTAGCAGACGCGTGGAAAATTTTCGTTGGAGCGGAATTTTGTTTGGGTCGTTCGTATTGCAAATAAATGGACACGAAATAGTTAAAAGGCAAATTTAATTTGGATTTTGGGTCACAATTTGTGCTTGCGTCAGCAGGCCCAAAACGGACCCGATACGGTTTATAGGGCAGATTTTATAAGGATTTCATGTCACAATTGGGCTGACGTCAGCACCCAGAATTGTAACGTGAAATGGTTTTATGCAGGTCGGTTTAAATTTTGTTTGAGTTTCGACGGGGTCCACCAGATCAAAGGTTTAAGGTTTTGGTTTTAAATTCATGTGCGATCAAAGTTTTGGTTTAATGGTTTTGTTTAATCGCTCAATGTTTTAACCATAGTCAACGAATATAATATATATATTATAAACGATACGTTTATAATATATATATATATATATATATATATATATATATATATATATATATATATATATATATATATAGTTTTGTTTTTGAATTTGTGTTATGTGTTGTGACACATAAAAGGCCCGAAGGCAAATGATTTAGTATGTAAGTTTTGAATAGTATAGCGGTGCATGTTTTAAAACAAAGAGACAATGTGTTAATATTTTACACAACGATTAGTTGTTTTGTTTTTCATACACATAGTGAATATAATTTTGTGGCGAGTGCATGTTCACAAACTGATGACTTTGCTATACATATGCGTTTTGCAGCAGTCACATTTTGTAATCCCTCTCAGTGAGGAAGAATTTGTAATAGTTTTTTTTTGAAGGAATATAATTCTTTCAAAGTGTTGAACTCTGTTTCCAGTGAAGAAATTTCAATATTTTCTCTGTGTTAGAAGAGGAGAGTATTACTCTCTCCATTGTTAATTTGGAATTTTCAAATATTCCAACATTGCAGAGATCCGGAAAGAGCTGCAGGTTGAAATGGATTAACTACTTATGACCTGACCTTAAACACTCTACAATTTCACTCAAAGAAGAACAGCTAATCATATGCTTACACTCCATTCTGGGCAACAGGTTTTCGTTTGATCCGTTCCTACACCTCTTCCCTCTTCTATTCTCTGATTTCTCTATTAACAATTGTTCGCATTAAGTACCATTTTTTGTCCATTAATTTTGAAAAATAAATGGCATTGACAACGTAGGTGGTCTCAAAATGCATCCTATTTTCCCGGACGCACGAACAACGAGATCAAAAATTATTGTAACTCTTATATCAAAAGGAAGTTCAACGGATTTTCCTGCTCCTCCTCCATGAAAGCCAACGCCAACAACAACAGAAAATCTAACATCCCCTCGCAATCGTATTCTGCATACAATGCCAGTTCAGTCTCTGGGCAGACTCATGATTCTTATATGGGATTTGACTCTGTTAAGCCATTGGACGTCATTCCTGAAGGGTGCCTGTAGTCCCTTGATAACATCTTGAATGCATTGATTACTGAAGAAAATCAGCATTATCGTGTTCACAACGTGTTGGATTTAAAGTATGAGCAAGTACAGGAGAAAAACAATGATCTTGCAATTGATATAGAGCCCACCAACAACCAGCTAAATTCTTTCTCTCAGCTATGGACTGATTCTACTTCTACTCATACCAGTGAGAGCTTATCTAAGGTTTTTACATTTCCCATTCTATAAGCGCAAGGGCATACTTATAAGAATGCAAATTCATCGAGATGTGGTCAATTCATAGACCCTTGGATTACATTGCCACCGCACGAAGCTCCTGTCTGTGGCAGTAATTCTGTTGGCTATACCAACATTATCCCCGCTCTTGATGAGTTCAGTGACTCGGTGAAGGGGCAAATTGGAAAAAATGGTGATATCTTTAATAATGAGAATGAGATCATGATCGACTATTCTCCTTTGACAACATTTTCTGGAACAACTGCAACAACTACAAGGAGCGGTGTCCATTCCTATTCAAATGCAGCTGATTTTAGCAATGTTTATCGAGAAGCTGACTCATACCCACCACTCCATTCTCGCTCTCAATTTAATGCACCAGAAATTCTATGGGCTGATGTTGATCAGTACTTTAAAATCCAGTCTCAGGATCGGGATGATTCCAATGTTATTGGAAATTTGAGATATGATGAAGTAAAATTGGGCACACCAATTTACATTAATAGTGATTGGCAGAAGAGGTATCAGTTGCCTCTAGTGGGAGAAGCGATACCAGTTGCCTCCGGTGGGAGAAGTGCAGGTTGGTCATCAACAGGGCTACTCCACAATTGAAAATGAAGAAAGCATAGAAACACCAACTCTAACCGTATTGGCCAGAGGAGGAAGAATAATTGAACAAGTTACCGTTTGGACACACAACAGCCCGTACTTGTGATATATCTATATCCTATCTGTTGGAAAATGTAATCCAAATGCGTCCACGTGTCCTATGAAAATGACTTCAATATTTTTTAATCCATGAGTTAATCCTCTTGTACGACAGGTAGAATCCACTGCTAGGGCCGTAGTCTACCTGGACTTTAAATTTGCTATAAAAATTATGGTAATATTTTGATAAAATTGGGAGGGATTTTTTTGCAATTTTAGGTTATAGGTGTTAACTTTTAAGATTTCGGATCACTCAAAGTTGATGGTCGATATATCTTATCGATTAAAAAATGCAATGCAAATGACTCCTCGTGTCCTATGAAAATGACTTCAATATTTTTTAATCCATGAGTTAATCTTCTTGTACCACAAGTAGAGTCCACTCTCACCTTATTCATCAGGTTGGTACCTTCCTAAGGGCCAAGTTTACTTAGATTTCAAATTTGTCCCGAGAATTTTTTTTCAGAGAGAAAAAAACTGTTGTATTATATTGTAAAATATAAATAGTACATCATCATTACATCACATTCTAGCAGAACAAAGGATCAGATTGTAGAGGTTTTGAAGGAACCTCATATGACTGAATCCTATGGAACACAATGTCCAGAATTAGATCTATATAAAAGGGCGTAGCATGTCAAATACATTGGCAAAAGAGAACAGTTCCCCATCAAATAGACAAAGCCCATTCTCGTTGTTAATGATAGTGGCAATGGAAAATTAATAGACGAAGACATGCATATAGATAGGACCCTTAATAGAAAAGATCTCAACGCAACCCGATAGGAGGATATGACAATTATACAACATCATATACTTTAATCGGTCTTGTAACAATATAGAAGTATCAAGGAATACAAGCTCGTCATCAGGTTCGCTTGTTATCTGCTCCAACCCATTGAAATGTGTAAACAGGCACGCTTGTACTGGATATATAGCAAAAACAAAATCAGCGAGAAGAGAGTCTATCACTGAAAATCAGATTAGCTGTCTATAATACTAGTTCGCCTTGATAGCGGTCTCATATGTAAATTATGGCAGGCTCGCTTGATAGGCATGCTCGCTTGATTTTATGGCCAGGCTCACTTGATGGTGTTATTTGAAAACCGTTAGACCAAAATTGAGTAGAAAAAAGAGATTTTCAAAAAGCACATTACTAATAAGTTTCAGGGAATGGGAATATCACTGGTCCACATTTTCTTGTTGTGCCTGTACATAGTAACCCGGAGGATACCGAATACCATGCTCAGACCCTTCTTGGAAAGGCCATCTGCTCTTGTATTATTTTCCCTGTATATATGAGAGATGGGCGAACAATTTAAGCGTTCCCACAGGAGTCTTGTACTTCTAAACCATCCGTGTTCAGATATATAAGAGCTTGCCTTCCCATTTAAAGTATCTATAATCAATCTAGAATCCCCATATATTGATATGTCCTTCATTTCCCGGTTTACAGCCACATAAAGTCCAAACTATATAGCCATGAGTTTAGCAATATTGTTGGTGCCACGTCCCCCGTTCCAGCAAATATCAATCCTATCCTCCACTGACAATTTCAGCCATTCACCACATCCCATAATCCCTTCCCTATATGGACTGTCAAAGAAAATAACCGGAATGGATATGGAGTGAGGCCTAATGCACTTTGAAGCATCCGGTATGGGAGGGATTGAGGCAACCTATCCAAAATCCAGGTCATGATAGCACCATATATGCGGTTTAGATCAATCGACACATTTTCAAAAATGTGTCGATTCCTGCACAGCCACACCTCCCAAATGAAGAAGAAAGGAAGGGATTGGAATTGAGTGTTGAGCTGATCCCATCGCTGGGCGACATCAATAAAATTAGTATGAGACCAATCCGAACCCAATATAGGCTTACTAAAAAGACCCCATAGATGGCAAGTCCATGGGTAGGAGAAAAATATATTGTTTATAGTTTCTTCAGCAGCTCGAAAAAAGATGCATCTACTTGGTCCGTGGAACCCTCTCCGAATGAGATTGTCCCAAGTTAAAATTCGCTCCCTCCATACGAGCCACCTGAATAGCAAGATTTTTGTAGGTACCTTCTGCTTCCAAAAACATTCAAATCCCAAAGACATGTGCATGATATTATGTGGCAATGTTAGGTTGAAATATACCTGTTTTACTATCAGAGCACCATCTTTCATAGTTCCAACCCAAGTCAATATATCCCCCTGAATAGAAAAATTTAAACTGGCCCTTTGTAGTCCTTTCCAGAATTTCAGCCATTCCCCAGTCATCTGGATTGGCAATTGGAGTTGTTCCGCCGATTTAAAAACCGGGGCATAGTGCACCGAATGATCAATCAACTGTGCAAGATAAAAAATCCCTCTGTTGTTTAAAAAATGTAACAGGCAGTTGCTCATAAACAGGATTTCATTCAAACTGAAGATCTTGTCCCCACTTATTAAAATATTTTGGCCACAGCTAAATCTCCATGCCAGACCTTCAAAAATCATGATATGTACTTTTATTAAACTATTCCATATCGCAGACTTTGCCCGATGAAACCTCAACTGCCTGCAGTATAAAAGTCTAATGGCCTCCTGTGGAAGGTATTTAACAGAAATAATATTCAGCCATATTCTTCCCCCAGTGAGATCCCTCCATAAATATTTTGTGAGTAATGCTTTATTAAAATCCCTGGGATTAAGAATGCCCCAGCCACCAAGTTTCATAGGGCAGTAGAGAACCTCCAGTTTGCACAAATGGTACTTGTTGGAAGATTCCTTCCCCCCCCCACAGGAAGTGAGAGATTATGGATGTAATCCGGCCTATAATGCCCTATGGAAGATAATACAAGTGCCCCCAGTATACTATCAGTTGAGATAATATCGATTGAATTAAGATGTACTGCCCCCCTAATGATAAATATCTGTGAGTCCATTTTGATATATTCTTTTTGAATTTCTCAATAATCCATAGAGAATTCCTGTTTTTATATGTATTGGGTTTGATTCTAAACCCAAGATAGGAGAACCCTTCATTCGCACGGATCTTACCAATACCAAAAAAATAGGTAATGAAAGTGATTTCATCTATATCTCCCGAGGCAAAGATTATAAAATATTTTTCTTTGTTCGTACAGAGACTGTCGCATCAGCAAAACAAGACAATAGATAATGTAAATAGAACCATTATTTTCTCAATAATGCCCCAAAAATTAATAAATCATCAACAAAGATAGAATGAGAAATACTCACAGCCCTTGAAAAAGAGAAACCAGCGAAGTACCCAGCCCATGTCGCCATATGCATAAGGCAACTGAAGTCATTCATCATCAGAATGAAAATCAGCGGAGAAAGCATGCAACCCTGTCTAAGGCCTCTCTCAGCACCGAAAAAAGGAGATGGCTT
The DNA here is from genome assembly GCA_034641835.2 of Pinus albicaulis. Taxonomy (NCBI): domain Eukaryota; kingdom Viridiplantae; phylum Streptophyta; class Pinopsida; order Pinales; family Pinaceae; genus Pinus; species Pinus albicaulis. Next base: position 75,389 of record JAXQQM020070124.1, read on the forward strand.
CTCATTGACCATTACAGCATATATGACCGTCGTGATGCAGCTCATAATCCGTCGAATAGCACCCAAATAAATACTGATCTTCAACAGTAAAAGTCTGATATAAGACCAATCTGCTCTATCATATGCGTTTAGCAGATCAATCTTCATGATGATACCTTCCTTTTTATCAGCATGCATCGAATGTAAAACCTCCTGTGCAATGGCGACCATGTCATGTATAGACCTCCCTTTTAGAAACCCACACTGTTCCTTCTCAATATGTTTAGATAGAAAATCTTTCAATCTGTTGGAAATGATCTTTGATGAAATCTTGTAGATCAAATTGCATAAAGCAATGGGTCTATAGTCACTGAAAGTCTCAGGCTTAGTTCTTTTGCTAATTAAATCAATGAAAGTGGTATTCATATTGGAGGGGATATGCCCCAGCAACCTTCCTTGTTACATGACATTTGTGCTTTCGTCTCCCATGATATCAAAGAAGTGGATATAAAACTCAGATGGCCAACCATCAGGGCCAGGACATTTATCATGAGCAAAAGCCTTTAGCGTGGAGTAAACTTCCTCCTTTGTGATCTCATAGTTTAATTTGAGACAGGCCTCCTCATAAAAACATCTTGGGATGTGTTGTAATACCCATTCCTGACATACAGCACTGATTTTAGGGTCTTTTTTATAGAAATTTGAAAAATGATTAAATGCAGCATTCCTAATGTCCTCCTCCTTTTTCACGATTTCTCCATCTTCCTTCTTAATGTGCCAAATTGTGTTTGCATTTCTCCAAGAATTTGCAGTCTTGTGAAAAAGCTTTGTATTCATGTCGCCTTCCTTGAGCCAGGTGATTCTGATTTTAAGCTTCCAAGTGAGCTCTTCCATCTTTAATATCTCCAGTCTTCTGCGTTGGAGATTCTCCATCTGACAGAAAGTATCCTCTACAGGAGCACAGTGTGTGAAAGAAGAATTTAAAGCCATCAGTCTGCTGATTATATCCTCCATCTCAACCCTCAATTTCAACTTCTTTTGTATTTCCCATTCCTTTGTGATAATTTTAAGCCTCTGCAACTTGGAAGAAAAGGATGCCCATCCACCCAAGTCCAACTGGTTAGATCCCATCACCCAATTTTCTCTGACAAGGCAATCATACTCAGAATCCGTGAGCCATGTACGATTGAATTTAAACGGTACATCATGTCTTTTTTGAGCCCCCTTCCAGGATAGATAGATGGGTCTATGATCTGATAAGTCGGATACCAGATAGCCAGATGAGATGTGTCCCAATATAGGGAAGAGATCAGTGTGTACCATGGCTCTATCCAGATGCTTCGCAATAAAATCAGTCCCAGTTCTATGATTGTTCCATGTAGGCTCGATAGGATGTGGCCTAATGTCCTGAAGGGAAGCCCCGTCTAGAATCAATCCAATGAAACCAGCAAGTGGGTCCAGTCTCGCCCTCTCGCCCCAAGATTCATGAGAGAATAAAGTTGCATTAAAATCCCCAATTACAAGTAAATTCGATAAACCAAAAATACCAGATTTCTTGATCTTTTCCCAAAAAGTAGCTCGTTGATGACATGGTGCATATAGGTTAATAATATTTATATCTACATTAACCTCCTTCATACGCCCCGATAGAAAAATTGCACCAATAAATCTGTAGGCACTAAACACTGCAAAATGTGGGTTCCAGCATGCAATCAGTCCTCCGGCATGACCTATAGCATCAATTCCAGACGTCATCCAGCCCTTACATATAGTCAAAACAACACTTATGGCCCTTTCCCTGTTACATAAAGTCTCTCGCAATAAAATGATCCTCGGCCTAGATTCCATAATAAGTTCCTTAGGGCGCAGCAATTTAGAGGGGTCGCCCATACCCCTGATATTCAGAGATAAGATGTAATTCATTTGGAACCCTCGTGAGGGCTTACTGCTCTAAGGGCCCTAAATTCACCGGCAGAAGATACTGGGGCATCAGTAAGGTTTAAAAACTCATTTTGGAATAAATACTGGGTCTTAACCCTACCCCTAACATGTGAAGAGTTAAAACCTGGATTCTGCAGCTTGCTAGCATCCCGAGATGATGAGGTCTCTGAAATTATAGGAATGGAATTAGAGGTGGTAGGCATCCTATCAAACATTGTAAGAGCGGCCAGGTCAATCTCAAGATTGGAAAAGAGATAATCAATGTCGCTACCAATAGAATTGCGAGGAGTTTCACCATCGACATCAGTATTTCTGTGTGGGGAAGAAGGTGAGGAAAGGGGGGAGACCAGTTCAAGAGGAGGCATGGAGGGGGAAGGAATCTTAAGCAAAGACTGAATACGATTAGATTGGACCGTATCAGACTCAGGACATGAAGGAAAATTAACGAGGTGGGATGGCCTCAACTCCTCGGGCACATTCAATCTATCGGAAACAACATCCGAGGCCTCGGTTCTTGTATGAGTGGCCCCAATCGGAATGGAAGGAATAGACAGAGAATTAGCCAGAGAAGAGAGATATTGCATGTGTTGTGGTGACTCATTCACCTGGCCTGGGGAAACATGGGAGTCAAGCTCATTTAAAATAGGAAGACTCTGTCCCGTGACCTTCTCATAAGCTCTAGGGGGGGGCATTCCAGATGTATCAGGGGAACGATTCGTCGATAGGGACCCATGTGGAGAAAGACCAAATAAAGGATCGGGAATATCAGAAGATACATTTTTATCACCAGAAGAGTTATCAGGGTACGAGTTACCTAAATTCGCCTCACCATCAACACCATAGGGAATATCTAGGTCTACAATCCTGTCCGTGGCAGCATCATGACGACGGGAGCCACGGAATCTAGTTGGGCAGCTACTTCTGAGGTGGCTGTTTTGGTGACACAACATGCACCGAAAGGGGATCCCCCAATAATCGATCCTCTGCCTGTATTTTCTATTCCCCCATATCAGGTCGACCTCCGCAGCCAAAACCCCCGTGAAACACACCTCAACCAAAATCCAAGAAATACGCTTGTCACTCGTACCCAAAATTGCAGGGTCTATGTAACGAGTACTACCTATAGAATCTCCAATTGCCCGAAGGGCCTTCAATTTCCAGAACTCTAGGGGGAGCCCGAGCAACTTCACCCACAGAGTTTGATTCATGGGCGCCTCTAGAATGGGATTAAATCCCAAGTACCAAGGGAGAAGCTGAAAAAAAGCTTTACCCTTAACCCAAGCCTTATTGATAACCAGAGCGACGTCCTTTTCATCGAGGAAATGTATACTAATCCAATTGTTCATCAGGAGACTTACTGTCGGGGTATAACCAACAATCGGGCCCCATGCCGACTTCGCCCACTCTGCCATATTAATCTCCTGGTCTTCTGCAAATAACCACCAGCCGATAAGCACCCTTTTTTGTAGACTTACAACATGACCCCATAGGTCGTCATTGTCCAAAATCACTTCTTTTATCTCCATGGAAGGTTTGTAGATAGTAATATTCTTACTTCTGTGTCGCCTTCTAGCAGCCCGCACCGATAAAGGAATAGATTTAGATTTGCCACTCTCTCGTTGTTGGGTAAACCTCGGAGGAGTGGAAATAAAACTTTTAATGAGGGAAACGTCATCCTCAAACTCCTTTTTTCCACATTCCGCGAATCCCTTATGACCATCCAAGTCAGCCTTCCGCGTGTCATCAATTTAGGCTTCCTGCCTGAACGTGTCCGAGGCCAGGTAATCCATCTGGGAAGAAAATATAATAAGTGTGCTCAGAGTATGTTCTGACGGAAAATACCCACTCCAATTTGTAGTCAGCAAGAAATATCAAGGGTTGGAAGCGTCAGAGATATGGAATTAATACAGACATCAGATATAAGATCCGGAGAGAGTAACCACCAGATGGGGGGTCAAACCTATCATAAATACCATGTTAGGACAAAAGTGGAAAGATGTTACCATTACGCTTTCCAATATAAGCATTTATTTGACACCAGTCGCCTTCATATCAATCCATATAAGGCAATCTCCACCCAGATCTACCTCCAACCTGATATAGCTCATCCTCCATCGCGGTTTCGCACCGCCACCCCATGACGAATTAATATTTATGGAAAACAGGAATCGTCACAGTCCTCAAAGAGGCCTGCCACCCTTCTACGTTAATACACCTTGATATATGGACCATCCACTATGAGCCAAACATATGATTTTCCGACAGTCTTCGCCAATTTCCGAGCATCGATCGATAACAATAACCAGAAACCATGGACACTAGAAAACCTACAGCTGACAAAAACAACAACACAGACAACCCGGAAAATTCCATCATTTATCAAACAACCTGAAACCGAAATCTCTGCATGGCTTGGATATAATGAAAGAGTCGATCCATCTGCTCCATAGCGACTGCCACAAAGAAACATTCCATTCTGGTGGAGACCCCACCTCCCTGGTCGATTCCTGAATAGGGGTCTCACCTCCGAACTCTGGCATAATCGCTAATATAAATCTTATATGATTCCTTAAGAATCCATACCGCCAACATGAGCAAAATGGATATAATTCCAATCTCAGTCTGATCCGAGAATGTCATCGTGTCCCCATATAACTTACTCAGAGATGAATGAAATAGTCCAGTAGGTACAGAGGAGTGTTTATCCCAGCTATGAAATCCCATACCACCTAGTATACATACCGCCTACTCTCAAGCATTCCATCCTGAGTTGTGCATGTCTACGCTTGTCACATATCCAAGCGTCGATCAGCTAGTGGAACACAAAGAGCTTGTCCAAGCCACCATTGAAGCCACCATGTGCAATGGCCACTTGCATTATATCGTCCTGAATGCCAAATTAGGGGGAACCCAAAGAGCTTGTTCAAGCCACCACTGAAGCCACCATGTGCAATGGCCACTGTCTAATCTCAGTGATCGTTGTGAATGCTGATATCCTATATTTGTTGTGAGTGAATTTATGATTCAGTTTCTACTCCCATCTATAAAATGTAAGCCCGTAGAGGCAAATGAGCATGATGAGGGATGTGAGGTGAGTGGAAGAGCAGATCGAAAACTCTGCTGTTGTAATTCTCCAGTTGATGAATGAGATTGTCGATGCCTCTGTTTTGTGGATGTAGCCCAGATTGGTTGGGTGAACCATGTTAAAATATCTGTGTCTTCATGTTTGTTTATGTTGTGTAAATTTGTCCCGAGAATTATAGAAAGCTTTTTACTTTCCAAATTTAACTTATAGTTTTCAAATTTTAAGATTTTAAATATATTAAAAATTTTGATAATACTAAATTTATTTCTGTGAGAGCATTGTAGACGAACCCGTTCCTATCTCTCAAAATTCAAATGTATCCCATAGATTTAGCTATTTAGCATATTACATCGGCTTACGTCTCCATTTCAACCGTCGATTTCAGAAACTTTTGACAAAGGAAGCTTTCCAGCCGTGATAGAAACAATTTCCACCAATTGAGTATGACAATTTCTAGAGGACGGGCGACCGTGATGAGTGTCAAATTTAAAGTGGTTATTGGATCTGAAATGTTATAAAAAACTAATTTTTTATATAACTGAAAATTAAATTAAAAATTATTTATTTTATGTAAAAAAAATAAAAAATTATAGAAATAATTTTACAGATTTAGTATAATTATAATGTAATAAAATATATAATTATTTTTACATGTACTTAATATGTTGAATTTATAGGACCTGTCTATTTTCTATTTTGTAAAGAGCAAGTTGCAAAAAAAAAAATATGTTGAATTTATAGAAATAAAAGATTTGTAAAATATATTAGTATCTATAAGTTATAAGTTAAAATTTATTTTACTTTATAAGTTAAAATAATTATTTTGTAACTATATTTAAATTTAATTAATAAGTACATAAAAAGTTTAATACTTACAATATAATAATATTTTTAATTATGGATAGTCATGTTTACCTTATTATAAATATCATTAACTTGTAAATAGGATTTATTACAATACTATGGCTCACCAATACCACATACCCAAAAACTATCTCTCATTTCACAATCAAAATATTTCATCTAAATATATTTTTTTACATTTTTTTTAACAAACCACAAAAAGTTTATAATTACTTTTAAAATATCTCTAAACTCTTTATCACATTAAAATATATAAAATATAAATAGTAGCTATAAATTAATATCCATTTTATCATATAAATTAAAACAATAATTTTGTAACCATATTTAAATTTCATTAATAAACACATAAAAACTTAAGGCATGGTCTAACTTATAGACAAAATAGATTTTTTCACTTGAATCCGACAAAACAATTTCAAGAAAGAATGTAATTTTTTGTTGTTTAAAATGCATTTTTGAATGCATAAATAGATTCAACACCCTCGAAAACCCCTCAGCACAACACTCGAAATCTGCAGATTAAATAACTTAAACTTAAGCTTTCAAAAATATCTACAATATTTTTGTTAAAATCAACCAAAAAAAAATGTCGTGAAAAAATGTCATTTCATTTATAAGTTAGAATAAGCCAAAACTTAATACTTAAAATATAACAAGAGTTTTAATCATGGATATTCACGTGCATTTTACCATGGATATTATCAATTTGTAAATAGGATTTGTTACAATATCATGATTCATCAATACCACATGCCAAAAAACTATCTCTCATTTCAGAATCAAAATATTTTATTATTATTATTATTATTATTTTAATGACATTTTTTTCTTGGAGAGGCATTCTCGAGCCCAGTATGGAAGATATGTTGTAATTCCTATTATATTATGCTATGTAAATATTTTGACTCGATCAAATTATGTAAAAATAAAAATAAAATAGAATTATTAATTATAATTATTAATCAAAATATTTTGACTCAATGAAATTATATAAAAATTTAAAATAAAATAAATAAATATAATTATTAAATCTGCCTCGATCTTTCTTAACTCTAGATCTATCAATTTTTTTGAGGGATCAAATCTATTGAGGTGCAAACCTTTCCTCTAGTTTTGCACTAAAAAAAGAGGTTTGCACCTAGATATATTTGATCCCTCTCGGTGCTAACCAGGGATTAAGATGGATCTAATCTAGTGATATTTGAAATGAAAATTGTTTTTGAATTTTTCAATTGAAAAACAAGTAAACTTTTCCTAGTATATTTTACTTGTAATTATTTTTATAGGTTTCTCTTTATTAATCATTTTTTATATATCATAACAATTAAAAAAATGGTTATTAAAGAAATTTTTCCATATCATGAGTTCAAAAAAATACATGAAAGGGGTCTATTCAATTTCTTGTCTCTATTGGATTCCTTGCATTCGGGACATTGGTAGCTCCATTAACCAAATAATATAAGAACATGCAACAGACATTAAGTAGAATCATTCATGTTCCTCACCTTTAGCTGAACATGCGGAGAAATATAAGCACCATGATTGCATTGAAGATTCCGGGGCCATCGCCAGGGTTGATCACTTCCATCATATGAAGCTAAGAGAGACCATTGAGATTGAGAAGCATGCAATCAATCTCAACAGAAACTCTGGTTAGAAATTAAGTAGGTGCTCGATTCTTGCCCTCTCTTCTTGATTGGCTTTATTTATTTATTTTCTCTCTCCAGTCCCTTTTTACTTTCTTTTAATTCATTATTCTTTGATAGTTATATATATATATATATATATATATATATATATATATATATATATATATATATATATATATATATATATATATATATATATATATATAATTTCAATTTTTCAAAAAAATAATTGTTAATTCTTACTCTATAACTAAATTTTAATTTAATTTATTTTAATTAATTTTAATCCAAGTGTTATCACCAAAAAATGATCACCTAGTCATTCCTAACTAGGTGGATCAAAATACACCACGTGAGTTTAATTTTACCATAGTAAAATCAATTTCAGTATAAGAAATAATTTAATATACCAGTTTTATTAACTTATTTTCGATTAAAATCATGAAAATAATTAAATAAATCATTATTTATTTATTTTTCTCTAAGAACAATTATTAAATCATTGTTCGATAATCATACCTTGTCACATTTGACTAAATTACCTAGGAATAATCAAATAAATCATAATTTATTTATTTTTCCTTAATATTATCCTTGGAATAATTATTTAATAATTATTTCATTTCACAAATTCCTTATTATTCGCGAAATAATTAATAAATAATTTTATTTGTTAATTATTTCTAAATAAAGATATTTGAGCATTTTTATATATTTTCCCTCTCATAAAATATAATAAAGTATTATAAGTGGTTAGATCTATATTTTGGTCAATAATATTTTATTATTCTCCATTTTCGAGATCAACCGAATACTTAGCTATAAGTAAGAGGGTTTTTCATCATTTCTCACCATAATCATTATCATCATCACCATTATCGTCACATGTCATTCGAGCTCCCATTTTTTATTTTTTCTTTGTTTGGGTTTTCACACATTTAAGAGAGGAAGATCTGAATACTGAAGCGACGTGGAAATCAAAGGAACCACCCCATTGAGGGGAAATTACGAGTAAATTTCCTTCGCCAAATGTCATCAATAAAATATTTTTCTTTCAAAGCTTTTCCAAGGTTAGTTTTTTACATCGTATTAATTTTTGTTGTTTGTTCTTTTAGTTTTGCATACATCTATATTTCTGCAGGTTTTTCTTACATATTTGTTGCAGATATGAAGTATAAGCAGCCACAATTGTTGTTAGGGTCACTAGTGACTTAAGTGAGATATTGTTGGCACGCCTTCCAAAAAATTTCATATTAACACTAAGGCGTAGTCTAACTTATAGATGAAATAGCCTTTTTCACCAGAATTCACCAAAATACAACAATACAATTTCAAGATTTTTTTTGTTTAAAATACATTTTTTAATGCATAAATGGATTTAGCATGCTTAAAAACCCCTTGGGAACTTGAATTATGCATATTAAATAATTTTTCGGATTTTGATTAAAATTAATTAGAAAAAATGTAGTGAAAAAGGACATTTCGTTTATAAATTAGACTATGCCTTAATCTAGTATCAAAATAATAATAATAAAATTATTTTTAGTATTTCATATCTTCTAACAACTAATTCTTAATGGCTAACTGCATTAAATAGTTCGAAATGTCGACCAAATATTAATGATATGATTAATCCTAAAAAGAATCACATTATCAGTATGGATCACAAAAATCTAAGATCTAGCAAAATAAATATTATCATTTTTATAGAATAGAACCCTATTTTTATGGAGCTCATACATCTATGTATCACCAAATTACATATGTGGAAATGGAAGATCAAAAGCTTTAGTTATGGTGGATAAACAATTCCAAGTTCAATCAACTTTAATTTGAATCAACTCTCCATTCTCTTAATCCCTAGATTTATAAATGGTACCTACCAATTCTCTATGGCTCCACTTGAAATTATTCTCACTTCCTACTCTATTTTTCCTTATTTTGTTTGATTTTATTTACCACTTGCTGTACTTGGTTGCATTTATGAATATCACCTACATGTTATTTATGCCTACTTATTATGAAGGCATGGAACTAGATGTGGTTCCTTATTATCATAAATTCAATGCTAATAAGTTGTATTCATTTATTTTTGTTGACAACAAAATAATATCATTTCTATGTTCTTTTGTAGATGGTGTCCTCCATCATAATGCACATGTACACTAATCATTAGGCCACAAGTGTACTGCTCATTATGCATATCATTCTTATGGAAAAAAAAAATTTATTGTAAGTTATATTTCTTTTATGGAAAATTGTGTTGTTGGAGGTTTTTAAATAGTTTTTGTTGTTTTTTTCTTTATTGAAGATTACAATGATATCCTTAAAATACTACTATATTTTGATTGTTTTTAAAAAACTCATTGTAATTGTTTGAATCATTGGACAGTTCGGTGAGGAAAATAGTTTTATTGTACAACAATGACATCCGTGACATGAAAGAGTAAATGGTACTATTGATTTCCTCCATGTGATTGCTATATAAATAATAAGTAAATTGTACAATTGAATTCTTTCCATATGATTCATATAGTAAGTGTAAGTAATTAAATTCCCTCCATATGATTTCTATATAGATTGCAATACTAGTGAACCAATATGATCTACTTGTACTTGGAATTCCTATTTGTAAATAAACATTTTCATGTGAAGTATACACAACTTTATTTTGAGGAAAGAAAAATCAACAAGAAGTCTACACAACTTGACATAGTAGAGAATATAATGTGTAAAACATACATGAAATTTAAAATTATTTTTCATTTTTATATGAAAAAGATAGTTTATTTTAACTTGTCAAATTTAAAAAGCTAAAATGAAAATAACCCTTCAAATTAAAATACAACTTTTCTTTCAAATTTAATTCCCAACTATAATATATATAACACATTATACATTAATATCTAGAAAAAACTTGTAACAATCTCATTTCCCAACTTGTAGTAATCTCATTTCGAAGTGCGAAGAAGAGTAACGCATTGAGTTTCACAATTTCCTCTGATTGAGTATGAAAATTTCGAAATATGAATGAGTGACTAATATTGTTTTCCTCTGATTGAGTATGAAAATTTCGAAAATATGAATGAGTGACTGGTATTGTTTTTTTTAACTAGGATATTTGGATTATGTTAAATAAAAATTGATGTTTTGATTATATAAATTAAATAGATCTTTAGAACTTTTAAACAAAAATGAAAATATATTTAAAAATTGATACTTTGATTATATAAATTAAATAAATCTTTAAATATTTCAAACAAAAATAAAAATATATTTAAACTGAACAAAAAGTTCCACTACTCTGGAAGATAAAAAAAAAAAACCTACTTAGAAAGCTTTTTGACTGGTTTGAAAAACTGAAAACTTCTAATAATCCCAGTGATAGCAAAATTATAATATATTTAAACAAAATTAACAGTTCAACTACTCTAGCTGTATAAAGAACTTAATGAAAAGCTTATTGAGCGATAGGTTTTTTTTTTTTTTAACTAGGATATAATCTATTAGGTCTAATAAAATTTGATAAATTTTTTATTATATAAATCAAATAGTTTTAACTTTAAATTTTAATAAAATCCTAATTCTGAAAGTAAAATATATTTAAATAGAACAAAAAGCTCCTCTACTCTTGAAGGTAAAAAAAAACCACTTATTAAAAAAGCTTGCTGACTCGTTGAAAAAGCTGTGAGAGCAAAATTATAATATATTTAAACAAAACTAAAAGTTCAACTACTCTAGCTGTTAAAAAGAAGTTATTGAAAAGCTTATTGAGTGTTTGAAAAAGATTGATAAAACGATTCTGAAATCTAATAATCTCATAGCGAAGTGGGAAGTAGCTTAACGCATTGGATTTCACAATTTTCAGACTGAAGACGACAATTTCGAGAAGACGGGTGACTTAGCTGTTTGGCCAGCGCATCACACATTAATATGTCGGAAAAATCTTATTATCTTGTAGTAATCTCGTTTCGGAGTGGGAAGTAGATTGACGCATAAGAGAATGGTGTTTTTATATGCATGTTTATTGATCTGTAGTAATTTCGTTTCGAAATGGGAAGTAGGGGACGTAGTAATTTCGTTTCGAAGTGGGAAGGAGGGAAAGTAAAGTTATTTTTTGAGTATTGTTTAATTATGTTATGTTTTAAAGTGTTTGATTAATTTTTTTTTGGTTAAATTTTAATTTTTTCTATTTAAAATGAGTTTTTGAATATATATAAATTTAGCATTATGAAAATTTTTATAGCATTTTGATTATAGAGAATTTATAACTCAAATTTATAATTTTAAGAAATAACTTCTAAATTATAGACAAATTTGACCAAAAATATAAAAGTAAAACCAATAAACTACAACTTTTGTATATGCATTTATTTGAATCTGAAAAGAAAATCCCTCAAAACATAGCACTCTTACTTTTTCACATTTTGGTTGTTATATTAAAATTTGGTAAATATGATAAAATTATGGTTTTTTTAATATCTAATGTATTAAAGAATTTAGAATTTTTTAATTATATAGATTTATTAACTTAAATTCAAATTTATGAGTCTAATAAATCTTAAAAAATTAACAATAATATAATTTTTAAGTGGAAAGGAAAGTAACTCATAATTAAGATTGTATGCATTTATGTAAATTTAGAGAATATTTTTTATATGCATTTATTTGAATTTGGAAAACAAATCCTTTCAACTTTTAGTTGTTTTATATGAATTTGGTGATTATTTATAATGGAATTATAGATTTTTTTAATGGATAAATAAATTCAATGTTAAAAAAAAATTGAACATTTAAATTATATAAATTTATCAACTCAAAATTAAATTTGTGATTCTAACTAATCTTATTCCATTTTAAATAAAATTAACAATAATCTCAGTTTTTAAATGGGTAGTAAAGTAACTCATAATATATTATTCTTTTTTATATACATTTATTTCAATCTAGAAAGCAAATTCTTGAAAATAGAGTAGTCTACTTTTAGTTATTATATCTGAATTTAATAATATAATTTATAATGAAATTATAGATTTTTTAATATATAAATAGATTAATATTCTTAAATTATATAAACTTATCAATACAAATCAAATTTGAATTTCAACTATTCTTGAATTTTAAACAAAAAATAATTATAATTTTGAAAATAACTTACAAAATAAACTAATAAAAAAATCTAAAATTTTAAAACAACATCAACATTTATAAATTTTAAAACAACATCAACATTCATATCAAGTTGTGTATTCATATCATAGGAGTGGAATTTTAGACTTTAAGGTTTTGGGAATATTTTAGCATTAAGATTCCAGTTTATGATTTTTTCAACTTTGATCAGATTTCAAAAATAATTAAAATATTTTCATTTTCTTCACATTACTAAGTCACGAGTTATATGTAATTTAATATGGTAAATTTATCAATCACCCACTAAATATCAAATTGTTAACATACTAGTTTAAGCTTAGGCTTCTCTTCAAGGGAAAGTTTCAAAACTCAAAAGGTTTGTTTTATCAGTGTATTTATATATTTTTTAAAATCAAATATGCAAATAGCTATAAATGTGTTTTATAACTAGTACAATAATGTGGTTGATATAAGTCAAAGGCTCGATTTATATCTCTCATTGATAAATATACCATTTGTATCTACCATTTTTATCCACCAAAAAAACACTATTGCAAGAAAAACATTATTATTATCGTTATAATTAATAATTATTATTTATTGATGATAATTATTATTAATATTAAATGTTATTTGCTATTATTTAATTTGAAATTATGCAATATAAATATGAACCCTTAAATTAATAAACTCTAGGGGTTGATATTATAAACCCAAGAATAATAAACTTAAGGGGTTAATACTAAAATTCCAAGGGATTATAAACCCAATGGAATAATATTAACCCTGGGTATATTAATATAAGTGTTCATATTCCTAGAGTATAATATTATTCATGGATTTATATTATTAGTCCCTTAGATTCCATATAAATCATGGTCAATCCAGAATTTATTTTTATTTATTTTAATAATTTTAAAGAAGAACTTTCTTATTTATTTTAATATTATTAAATAAGTAAAAACATAATGATATGTTATTTTTAAAAATAATAGGTAAGTAATTTTATTTATGATTTTGTATAGATTAAATTTTCAATTGTTATTCTAAAACATATAATAATAATACATTATTTAATTTAATTGTTATTTTAAATTATTATTATTATTATATAATTTTAGAGTTACTATGAAACTGTGTGATTTTTTTTAATGTTTATAAATAAGAGATTTGTCTATTTTCTTAAATTTGAATTTGTAATTGTTTGAAAAAATATTTACTTTTGATCATTAAATTTAATTTGAAAAAATATAAATAAAATTTTATTAAATAATAATGGTGATCTAAAAAACAGTTTTATTAAATGATAATAATAGTTGTAATGAGATTAATATTCATTATTTATATTTTAAAAATGTAACTAATTATGAAATTTATTTATTTATTATTGTATTAAAAAAAATTAAAATATTGTTCTGATATGAAAGATTGGACCATGGTCAACTATGGTCCTACATCGCATTATGAGAAAGATTGTTGCAATATGAAAATCAATCATGGTAAACCATGCTCAATCATGGTCACATTTTGACAAAGATTATTTCATGGTCCAATTTCTCATTATGACAGCCATAGTCAACCATGGTCTAATGTTGTATTATGACAAATATTTTCTCAATATGAAAATCAACCATGGTCTAAGGTCACATTGTGACAAAGATTGTTTGGATATGAAAATTAATCATGGTCAACCATGGTCCAACATGGCATTATGACAAAGATTCTCTCAATATGAAAATCAACCATCGTAAACAATGGTCAACCATGTTTATTTGAGGGTTTATAATATTTATCTTAGGTTTTATATACCTTGGGTTTATAATATTAATCCTTTGGTTTTAATATTATTCCCTTAGTTTTATAATATCTCGAGTTTTTAATATTAATCCATTAGGTTTATTATTCGTTTGGGTTTATAATATCGATCCCTTGGGTTTATTAATCAAAGGGTTCATATTCCTAAGGTATAATATTATTCATAGGGTTTATAATATTAATCATGTGGTTTAATATAAATCCCTTGAGTTCATAGTCATGGTCAACCATGGTCCAATGTCGCATGGAGACAAAGATTGTCTCAATATGAAAATCAACCATGGACGTCCATGGTCAAACATGATTAGTCATGGTCAATCATTGATCCAGATCTTGGGGGGAGGCCCCCAAGATCTAAAAAATTGAAATGGATCAAACAATATATACAAAAATAAAATGCCAAAAAAAAAAGAAAAAAGAAAAAAAAAAGAACACGCTGCAAATAAACCCACAAAGAAAATTGTTTTATTAAAACATAGAATAGTTGTAGAAGCTACATTGTGGTGGACAACCTGCCCTTTTACAAAGTGAGGCTTGTTATTTATAGCCTTTTTTTGAGTTACAATGCCATGGGTAGATAGCATAGGTGGATACCATGGGTCAATACCATGGGTAGATACCACTTACAATTCATGGGTAAATTCCATGTGTGGATGAATACCATGGGTGGATAGATACCATGGGTGAATGAATATCATGGATAGATGTTACTTACAATACCATAGGCGAATAAATACCATGGGTCGATGCCATTTACAATAATAATATGGGTAAATTCCATGGGTGGATGGATACCATGGGAGGATGCCATTTTCCATTCGGATCATTCCTCCCTCCTTAAGAAGCCATGGTCCCCATTGCGTGAAGTTCCCTCTTGAGAAGCCTTTGTTGAATATGAAGAGCCACCAAAGAGAATGGTTTTGTGTAGTTAACCCATAACCATGATGAATGAAAATCCGAGGATAGAGATACCCTGTAATGCTTGTGACCAAATGTGATATTGACAGTGTGCAACCTAGCAAATGGACTTCGATGAAGTGTGGGTTTGTGGATGACCCAAAACCATGACAAACAAAGATCCGAGGATAGAGATACCCTGTAATGCTTGTGACCAACTGTGATACTAATAGTGTGTGGCCTAGCAAATGGACTTCGATGAGAAGGATTTTGTGCAGTTGACCCATAACCATGATATTGATTGTTGATGAAGTAGTAGGTGCCTACATAGCTTGGGGTGGGAGATTACATCTCCAAATAACCCAAGCCGATCACTGATATGCTGAAACTGATGAATGTGAAGCAGGTGCCTACTAAAGCGGGGTGGGAGGGCACGTCTCCAAAGAGAACCCGCTCTGAATGCTGCTCCAGAATTAAAATGAGCATAACTCGGTCAATATAGCTCATAATATTTATTACAACCTGTTTTTGGAAATGGAATGATCATTTTGCATCTCCATATTTACTCTAAATCGCTATCTAGGGACTCTAGACCCTCAGATTCACGCTGGACCTGTCCCATCGTCACAAAATTTATGAGAAAATAGTTGATTTTAAATCAACCATAACTCTCTCATCCAACATCCGATTCGATCGATTTGTTTTTTGAAATTGGGTTATTTTTCAAGGGGAGCTCAGATCTATAACTAGTTCTCTAAAATTTCACGCTAAAAACTGCAAAAAATGACAGGAGAGCCGTCGTCCATGAATTGTCGTCATAAAAATTTCTGCAACATTGCCGATTTTGAATCATCGATATCTCCCTCATCTGAACTCCAATTCGGCTTTTTTTTTTTAATTTGAGTATTTTTTCGCAAATAATCCAGATATGGTCTTTATTTTTGCAAATTTTTCACCAAAAGTTTTAGATCTAATCTACAAACTCGCTCCCAAAAAATTCATGGAATTTGTTGAAGATTGTTGCAAAACGTTGAAACTTAAATATGCTTCAAACCCTCATTCCCATGGATTCCTAACCTCAATCTGATACCACTGATCCAGATCTAAAAAATTGAAATGGATTTGATAATATCTGCAAAATTAGAATGCCATAAAAGAAAAAAAAGAAAAAAAACAACAACAACAACACTGCAAATAAACCCACAAAGAAAATTGTTTTATTAAAACAAAGAATAGTTGTAGAAGCTACATTGTGGTGGACAATCTGCCCTTTTACAAAGTGAGGCTTATTATTTATAACATTTTTTGAGTTACAATACCATGGGTAGATAGCATAGGTGGATACCATGGGTCAATACCATGGGTAGATACCACTTACAATTCATGGGTAAATTCCATGTGTGAATGAATACTATGGGTGGATACATACCATGGGTGAATGAATATCATAGATGTCACTTACAATACCATAGGAAAATAAATACCATGGTTCGATACCATTTACAATAATACCATTGGTAAATTCCATGGGTGGATGGATAACATGGGTGGATGAATACCATGGGTCGATGCCATTTTCCATTCAGATCATTCCTCCCTCCTTAAGAAGTCGCGTGAAAAATGAATGGCATTGACAACACAGGTGGTCTCAAATTGCATCCTATTTGCCTAGACGCATGAACAACGAGATAAAAAATTATTGTAACTCTTATATCAAAAGGAAGTTCAACGGATTTTCCTGCTCCTCCACGAAAGCCAATGCCAACAACAGCAGAAAATCTAACATCCCCTCGCAATTGTATTTTGCATACAATGTCAATTCAGTCTCTGGGCAGACTCATGATTCTTATATGGGATTTGACTCTGCCAAGCCATTGGACGTCATTCCTGAAGGGTGCCTGCAGTCCCTTGATAACATCTTGAATGCATTGATCACTGAAGAAAATCAGCATTATCGTGTTCACAACGTGTTGGGTTTAAAGTATGAGCAAGTACACGAGCAAAACAATGAGCTTGCAATTGATATAGAGCTCACCAACAACCAGCTAAATTCTTTCTCTCAGCTGTGGACTGATTCTACTTCTACTCAGACCAGTGAGAGCTTATCTAAGGTTTTTACATTTCCCATTCTGCAAGTGCAAGGCCATACTTATAAGACTGCAAATTCATCGAGATGCAGTCAATTCATAGACCCTTGGATTACATTGCCATCGCACGAAGCTCCTATCTGTGGCAGTAATTCTGTTGGTTGTACCAACATTATCCCCACTCTTGATGAGATCAGTGACTCGGTGAAGGGTGAAATTGGAAAAGATGGTGATATCTTTAATAATGAGAATGAGATCATGATCGACTATTCTCCTTTGACAGCATTTCCTGGAACAACTGCAACAACTGCAAGGAGCGGTGCCCATTCCTATTCAAATGCAGCTGATTTTAGCAATGTTTATCGAGAAGCTGAGTCATACCCACCACTCTATTCCCGCTCTCAATTTAATGCACCAGAAATTCTATGGGCCGACGTTGATCAGTACTTTAAAATCTAGTGTGAGGATCACAATGATTGCAATGATATT
This sequence comes from Pinus albicaulis, assembly GCA_034641835.2. Lineage (NCBI taxonomy): Eukaryota > Viridiplantae > Streptophyta > Pinopsida > Pinales > Pinaceae > Pinus > Pinus albicaulis. The sequence goes on from JAXQQM020070124.1 coordinate 93,328, forward strand.
ATAAATTTGAGATGTGATGAAGTAAAATTGGGTGCACCAATGTACGTTAATAGTGATAGGCTGAAGAGGCATCAGTTGCCTGAGGTGGGAGGAGTGCAGGTTGGTGATCAACAGGGCTGCTCCACAACTGGGAATCAAGACAGCATAGCAACACCAACTCTAATAGTGTTGGCCAAAAGAGGAAGAACGATTGAAGATGAAGCTGAACAAGTTACCGTTCGGGCACAGCACAGCCCGTACTTGTGATATATCAATATCCTATCTGTTAGAAAATGTAATGCAAATGCGTCCGCGTGTGCTATGAAAATGACTTCAATATTTTTTAATCCTTTTAGTTAATCCTCTTGTACGACAAATAGAATCCACTATCACACAATTCATCAGGTTGGTAGCTTCCTAGGGCCATTGTCTACCCGAACTTCAAATTCCCTGGGAGAATTATAGAAATTAGGGTAAGATTTTGATAAAATAGGGTTCGAGGTTTTTTGCAATGCAAATGACTCCTCATGTTCTATGAAAATGACGTCAACATTTTTTAATCGATGAGTTAATCCTCTTGTACTACAAGTAGACAAGTAGAGTCCACTGTTACCTGATTGATCAGGTTGCTAGTTTCCTAGAGACCTAAGACTTCAAATTTATTCTGAGAATTATAAAAGTTTTGGTAAGATTTTGATAAAATTAAACTAGAGTTTTTTTTGCAAATTTAAGTTATAATTTTAAAAATATTACCAAACTTTAAGATTTTAAAAATATTTTAGATTTTGACAAATTTGAAAGCATTGTAGACGACCCCATTTCTATATCTCAAAATTCAAATGTATCCCATAGGTTTATCTATTCAACATATTACATCGGCTTACGTCTGCATTTCAACTGTTGATTTCAGAAACTTTTGACAAAGGAAGCTTTCCAACCGTGATAAAAACAATTTCCATGGATTGAGTACGACAATTTCTAGAGGACGGTTGACTGTGATGAGGGTCAAATTTAAAGTTGTTATTGGATCTAGAATGTTAAAAAAATTATTTTTTTATATAAATGAAAATTAAATTAAAAATTATTTATTTTATATAGAATTTTTTTTTTTTTAAATAGAAATAGTTTTTAAGAAAGATATTTATTTCATAAAGGAAAACACTATATATTAAAGACAATATAGATACATTTTCTGAAGGTCTGTTCAAAATTATCTCTAATTACATACTTTAACTTTTTGAAGGTCTATTCAAAATTATCTCTGATTACATACTTTAAATTTTCAAATACCACAAGATAAATACTAAGAAACAACATAAAACCCAAACTATTTGAGACACTTTAACTTTTCAAATACCATATGTGGCAAGATCCTGACTAAGAAACAACATAAAACCCAAACTATTTGAGACACAAAGCCAGAAACAACATAATACCCAAACTATTTGAGACACAAAGCCCGGGCCAGGCCACGTGCTTAATGACAACATGTTAGAAAATGTCTCGAACCAAACAAAATACCTGCAATCCAGAAACACTGAAACCGAAATCTTGATCTAGCAAAGAAAAAACTCCAATCCTGAAGAGGAAAAACAATACATTCATCATGGGATTGCAAAGGTTCTTATTTTAATCTGCTGGTTATCTATCAAATACAGAACATATACTTAATTGAAGAAAATATATAAACATTTTTACATTATTCAATATGTTGAATTTATAGAAATAAAGGATTTGTAAAATATATAACATATAATTAGTACTTTATAAATTAAAATAACCATTTTGTAACAATATTTAAATTTAATTAATAAGTACATAAAAATTTAGTACTTACAATATAACAATATTTTTAATTATGGATAGTTACGCTCACTTTACCAAAAATATCATTAACTTATAAATAGAATTTATTACAATATCATGGCTCACCAATACCACATAGTCAAAAACTATCTCTCATTTCGCAATCAAAATATTTTATTTAAATTTAATTTTATAACGGTTTTTTAATCAAATCACAAAAATATTATAGTTACTTTTAAAATATCTCTAAACTCTTTATCACATTAAAATATATAAAATATAAATAGTAGCTATAAATTAAGATCTATTTTATCATATAAATTAAAACAATAATTTTGTAACCATATTTAAATTTCATTAATAAACACACAAAAACTTAAGTCATAGTCTAACTTATAGACAAAATAGAATTTTTCACGTGAATTCGACAAAACAATTTCAAGAAAGAATGTGATTTTTTGTTGTTTAAAATACATTTTTGAATGCATAAATAGATTCAGCACCCTTAGAAACCCCTCGGCACTTGAAATATGCAAATTAAACAACTTAAACTCAAGCTTTTAAAAATATCTATAGGATTTTTTTAAAAATCAACCAGATAAAATGTCGTGAAAAAAGGTCATTCAATCTATAAGTTAGAATATGCTAAAACTTAATACTTACAATATAACAAGATTTTTAATCATGGATATTCACCTCCATTTTACCATGGATATTATTAACATGTAAATAGGTTTTGTTACAATCCCATGGTTCATCAATACCACATGCCCAAAAACCATTTCTCATTTCATAGTCAAAATATTTTACAATTTTTTTGTTATTATTTTATTGCATTTTTTCCTGGAGAGGCATTCTTGAGCCGAGTATGGAAGATATGTTGTAATGTCTGTTATATTATGCTATCTAAATATTTTGACTCAATCAAGTTATGTAAAATTTAAAATAAAATAGAATTATTAATTATAATTATTAATTAAAACATTTTGACTCATTGAAATTATATAAGAAAACAAAAATAAAATCAATAATTATAATTATTAAACTTACCTCAATCCTTCTTAACTCTAAAACTATCAAGCTTCGTGAGGGATCAAATTTCCTGAGGTGCAAACCTTTCCTCCAGTTTTGCACTCAAAAAATAGGGTTGCACCTAGAGATATTTGATCCCTCTTGGTTCTTCATAAATGAGGGATTAAGATGGATCTAGTATAGTGATATTTGAAATGACTTTTTTATTTGAATTTTTCAATTGAAAAACAAGTAAACTTTTCCTAATATATTTTACTTGTAATTATTTTTATCGGTTTTCTCGTTATTAATCATTTTTTATATATCATAAAAATTAAAGAAAATGATTATTAAAGAAATTTCTCCATATCATGAGAGTTCAAAAAATTACATGAAAGGGGTCTACTCAATTCCTTGTCCCTATTGGATTCCCTACATTTGGGACATTGGTAGCTCTATTAAAGAAAGAATCCAAGAACATGCAACAAACATTAAGCAGAATCATTCATGTTCCTCAGCTTTAGCTGAACATGCGGAGAAATCTAAGCAACGTGACAGCATTGAAGATTCCAGGGTCATCGCCAGGGTTGATAATTTCCATCATATGAAACTAAGAGAGACCATTGAGATTAGGAAGCATGCAATCAATCTCAACATGGACTATGGTTATAAATTAAGTAGGAGCTATATTCTTGCCCTCTCTTCTTGATTGCCTTTATTTATTTATTTATTTTCTCTCTCCAATCATTTTTTACTTTCTTAATTCATTATTCTTCGATAGTTTAATATTTAATATTATTAAATATTAATTATATATATATATATATATATATATATATATAGATTATTTCAATTTTTCTAAAAAAATAATTCCTAATGGCTAATTCTTACTTTATCACTAAATTTTAATTTAATCCTTTTACTTAATATTAATCTAAGTATTATCATCAAAAAATGACCACCTAGTCATTCCTCATTAGGTGGATCAAAATATACCACGTAATTTTAATTTTACTATAGTAAAATCACTTTCACTATAAGAAATCATTTAATATACCACAATTATTAAGTTGTTTTCGATTAAAACCCATGAGAATAATTAAATAAAGCATTATTTATTTAATTTTCTCTAGGAATAATTATTAAATAATTTTTCGATAATTATTCTTTGTCACATTTGACTAAATCACCTAGGAATAATTAAATAAACCATAATTTATTTATTTTTCCTTAACATCATCCTTGGAATAATTGTTAAATAATTATTTGATAATTATTTCATTTCACAAATTCTTTATTATTCACGAAATAATTAATAAATCATTTTATTTGTTAATTATTTCTAAATAATGATATTTAAGCATTTTTATATCTTTTCTCTCTCCAAAAATATAATAAAGTATTCGAAGTGGTTAGATCTATACTTTGGTCAATAATATTTTATTATTCTCGATTTTCGAGTTAAACCCAATACTTTGTTATAAATAAGAGGGTTTTTCATTCATTTCTCACCATGATCATTATCATCGTCGCCATTAATGTCACATGCCATTCGAGCTCTGATTTTTTATTTCTACCTTGTTTGGGTTTTCACACATTTGAGAGAGGAAGATCTTAATACTGAAGCGATGAGGACATCAAAGGAACCATCCCATTGAGGGGGAATTACGACCATTTCTAAATCTTCTTCGCCAGGTGTCATTAATAAAATATTTTTCTTTTAAATATATTCCAAGATTGGGTTATTACATCAAATTTGTTTTTTTTGTTTGTTCTTTTAGATTTGCATACATCTATCTTTCTTCAGGTTTTTCTTACATATTTGTTGCAGATCTAAAGTATAAGCAGACGCAATTGTTGTTAGGGCCACTAGTCACTCCTGACTTAAGTGAGATATTTTTGGTACACCTTCCAAAAAATTTCATACTAACACTAAGGGGTAGTATAACTTATAGATGAAATAGCCTTTTTCACCAGAATTCACCAAAATCCGACAATACAAATTCAAGATTTTTTTTTTGTTTAAAATACATTTTTGAATCCATAAATGGATTTAGCATGCTTAAAAACCCCTTGGGAACTTTAATTATGCATATTAAATAATTTGTCGGATTTTCATTAAAATTAATCAGAAAAAATATGGTGAAAAAAGACATTTCGTCTATAAATTAGACTACGCCTTAATCTAATATCAAAATAATAATAATAAAATTATTTTTAGTATTTAAACTCTTCTAAAAACTAATTCTTAATGGCTAATTGCATTAAATAGTTTGAAATATTGACCAAATCTTGATGATATGATTAATCCAAAAGACAATATCATGATTATCAATATGGATCACAAAAATCTAAGATCTAGCAAAAGAAATATTATCATTTTTACATAATACAACCCTATTGTTATGGAACTCATGCATCGATGTATCACCAAATTACATATGTGGAAAGGGAAAATCAAAAGCTTTAGTTATGGTGGATAAACAATTCCAAGTTGAATCAACTTTAATTTGAATCAACTCCTCTTTTTCTTAATCCCTAGATTTACAAATGGTACCTACCAAATCTCTATGGCTCCACTTGAAAATATTCTCACTTCCTACTCTATTTTTCTTTATTTCATTTTCTTACATTTACTACTTGTTGTACTTGGTTGCATTTATGAATATCACCTACATGTTCTTTATACCTATTTATTATGAAGGAATGGCACTAGGTGTGGTTCCTTATTATCATAAATTCAATATCAATAAGTTGTATTCTTTTATTTTTGTTGACAAAAAATAATATCATTTCTATGTTCTTTTGTAGATGGTGTCGTGCATCATAATGCGCATGTGGACTACTTATTATGCCTATCATTCTTATGGGAAAAAAAAATATTGTAAGTTATATTTCTTTTATGGAAAATTATGTTGTTGGAGGTTTTTAAATATTTTTTGTTGTTTTTTTCTTTATTGGAGATTACATTGATATCCTTAAAATGATATAATATTTTGATTTCTTTTAAAAAACTGATTTTAATTGTTTGAATGATTGGGTGAGATACGTGTAAGAAAGGAAAATAGTTTTATTCTACAAAAATGACATCCATGAGATGAAAGAGTAATTGGTCCTATTAATTTCCTTCATGTCGTTCTTATATAGATAATAAGTAAATACTCCAATTGAATTTCTTCCATATGATTCATATATTGAGTGTAAGTAATTAAATTCCCCTATATAATTTCTACATAGATTGCAATACTAATGAACCAATATGATCTAATTGTACTTGGAGTTCATGTTTGTAAATAAGCATTTTCATCCAAAGTATACACAATTTTTTTTTAAGAAAAGAAAAATCAACAAGAAGTCTACACAACTTGACATACTAGAAAATATTATATGTGAAACATACGTGAAATTTACGATTATTTTTCATTTTCATATGAAAAGAATAATTTATTTTAACTTGTCGATTTGAAAAACTAAAATAAAAATAACCCTTCAAATTAAAATATAACCATTTCTTTCAAATTTAATTCCCGACTATAATATATAACACAACGTACATTAATATCTAGAAAAAAAACTTGTAATAATCTTATTTCCCAGCCTGTCATAATCTCATTTCGAAGTGGAAATAAGAGTAACACATTGAGTTTCACAATTTCCTCTCATTAAATATGAAAATTTCTAAAAGATGAATGAGTGACTGTTATTTTTTTTTAACAAGGATATTTGGATTATGTAAAATAAAAAATGATACTTTTGATTATATAAATTAAATAGATTTAAATTTATATGATTTTAAACAAAAATAAAAATATATTTCGACCGAACAAAAAGTTCTACTATTCTTAAAAGTAAAAAATACCCTAGCTTTTTTACTAGTTTAAAAATTTGACAAACTTCTAATAACTTCATTGATAGCAAAATTATAATATATTTAAACAAAATGAATAGTTCAATAACTTTAACTATAAAAAATAACTTAATTAAAAGCTTATTGGGTGATTTATTTATTTTTAACTAGGAGATTTGGATTACGTCGAATAAAATTTGATATATTTTATTATATAAATTAATGATGATGACGACGATGGTTCCAGTACACTAAAACCAATGCGGTATAATGGAACTTAAGAGAGGAGAAATAATCTAAGTTTGATTCTTCAAAACCTTGTTTCTATGTTTGAAAAGAAGGGAAATAAGTGCTCCAAGATCACTATAGGTGGGTTGGCTTAATAGGTCTGGAAGATTGGAAGTGTGGCAGAAGGTGTGGAATTGAGAGTGAATGTGAGTAAGAGTGGGGCAGTCTAAAAAAAAGTGTTTTTCATCTTCCACCTGCTTAGAATCGCAAATCTAACAAATTCTATCGTTACAAGGGGTCTTGGGAATAGACCTCCGCTCAGTATCACTTCGAAGCTCATGGGACTTAGTTCTTATCTTAGAAATGTTCATTTTTTCCTATTGTTGGACAATAAAGAGAGATAATTCTGATTGTCAAGGGTGTGGTTGATCACTTCCTTATAATATTTTAGCTTCCTTTTACCCTCGAGCTCCTGATCCTCCCACAACTTGTCCTTAAACTTGGAGGTAATAGTATTTTTCATATTATCTTTGCTTCCCATATTGGGCTCCTCCTTAATTCCCCAATGGTTGAGCCAGGACTGGGCATCCTTATGCCACCCGTGCTTGAGGCGAAGGTGAGGGTTTTGACTACAGTTAGAAGCAATTTTAGGGAGCCTTTTTTATTCGATGTTGTCAAGCTTATTCTTATACATTTGATATCTAAACATAGTCATACTCTCAATGGGGGAAAAACCAGATTTGTTCAAGAGGATATGATAGGGATTATTTCCCTTGATATTAAGGTTGTATTTTACGAATTTCTTTGAAATCATCTCAATCTTCCTCCATGACTCTCTAGATATACTACAACCCCAAACTTCACATCCGTATAAGACAACAGGGGTGACAAGGGTCTCAAAGAGGAACCTTGTTTTCAAGCTCATAATAAGCTTTTCAACCCTCAATAATCCTTTTCTCGATGCTATAATTCCAGTTGAGATGATGAGGGAAGTCAATACTAAAATACTTACAAGAAATAACCTGCTATAAGCACTTGATATTATACACGAAACTACCATTGGTGATATTTTTGGATTTAATGATCATGACTTTAGTCTTTTCGGTATTAACTGTCATTACCATCTTGGAACAGTAGTCATGAAGAATCTGGAGCTGCTTGTCAAGGTCATCATGGATTTTTGCATGAAGAACGATATCATCAGCATAGAGGAGAAGAGTAATGAGAACATGAGCAATGCTCGGTGCCCTTGCACCCTGCAGATTCCACACACACCTCTAGCTTATCGATGTATATTCCAAAAAGGGTAGGAGATAGGGGACACCCTTGCTTAACTCCAATATTGCATTTATGTCTTTAGACCACCCCTCATTGGTCTTAAGCTTGGCAGCGATGGTCTCATAGAGACAAATCACAATAAGTCTCTCCCAAATTTTAACTCAAGGGACAGTGTCGAAATATTTTCTAAAGTCCACAAAGCAACATAAGAGGTCGGATTTACTATTGTGACATTCCTCAGAAATTATTCTAAGAGTTACCAGATGGTCAATAGTCGAGTGATGTCTCTTAAAAATAGCTTGCTATTTAACTCTTTTTATACGGCTTTCAAGCCAAAGGCTAAGCTTCTTTTCCAAAATGAGCCCATAAAGCTTGGCCAGGATATGGCTAACCATAATGGTCCTGTAGTTGGATGGAACACGCTTGTCTCCATTTTTAAATATAAGTACAATAAGACTTTGTGTCCAAAGCCGAGGGAAAACATGCATTATAGCCAAATTGAGAAGCTTGTGGAGATGACGAATGAGGATAGATCTTCCTATTTTAAATACCTCAGCTTGATATCCTTCAATATTTTTAACTTTCCCATTAATGAATTTATTATATAGTTTAAATATTAAATTTTAATAAAATCCTAATTCCGAAAGTAAAATATATTTAAATAGAAAAAAGGTTACATCGCTATTAAAGGTTTAAAAACACTTATAAAAAAGCTTCTCGACTCGTTGAAAAAGTTCAACTACTCTAGCTGTTAAAAGGAACTTATTGAAAAGCTTATCGAGTGTTAGAAAAAGATTGATAAAAATATTGTGAAATCTAATAATCTCGTAGCGTAGTGGGAAGTAGCTTAACGCATTGGATTTCACAATTTCAACCGACTGAATACACAATTTCGAGAAGACGGGTGACTTAGCTGTTTGGCCCGCCCATCACACATTAATGTGTCAAAAAAGATCATTGTCTTGTAGTAATCTCGTCTCGGAGTGGGAAGTAGATTGACGCATAAGAGATTGGTGTTTTTATATGCATGTTGATTGATGTAGTAATTTATTTTCGAAGTGGGAAGTAGGGGACGTAGTAATTTCGTTTCGAAGTGGGAAGAGGGAAAGTAGAGATAAAAAAAAATTGGTGTTATTTAAATATGTTATGTTTTAAAGTGTTTGATTAATTTTATTTTAGGTTAAAGTTTAATTTTTGTTATTTAAAATAAGTTTTTGAATATAAATAGATTTAGTATTATGAAAATATTTAGAGCATTTGGATTGTAGAGAGTTTATATCTCAAATTTACGATTTTAAGAAATAACTTTCAGATTATAGATATATTGATTGAAAATATAGTGAAAACATTCAAATATGAATTTATTTGAATCTAAAAAGCAAACCTCTCAAAAACATAACACTCTTACGTTTTCACATTTTGGTTGTTATATTAAGATTTGGTGATATAATATATGATAAAATTATGATTTTTTTAAATATACAAATTTTTAAAAGAATTTAGAATTTTAGAATTATGTAGATTTATCAACTTAAATTCAAATTTATGATTCCAATAAATCTTCAAAATTTAACAATAATCTAATTTTTAAGTGGAAAGGAAATTAACTCATAATTAAGATGGTATGCATTTGTCTAAATTTAGAGAATTTTTTTTATAAGCATTTATTTGAATTTGGAAAGAAAATCCTTTCAAGTTTTGGTTGTTTTATTTGAATTTGGTGATAATTTATAATGAGATTCTAGATTTTTTTCATGCAAAAATAAATTTAATGCTAAAATAAAATTAGAACATTTAAATTATATAAATTTATCAACTCAATTTAAATTTGTGATTCTAATAAACCTTATTCCATTTTAAATAAAATTAGCAATAATATTAATTTTTAAATAAATAGTAGAGTATCTCATAATATATTATTCTTTTTCATATACGTTTATTTCAATCTAAAGAGAAAATCCTTGAAATAAAATAATTTGTTATTTTAAGCATTAGTTATTATATTTGAATTGAATGATATAATTTATATTGAAATTTTGAGTTTTTCAATATGTAAATAAATTGATAATTTTAAAATATATAAATTTATCAACTCAAATCAAATTTCAATTTCAAATTTTTTTTTTAAACAAAAATAATAGAATTTTGAAAATAACTTAAAAACATACCAACCCAAAAACACTAAAATTTTAAAACAACATCAACATTCATATCTAAAATTTTAAAACAAAATCAACATTCATATCGAGATGTGTATTCATATCATAGGAATATAATTCTTTTTGTTATGGAGTAGGAATTTAGACTTTAAGGTTTTTGGAGTATATATTTTAGCATTAAGAATTAGTTTATGATTTTTTCAACTTTGATTAGATTTCAAAAATAAATTAAAATATTTTCAAATTTTTTTCTCATTATTGAAGTTATACGTAATTTAATGTAGTAAATTTATTAATCATCTATTAAATATCAAAATGTTAACATACTAAGTTAGGCTTAGGCTTTTTTTTCGAATAGAAAATTTCTTAAAAAGTTTCAAAATTTAAAAGGATTTTTTATTAGTGTATTTATATTTTTATATACGTGTGTGTTAATAGGAATAAATATGTTTTATAACTAGTACAATCACATTAAAAGTATTTATGTGGCTGATATAAGTCATAGGTTTGATTTTTATTTTCCATTAATAAATATACCATTTGTATCTACTATTTCTATTTACTAAAAAAATATTGTTATAATACAAATATTATTATTATCATTATAATTAATAACAACTATTTACTGATAATAATTATTATTAATATTAAATTTTATTTGTTATTATTTAATTTGAAAGTATGCAATATAAATATGAACCCTTATATTAATAAATTCTAGTAATTGATATTATAAACCCAAGAACAATAAACCTAAGGGTTTAATACTAAAATCTCAAGGGAAAAATATTAACCCAAGAGATTATTACTGAAAAATTTAGGGTTTATATTCCCTTGGGTTTATAGTATTAATATTTTGGGTTTATAACACAAATATGTTGGGTATATTAATAAAAGCATTCATATGCCTAGAGTATAATATTATTCATAGGTTTATAATATTAATCCCTTAGGTTCAATATAAATCATGGTCAACGGAGGGTTGGATTTATAATATTAGTCTGTTGGGTTTAATAATATCAACCCCTTTGGTTTATAATATCTTGGGGTTTTAGTATTAACCCTTACGTTTATTATTCCCTTGGGTTTATAATATAAATCCCTTTGGTTTACCAATGTAAGGGTTCATATTCTCAGGGTTTAACACTAAAACCCAAAGGGATTATGAACCAAAGGAAATAAAATCAACCTAAGGGATAATGAACCCAAGGGATTAATACTAAAAACCCAAGGAATTATTAACCCAATGGAATAATATTAAATCATAAGAATTAATATTATAAACCCAAGGTATATAAACCTTAAAAAATAATATTATAAACCCTAAAATAAACTTGGTTTACCATGGTTGATAGTGGTTGATTCTCATTTTGAGACAATTGGATTAATATTAAAATATGGTAGACAATGCTTTACCATAGTTGACCATGGTCGATATTATAAACCGAAAGGAATAACAAACCTTAGGGATCAATACTAAAAACCCAAAGGACTATAAACCTAAGGAATAAACTTAAACCCTAGGAATATGAACCCTTAGTTCAATAAAACCTAAGGATTAATATTAAAACATGGTAGAAAATGGTTGACCATGGTTGACCATATTTGACCATGGTTGATATTATAAACCGAAGGGAATAATAAACCCTATGGATCAATAATAAAATCCAAAGGACTTTAAACCTAAGGGAATAAAATTAAACCCTGGGAATATGAACCCCTAAATCCATAAACCCAAAGGGGTTGATATTATAAACCCAAGGGATAAAAATTATAAACCCAAGATATATAAACCCTAAGATAAATATTATAAACATTAAAATAAAGATGGTTGAACATGGTTGAGCATGGTTAATTTCCATATTAAGAAAATCCTTATCACAATGTGACATTGGACCAGGGTTGACCATGATTTACTATGATTTATTTTCATATCGAAACAATCTTTGTCACCACCCTATGTTGGACTATGGTTGATAATGGTTGATTTCTATATTCAGACAATCTTTGTCATAATGTGACATTCAACCATGGTTGGCTATGTTTGACCATGGTTGACCATGATTAATATTATAAATTAAATGGAATAATAAACCCAGGTGATAAATATTATAAAGCCGACGAATTAATATTATAAAGCCAAGGGAATAATAAAAACAAGGGATTAATACTAAAACCCAATGGAGTATGAACCCAAGGGAATAATATTAAACCCGAGGGACAAATATTATAAACCCAAGGTATGTGAACCCTAAGATAAATATTACAAACACTAAAATAAACATGATTGAACATCCAGTTGATTTTCATATTGAGACAATCATTATATCAATGTGGCATTGGACCATGGTTTATTTATATATCGAAAAGATATTTATCACAATGTGATCTTTGACCATGGTTGACCGTGGTTGATTTTCATATGGAGAACTTTTTTGTCACAATGCGACATTTGACCATGGTTGGCTATCATTGACCATGATTAACCATGATTTATATTATAAACTCAAGGGATTAATACTAAAACACAAAGGGATTATGAACCAAAGGGAATAAAATAAAACCACGGGACAAATATTAAAAACCAAAGGCATATAAAACCTAAGGTAAATATTATAAAAACATGGTTAACCATGGTTAATTTTGATATTGAGACAATTCTTATCACAATTCGAAGTTATACCATGGTTGGCCATGGTTGATTTACATATCGAGACAATCTTTCTCACAATGTGACATTAGACCATGGTTGATTTTCATATCGAGACAATAATTGTCACAATGCGACGTTAGAACATGGTTGACCATGGTTTATTTACATATCTAGATAATAATTGTCACAATGCGACATTACACCATCATTTACCATGGTTGATTTTTATATCGAAATAATATTTGTCATAATGCGGTGTTCGACGATGGAAACCCTCGTTGATTTTCATGTCGAGACATTTTTTGTCACAATGCAGCATTCGAGACCATGGTTGATTTACATATCGAGACAACCTTTGTCATAATGCCACGTTGGACCCTGGTTGACCACGGTTGACCATGATTGATTTTCATATCGAGACAATCTTTATCACAATGTGACATTCGACTATGGTTGACCAAGATCGACCATGGTTGACCATGCTCAACCATGGTTGACCTTGGTCAACCATGGTCGAATGTCACATTGTGATAAAGTTTGTCTCGATATGAAAATCAATCATGGTCAACCGTGGTCAACCAGGGTCCAACGTGGCATTATGACAAAGGTTGTCTCGATATGTAAATCAACCCTGGTCTCGAATGTTGCATTGTGACAAAAAATGTCTCGACATGAAAATCAACCAGGGTTTCCATCGTCAAACGCCGCATTATGACAAATAGACCATGATTGTCCATGATTGTCCATGATTTTCATATGGAGACATTTTTTTTCATAATGAGATATTCGGCCATGGTTGACCATGACTGGCTATGATTGACCATGATTGACAATGATTGATATTATAAACCTAATGGAATAATAAATCCAATGGATTAATATCATAAACCCAAGGGATTAATATTATAAACCCAAGGGATTAATACTAAATCCCCAAGGGATTATGAACCCAAGGGGATAACATTAAACCCAAGGGACAAATATTATAAACCCAAGGTATATAAACCCTAAGATAAATATTGTAAACAGATGGTTGACCATGGTTTATTTTCATATTGAGACAGTTCTTATCACAATGCGACGTTAGACCATGGTTGACCATGGTTGATTTACATATTGAGACAATCTTTCTCAGAATATGGCGTTAGACCATGGTTGATTTTCATATCGAGACAATATTTTTCATAATGCAACATTAGACAGTGGTTAACCATGGTTGATTTTCATATCAAGACAATATTTTTCACAATGTGACATTGGACCATGGTTGACCATGGTTTACCATGGTTGATTTTCATATCGAGAAAATCCTTGTCACAATGCGACGTTCAACCAGGGTTGACCATGATTGTCCATGATTTTCATATGGAGATAATTAGTGTCATAATATGACATTTGACCATGGTTGACTATGGTTACCTATGATTGACCATGATTAACCATGATTGATATTATAAACCCAAGGGATCAATATTCTAAACCCAAGAGAATAATAAACCCAAGGGATTAATACTAAACCCCAAGGGATTATGAACCCAGGGGAATAATATTAAACCAAAGGGAAAAATATTATAAACTCAAGGCATATAAACCCTAAGATAAATATTATAAATACTAAAATAAACATAGTTAACCATGGTTGATTTTCATATTGAGACAATCCTCATGACAATGTGATGTTAGACCATGGTTAACGGTGGTTGACCATGGTTGATTTACATATCGAGATCTTCTTTGGGACAATGTGACATTCAACCATGGTTTATTTTCATATCAAGACACTCTTTGTCATAATAAAACCAAGGGATTAATACTGAAACCCCAATGGATTATGAACTCAAGGGGATAATATTAAACCCAAGTGATAAATATTATAAACCCAAGGTATATAAGCCCTAATATAAATATTATAAACCCTATGAGTAATATTGCACCCTAGGAATATGAACCCTTAGATTAATAAACACAATGGATTGATATTATAAACCGAAGGGGTTAATACTAAAAACCTAAGGGATTATAAACCTAGCAGAATAATATTAAAACTAAGGGATTAATATTATAAACCCAAGGTATATAAACCCTAAGATAAATATTATAAACCCTAAAATAAACGTGGTTGACCATGATCAATTTTCATATTGAGGCAATCTTTGTCACAATGAGACATTGGACCATGGTTATCACTGATATTCATATGGAGACAATCTTTGTCACAATGTGACATTGGACCATAGTTGATTTTCATATTGAGAAATTCTTTGTCACAATGTGATGTTGGGCCATGGTTGACCATGTTTAACCATGATTATAAACCCAATGGATTTATATTAAACCCTAAGATTAATATTATAAGCCCTACGAATAATATTATACCCTCGGAATATGAACCCTTAAATTAATAAACTGAAGAGATTGATATTATAAACACAAGAGATTAATACTAAAATAAACATAATTTGTATTTAATTCGTCGATGTATTTATATGTTTAACGGAATGAAGTTTGAATGGCTTCGTATAATAATTGTTTCAAATTCAAATTGTATTTATGTGGAATTAGCCTCTTGCTTATGTTGCATACTAACATTTGATTTATGTTATTTATTAGTCTAACTACATTATTAAAAATGATTTATTAAAAATAATTGATATATGTGTGTATTGAATTTATTTTATATAACATTATATTTAATATATAAAAAAACAATGCATTAATGTATTTAACTTAAATAAGATTAAAAAATATGAAATGAAGATTAAAGAAATTAACGTCATTGAAACAAAAATCACATTCAAAAATCACATTCAAGTAGAAATAATCCACCCTTGCTCCTCAAGGAATACATTAGCCAAATAGATGAGGTAAATAGCCTACCAAAAAAATATGTGGTAAAGTTATTGTCTCTATACTTGTTTAGGATTTCATAAGCTTATATATTATTGTCTAAGGTTTAGTAAGTTTGTATAACATTATACAATATTAGCTTTTAATTTTTCTTTAATGTGCCAACTTTTCTATGCCTGATCAATTTACATTTAAAAAAAAAATTCTTTTGCATATTATCACACTAACGTGCCTTTTGAAATACTTTTTTTTCACTCCATCACGTTACTTCGAATTAATTAAGTAGAAATCAATTTTATTTTGTAAACACATTACTTTGAATTAATTAAGTAGAAATCAATTTTATTTTGTAAACATAACAATTGTATTGAAGATTCATTCCTTTCTTCTCCTCTTCCTGATAGACTTCTAAAGGTTAATGATAACTATTCAACTGATCAAAAAGACAAATTGTAAAAATGACCATTAAGAGTTTTTGTTTTTCTTTTTTCTAAATAAAAATATATCCATTTTTCCATCTCTAAAAGTTAATAATGACTATGAAAATGATATAAGAAGTCAAATTGTAATAATGAGAAGTGATAAGTTTTGTTTTTCTTTTGAAAATAAGATACCTGGAGAATTCTCATAATGAAAGATAATTTGTAAAGTTTATATATGTATATATATAAACCATGACAAAAGTTTATATATTGTAATTCTAAATATATTAAAAATAAATTCTAGAAAGCATTTTCAATTAAACAAAATATATTATAAATTTAAAATACATATTAAAAAATTAGATTTCATTTTCCCAAAAATTATTTTAACAAGTCTATGAATATCATAAAAAAAATCATAAAAATTGTTGCAATAATATGTTAACTAATACACAATGAATCGTTTACCGATATAATTCCTTTTTTAATGTTGAATCTTCGGTACATGTGGAAAATTTTATACAATACTTTCTATATAAATTGGAACAATACGTACACATTTTACAAAGATCATCACGGTATTTAGAGATATTCAGCAGAACCACATCAAACAGAACGCAATAAATGTACTTCCGAGTTTGAATAATACTAATGAATACGTCACCGCCTACATGATATTGTGGAACAAAGAAAAGTACGCACGTCACCTAATGCCTAATAGGCATGAAACATAGATCTATATTCCATTATTCTCTATTGGATTTTCTTGATATATGTATCATAACAATATCCAACCGCACAGATAGTAAAAACTGAAAAAACCAGGACACAATGAAAATGAAATTATCTTCTCGGTTCCTACATGGCTAAGCATTCAATTTGACAAATGGTAAATTAGAAAAATACGTAGGCATTTTACAAAGATCAGGGCTAAGCATTAGTGCATGTCGACGATTCACTGCCCTCTTTTGTCTCATTTTCTCATCCTCACTTTGATATTTGATGGTGGCAAAATAAGCACCCAGCAGCAACCCAAGTTCATTATTGGTAGCGAAAAATCTGGTATTGAAGTTTTCTACAGAATTGGGCAAAACGAAGGATTGAAACTCACGAGTCTTGAGCAATGTGAAAACTATCATGTGGCCACCCGATCTTGGAGGCTCATAGAAAAATTTCAGGAAGTTCGTGCCTTACTCCCGTAAGGAAGTTAAACTACAAACAATATATGGCGAAAGAAAAAATCATCTCCCGGCATGAACCCTTGCTTAACTTTTTACTATTGTCCAATATGGTTACAAGAGGGCTCAATATGTTGCACGAAGTAAATAAACAACCGAAAGTCAGGCGAGAAAAGTTCTAATTGTATGAAGTGCTTATTTGAAAGTTCTAATTGTTCAATATGGTTACAACGAGGGCTGACCTAATTATTTCCTAGCTCAGATATGCAAAACATAATTAAAATACTGAAGTTATAACATTTACTAACCTGGTATTTCTGAACTCGTGGTAGAATAAACTTATACTGACAACCTCAATGCGTCTCTGATTTGACAGGGGCTCCGTTGAGTCTAAGGCACTAAAAATTCAAGTGGATTGAACCCAATACTTATCTTCACAGTTATAGCTCGCTCTTACATTTATGCCTCTTATGATGTTGCTTGTATTTTCTATGATCAAACAGGTTCAATTTCATCTACCAATACAAATACATGCAATCGAAACCTTCGAGAGCCTTGCATGCCAAACTAGACCCTCTATGGGCACAGAAACCAGACGACAACAGCTTCCAGACTTTGTGTCGAAGGTGTCAAATCATTTGTTTAGGATCACCCAGCGTGCTATCAATGAAACAGTTGTTTAAGATCGCCAGCGTGTTGTCAGTGAAACGGTTGATACTCCTATCATGGTCATGGAAAATTAAACGGATTGATGCAAGATAAAACTGGTTACGTCGTGTTTCAAATATTTATTAATTCCTTTTTACGTCATCGTTTCAAATATTCTTGTTGTAACGGAGACGATAGAACCGACGACTCAATAAAAATAATAGTTAATATATGTCGCTGCAACGCTTCACCCTCCGGACCCTCCCAGCCATCGATATGGCACTCAGACGATGCATATTCGCTGGGCTAAATCGCTGCCGTTCATATTTAAAAACTTATGTTCAAAATATAAGTCAACAACTGTATATTCACCTGGATTCAACATAGAAAAACCTTCCTCTAATAAACTGCTAGTTATATAGACACTGGACTTGGATTTGCCGGATCGTTGTCAGAACTCAGATTAAAATAGATAGGTGGAAAATTTGAAAAACTTTGATAACAACATAGAGAGATTTACTAATCTCCACTCACATGAGAGTTAACTGATGACAAGTTAACTAGAACTAAGCATGTTCACATCTCTTTTATTCATTACTATATTGCCATATAGAATATTGTATCAAATTGTATTCTATCATATTATTTCAGTCAATAAATGAATGCAATTGATTAATTAATTTTCTTTCTTCTTTCCTTGAATTTTTATTCATTATTTTCTACCTAAATTCAACCTGTATAAGTTCACTTACAATTTCACATCCACACTGAAAGTGATGACGAGCATGATAGAGGTGAAACAACAATGAACAAATAAAACCCTTCAGAAAAATCCTTAGATGAAAAAAGAGTCATATATAATTTCATAACTAACAAATGTTTATTTTCTTGTAATTTCGTTGTTAGAGTTGTGTTAAACATCTACTCACTTGAAGAGGAGAGTTGCAAATAGAAGAAACTACATAGTTACATAGACAACTCCTATGGTGACTCCTCCTATAATGACTCTATGCACATTATGATTTGAATGCTCTTAGATTTCTAATGTATTCCTTCTAGGGTTCCAGGCGTTTGTATAATGTGAAATTTGCCTTCTTAGATTGCTAATGTATTCTTTCTCGGGTTCCCCGCGTTTGTATAATGTGAAATTTTCCTTTTCAAAATATCATAGCAGCTTTCTCTAATGGAAGTCTCTGTCTATTCAATGAGTGTCATCACTTTCTCCCACATGCCTTTCCTTTTACTTGTGCATTACTTATTGCTGACATTTGCAGTGAGGCTCTTTCTTCCGGCTTCCAAGTTCCAACATCAAGTCTGCATCGATAATAGATGGCAGCGCGTACAAACATTATTTATTGCCAACATTTCTAGGGCAGAACGAAAGGGTAAATGCAATATGTGTAAATGCTTCGACATATTTTCATCACAGAATGAGTTAGGATCAGGCTAAACTGATCAATTTTCATCAAAGAATGAGTTCAAAGATCGGGCTTAACTAATCAATTTTAAGTATAAATTTAGATGTAATTAAACTTGTTGTGAGACATTAAGAGGCGTACAATCCACGGTGCCTAGCAGGAAGATGGAGTGGTGAAATCATATTGTCATGTTCAGTTAAAAATTAAAAGAAACATTAAAGAGATTAAATTAGTTGTAGTGTAATATTTTTATTAATAAAAAATAAAATAAAAATATTTATTTATATAAAAGAAAAAGTAGTAAAAAAAATTAAGTAATTATATATATATATATATATCAAATTAAATTATAAAAATTATAAAACATTTATATATGATTTTTTTAGTTGTTTTTGTATTATAATAGAGAAGATTTGCATTAGTTTAGAAAAATTATTGTCTTTGGCGTAGTACTTTGGAAGTCAAAGTCAATCATTTCAAAATTAGAAGAGAATCTATGAAAATGATACAAAAACCATTTGTTGCCCCCACCTGGGAGAGACCAACAAAAAGAGAGAAAATAACAGCATTGTTGAGTAGCAGAGTTTGTGCTAACAAGAAAATTAAACTCGGCATGGAAGTAAAGGAAATTATAACTAAAGCCCAACTCCATTTATTTCACTACTTTCCACTTGCATAAGGCTAATCATATCTTAAGTTGTTATTCCCTAACATTCATGTTTTAATGAGAAAGGGGGGAGGACGACCAAGAAGAATGGTTGAACATTGTGATTGAAGCACAACCTTAGTTGGCTAATCGATTTGTGAATCAATTAGTCAATCTACGGATATGTGAGGGAATGGAAATAGAGATTCGAGGAAGGATTTGTTCGATGCTATTTAGGGAATTTTCGAGTCTCTAGATTTTGGTGATTTTAAGAGAGGAGAATCCATAGAGGAGCTTAATAATTAAGGAAACGATGAGAGAACAGTCATCTTCAAGGATTAGGAAAGAGAAATTAAGGGTGGAACCAACTCTCATCCTTATTTCAAGATATTTGTGTTCCACTACATTATTACTATTGTGGCTAATTTAACCAAAATATAGATGAATATTGTCTCTTTTTTATTAGCAAAACACTCCCTTATGGCTTGCAGCACTAAGGTTTCTCTTGGAGGTAACATCAAAGTTTAGTTTGATAAAATTAAGAGGAGGGGAAGGCCATTGTGAAGGGGAAGGAGGCAGTATATGAGGGGTGGGAGTAGGGGGGAGAGAGATGAGAGTTGGGCAGGGGAAGAGGGTATATTGAGAACAACGAGAACAATCACCTTAGATTCTTGGAATTTTCAGTGTGAAGCTAAACAATTGGAGATAATGATGGTTTCTTTGAGATTACAAAGAACAGTGTTCCAAAGAGAGAGGACGAATTCTGAGAGTTGCAGAAGGTACGTTGATTGTGTTTTTTACAAAGGATCCATAGGACAAAGTCAGGTGAAATAATCCAAGCTCTCTATTTAGAATGGGATTGTCAAATGGGGAAATAGGCCAATTACTATTCAAATCTAGGGAGCAAGTCTCTAGTTAGAAAGGTTGTCTAAAGAAATTGAAGAATGGTTTCAAAGATCCAAGGTCAAAGGAATAGAGTGGAAAATATGTTCATAGTTATCTTCATTGGTTCAACATAAGAAACAAAGTGATAGACTAGCATAACCCCTGGAGAGAATTGAATCCCATGTTAATTTTTTTCTAGGGAGGAGAATCCATAGAAAATAAGTTATCTCTGGTCAAAGTTTCTAACGCTAGAATTTAGACCATGCTTGTTAATTGAGAGTGTGAGTGTGATTGGTCGCAAGGAAGTAAGCTTCTTTGATGGTGAAAGAAGCTCGTGGTCGATATCCCCAACAATTTTTTTCTAAATCTTTAGAAAAGTGGATTTGTTGATGTACAAAAGTTTCCACGAACTATTCAAGAGCTTCGGATGATAAAGAGATGTCCAAAGAGGAGGGGGACTGCCATCGATGATAATTGGTCTCTAGGGAGATATTTTCTTAGTAGTCAGACATAAGAATTTTCCCTCGGTATTGCATAGTATAGTACATATCTTGAAGATCTTCTTGGGTATAATTTTTTGGAAATCGATGCGAGGAATAATCCCAAAAGAGAGCAGTTTTTCCATTCTTGACTTCACAAAAGTAGTATTATTATACTAAGTTTTTTCCTTCACAAGCCAAATTCTAGATAGATGAGCCCATTAGAAATATAGATGTGTGGACATGCTATTCACTAGGAATGTGCTTGTTGTATTTACTAGTCCACATTTTCTTCCATAAGTCTTGACCTTCTTGTAGCCAATGTTGTGTGGTGTGTTTGGTTGCATATGGGTCCCAAAAACACCTTCTTTGCAGTTGGTTTCTTCCGAAAAAGAGTACACAAACAAATGATATGTCTTAATGGATAAAAATAGATCAATAAAGCATTAAAAGTAATGGAGACAATGCATGAACAAAACTAAACTAGAATTAAAAATATAGTTAC
>JAXQQM020088905.1:0-35389 GCA_034641835.2 Pinus albicaulis
GAAAAAACCGTCTATGAACCAAATACATATTCTCGTCAATGGAAAAAAACACCTAGTTTATCCATCCAGATAAATAGGTGCCTCAGCCCAGACCTAAAGATAAAAATAGCCCCATAGCCCCATATCAACGATAAGGAATACTGCAATATTTACAATATGAACCTCATGTATGTGCATATGAGGGATCCAAATATGTCAAAAGCAGAAACAGATACAGGTTGCATATACATCGTGTTAAGGGAAATAACAGAAAAAGACATCTGGCGCCCAGATGATCCATTCCTTCCCAAAAAAAACTAATAAAGTCCATTGACCAGCCAACGATTGTGTAGAAGCCCATTGGTCATGTGGGAAAACAAAATAATCCTGTAGGAGCTTTGGCAGGCTTGTTGAGCGAATAACAGCATGGTATAGTAGCAAATCCCTAAATAAAAACAGCATTCATATGAGGAAAGAATTGATATACAGGCTCGCTAGAAAGTTTATCAGGCTCGCTTGTAACCTATATCCATCTACCACATCCAATACAGAGCATTGTGGATGCCATCCAAAGTGAGTACCGTCAAGTCCTTCGTGTGAGATTGCAGTTATATTTATCAATCCTAGTGGATATATAAAGAGCAGCAGGCTCGCTTGCAGGCTAATACAGTTTCACATGAAAACAAAAAGAAAACACAAACAGCACCCGGTCAGTATAGAACCATAGTACCTGGAGAGGAAAATGTGGGAAATGCGGCATGTCACATAAGCAGGATACTATCGATGAGGAGCCTATAAATTGTGTCTGAAAGAATCCAACTCTAGGTTGTTCCTGTAGTATTTCACAGTTATGAAACCAAATGATTGATCAGCCATCAACTCTCCCATATAATTCTCTGTATATGTGATGTAGAGTTGCCCTCTGGAATGTTGATAAGATGAAGCGAATGCGATCAATCCACCCACTAAGATTTGAACCGTTTAGTATGGCTCTACCCGAAATGCTATCAATAACATAAAATGTCTGCTGTAATCACAGCTTTTCATACTACCAGCAAAGGCTAACATTTAGATTTTTATCAATAGACTCCTATTTTATATGCTAACATTTAGATGTTTATTAACCAATTCCTATTTTACCAGTTGTCGATTTATGTGAACCAAATTGCTAATTTCTTGTTCAGTATGGATCTGATAAAAAACAGTCACAGCCAAGCTTTGCGTGAACCAATTTCTTGATCAGATAAATAAAAACCACAAGCAAAAACGGAAAAACGCCGCCAGATTTATAGCCGTATCCCACTATGACGGAGACGTCGACGACAGCAGCCGACCTTGTCTTGCAGTTGTGTTCTACCTAAACCAAATCCTCGGTGCAGAAGACAAAAAACCGAATCCTGGTTCAGATAGAATACAACTGCAAGAGAAGACCCGTTGCAAAACAAAGCCCGCTCACAAAGCATCGCCGACCATACAATGCATAATTTTTGGGTAGACGGCCGTACGTTCTTTGAATGCACAATTTTACATTCAAGACCTTACTGACTTCATTCAATGGAGATTCAGAGCATCCACGGAATCAACGATCAAACACGGTGTGCATCCTTTTATTACGGAAAGTTTAATAAAGTTAAATACAGCTCGTACTGGGGCACCTTCCTGGAAGTTTTGTAGATAGCGTTAACTGACAACTATTACTGAAACTTCAATAAAGTTCATATTGGGCATCTGCCTTCCAGTTTTATTGATAGCATTCTTGAACAAATTCACCATTAAAACATAAGTATTATAAGAATTTTTAATTATTTTATTTTATTTGTTGAATAATAGAATGAAGATTTCGAATGGCTTCAAGGGTAAGTTTAATTGGTCGCTTACCCAGGGCACAAGGATTTAGTTGTTATGGGGTCAATTCTTTTCGACATTTTCTGGGGATAGCCTTGGATATGAGGCAATATTTACTCATGAAAAATATCCATGATTGTTTCAGTGGACGTAGTTTTCACTGATCTGCGTTGGGAGAGTGTGACTCATATTTAAAAATAAAAATAAAAAAATGAAAATTTTAATTTCTATACACATTTTATAGTGGATTTTTTTTTCATATGATCTGGATGTGTAAGTATGTTGGAAGCCAAAAAAAAATAAAAAAATTTAAAAATTTTAAAAAATAAAATCTAAATAATGTTGGGTTGAACAATAACTTACATAACCATATAACTAAACAAGAAAAAATCAATAAAAAAAAAAAATTGACAATATAAATTTAAAATATGAAAAAGTTTTGGAACGCTCAAAAAAGAGACATGGTTAATAAATAAAAATATAAATAAATGAGAGGTATGGTAAATAAATAAGACCTCTTTTTATACTTACTCAAAAAGCATGGTAAATAAATAAAAATATAAATAAACTAAAAGTATGGTAAATAAATAAAACAACTTTTTATATGTACTCAATAAACTTCTTTATATTTACAAAAAAATTAAAAAAGAGACTTTATTTAGGTGAACTCTATGTGCCAAATAACATGAGACAAATTATTATTAATACCATGAGACAAATACCATGGGCCAAATATCACATTTATAAAAGATGTATGGTAAATAAATAAATAAATATAAAAGAGGGATAAAGAAGTAAGATAAATAGATAAAAATATATCTCATAGGATTAGAAATCAACATCTAATTATATACCAATCCTATGGATCAAATACCATCCACTAAATTATTTTTAATACCATACAAAAAAAAATATTTTTAACCCTAACATTAATATTAAAATATTAATGTTATTATTATTATTATTATTATATTGTAATATTAATATTATTATATTTAATAACTTTAGATTAATATAATATAAAATTTGTTATATTATAATATATATTAGTATATCATAATATATATATCAACTTTAGATATATATGGGATGGAAGAAAGAAGACATATGGATATGTTGAGATTTTCGCTTTTATTAAAATAGTCAAAAATCTCGAGTAGGTGACAAAAATTAGGAATTTGTTGCTAGATTAGCTCCGAAAGTTGTTGGGAGGGAGTTAATGCATCCTAAATTTGAGTTGAGAGGATTTATGAGGCGGGTTAGATTCTCCTTGCTATATAACGTGTATCCATACTGATTGTTTGAGTGTGTGAGAGTTTGTAATCTCCTGTTTGATTAATAAAGATTGCCGATGCCTATGTTGTGTGGACGTAGCCCTGGAATGGTTGGGTGAACCACGTTAATTTTTGTGTCTTATGTGCTTGATTGATTCGCCGAGCATTTTGTTTAATCTGATGTGTTTTTTTTATCTCCAAAAAATTGGTATCGGAGGATTGTTGGAGTGCCGAGTGCTCGTTGAGTGTTGTCCCGGAGTTTACATGCCGGTGTTGCGTGGAGGTGAACGCAGCTGAGTCGCTGTCCAACGAATCGTAAGGCGTGGAGCTCATCCACAAGCAGTCGAAGGGAAGTGTCGGTGCGTGGCATGTTGGACTCGTCGTCCAACCAGTCGAGAGGTATGTCGAGATGCTATGTGGAGATGCGTTCATAATGTCGGAGCGTAGACCCTGCGTGTGTTTGATTGGAGGTTAAACAAATACTGGATCAATTTTCTCGAGACTCGACTGACGTGATCAAAGCTCCCAACAATAAATCACCGGATTCTAATCGTTATCCCAACCGTAAGTCTGCATGCTTGAGAAAATTAATATTGTGCGTTGGTCATTCCCGGTGGTTCGTGTACGTTTGAGCAAAGTGGTATCCATGCGTTGAAGGTTGAAATTCCGCCTTGAATACTATGCTAACTCTTGTGCATTAGTGAAAAATATTTTTTGATGGCCGTGGGTGGTACTTAAAAAGGAACGGCGTTGTTTCTTGGTAATCCGACAATCGACAGCCGTATGCAATTTTTTGAAGGTTCATTCAAATCGTTTTTTCATTGCAATGTTTAAAAAACAAAACACAAATCGATTGTATTAACAAATCGATATACCATATTTAAATGTTTTTTTTTAAATCGATTTGACATTTAATAATGCCATTTGCACATGGTATTTTATTTAGTGGTCACAATAAATCGATTTGGTGAGAGGCACTTTAGAGGAAGGTGAAGGGTATAGGCATTTTTTTAATTCAAAAGGGCATTCTTTATTTGAAAGTTGGATTTGGAGATTGTTTGTTTTAAACAAGATGGCGAAAACTCAAAATGCCGGTTTGAAATTGAGAAGTTCAATGGCAAAAACAACTTCGAGATCCGGAAGGTAAAGATGCATGATCTCCTGGTACAACAAGGCGTGGCGAAAGCGCTCGTTGGGGGAAAAGCAAAAAGCCTTCTTCCTCGACGTGAGGATGAATGGGATGGAGTTGGATGACAGAGCTCTGAGCGCAATTCGGTTATGCCTGGTAGATGACGTTCTGTTCAACATTGTGTCAGAGAATACCGCCGCAGGCTTGTGGATAAAGCTCGAGAAGCTCTACATGACGAAGTCCTTGAAAAATCGGATTCTCCTGAAGCGGCAGCTGTACAGTTTGCGGATGAAGGAAGGTACCTCGGTTACTGACCATCTGAATGTTTTCAATACTCTATTGGTACAATTACAAAGTCTAGATGTAAAATTTGATTCATAGGATAAGGCAATAACTCTATTGTGTACATTGCCTGAATCGTGGGATCACTTTGTTACTTCCATAAGCTTCAGTAATGCAGCTGTCCTTGAGTTTGACGATGTGGTTGGAGCCATGTTGTCCGAAGAGACCAGGAAGCGGTCGAATGCTGACACCTCTACATCAGAGGCAATGATGGCTAGAGGTCGTTCTAGAGAAAGACGCTCAGGTAAGCGCAGCGATTCGCGTTCAAAGTCGAAAGGGAAGAAGAGCAAAGTGAAGTGCTGGTTTTGTGGCAAATCGGGGAACTTGAAGAAAGACTGCTGGAAGAGACAGCAAACAGAGAAGAAAGGAGACTCTTCGACAGAGAAGAAGGAGGCAAATGCGACAGATACAGGTTCGGCATCTGGTTCAGGTATGAGCGACGAAGGGTTGTCTGTTAATATGTCAAATCATGATCAACATTGGTTGTTAGATTCCGGTGCATCAAACCACATGTGTATTCATAGAGAATGGTTTAAGACGTATAGATCAGCTAATGATGGAGTCGTGTACATGGGTAATGATGTCACATCTAATATTGTTGGGATAGGAAGCATACAACTGCAAATGTTTGATGGCACAACTAGAATATCAACAGATGTGAGACATGTTCCAGACTTAAGGAAAAATCTAATTTCTTTAGGAGCATTGGATACGAATGGATATAAAACTGTAATTCAAGGTGGAGTTATGAAAATCTATAAAGGTATTTTACTAGTAATGAAAGCTTAGAAAGTAGGAAATCTGTTTCAGTTAGAAGGAAGAACAGGGTCAGTTCATGTGTCTACTGTGTCTGAACATGACAGTAGTTCCATTCACTTATGGCATCAAAGATTAGGGCATATGAGTGAAAGAGGGTTGAAAATTTTGGCTGATCGCAAGTTACTTCCTAATCTAAGGTCTGGAAAGTTAGATTTCTGTAAGCATTGTCTGTTTGGCAAACAAAGTAAACAAAAATTTAAAACAGGCAAACATACTAGTAAAGGGATACTTGATTATATTCATTCATATGTTTGGGGTCCAGCCCCTACAGCGTCATATGGTGGCTCGTCATATTTTGTATCATTTATTGATGACTTTTCTAGGAAAGTGTGGGTCTACATGTTGAAAAGAAAGTCTGATGTTTTTTCAGTTTTCAAGCAGTTTAGAGCATTGGTAGAAAACAACACTGGTAGAACAATAAAATGTTTAAGAACTGACAATGGTGGTGAGTTTACTTCCAAGGAGTTTGACATCTATTGCAAGGATGCAGGGATCGAGAGACATAAGACCACGGTTTATACTCCTCAGCAAAATGGAGTTGCTGAACGCATGAACAGGACTCTTCTAGAGAGAGCAAGGAGTATGCTGAGTAACGCCGGGTTGCAAAAGGATTTGTGGACGGAAGCAGTGGCAATAGCTTGTTATGTGATAAACCGATCTCCATCGACGGCGATAGACTGCAAGATTCCGTAAGAGGTATGGAAAGGACACCCTTGTGATTATTCTAAACTCAGAGTGTTTGGTTGTGATGCATATGCTCTAGTGCCTAAACATCAGCGAACTAAATTAGATCCAAAGTCTAAAAGGTATATCTTTTTTGGGTATGGTGTTGGAACAAAGGGATATAGATTGTGGGATCCTACTACCCGCAAAATCATCATCAACAGAGATGTAAAGTTTGATGAATCCTCTATTGTATAGTTAGATGTAGATAGAAAATTGAAACAGGATGATGTATTTGTTTTTCAGCACATTCAGTTTGACAGCACTTCTAATGATAGTCATGATGACCATAGTTCAGATACTAGTCATGAACAGGTTTCAGAATCAGAACATGAACAGGGTTCAGGTTTAGATCATGAACAGGTCTCAGATACTGATCATGAAGAAGTTCCTACAGATGGTAGTCAGCCAATTGCGGAAGCACCAGAAACATCCTTAAGGAGGTCTACAAGAATCAAACGCCCTCCGAGAAGGTATGATGATTATGTTACTTCAGTTGCATTTACTGCTAATGACAATGAACCTCTGTGCTATCAGGAAGCAATAGAAGGTTCGAATAGTGACAAGTGGAAAGCAGCCATGAAGGACGAAATGATGGCCTTGAGTAAGAACGACACATGGGATCTGGTTGAGCTTCCGAAAGATAGGAAAAATGTGGGATGCAAATGGGTTTTCAAGGTGAAACGGGGTGTGAATGATACGGAAGACAGGTACAAAGCGCGACTGGTTGCAAAAGGGTTTTCTCAGAAAGCAGGCATAGACTTTCATGAGATTTTTTCACCAGTTGTTAAAATAGTTTCAATTCTAATTGTGTTAGCTTTAGTTGCTTTGTTTGATTTAGAGTTACAGCAACTAGATGTTAAGACTGCTTTTCTACATGGAGATCTAGATGAGGAAATTTATATGGAACAACCGTAGGGGTTTGTTCAGCATCGTAATAAGAAATTTGTCTGCAGGCTCAAGAAGTCATTATATGGCCTGAAGCAGTCACCTCGGCAGTGGTATAAGAAGTTTGATTCTTTCATGTTGAGTCAGAAATATGTTAGAAGTGAATATGATCATTGTGTGTATTTCAAGCAATTGAAAAATGGCATGTTCATTATATTAGTGTTGTATGTTGACGATATGCTTTTAGCAAGCAAAAGCATTGATGAAATCAACAGGTTGAAGACTCAGATGGCAAGGACATTCGATATGAAAGATCTAGGAGCAGCAAGACAGATTTTGGGCATGGAGATTTTCAGAGACAGGAGCAATGGTAAGCTATGGCTATCACAACAGAAGTATGTTGAGAAGATACTTTTGAGGTTTGGTATGAATGATGTGAAGCCTGTTTTAGTCCCTTTCGCTTCCCATTTCAAGCTTTCTTCGTGTTTATGTCCTAATACAGATGAAGAAAAGGATTATATGTCTCGAATTCCATATGCTAATGTAGTAGGATGTTTGATGTATGCGATGGTTTGTACTCGACCAGATATTTCACATGCAGTTGGGGTTGTCAGCAGGTACATGGCAAATCCGGGTAAAGAACACTGGTCAGCAGTGAAATGGGTGCTTCAGTACTTGAGAGGCACAAGTAGTTATTGTATCACTTACAATAAGAGCAGTGAATATGTTTGTGGATATGTTGATTCTGATTTTGCAGGTGATTTAGATAAGAGAAGGTCAAATTCAGGGTACGTCTTTACTCTTGCAGGTGGAGCTATTAGCTGGATGTCAAAGCTACAGAACATTGTTGCTTTATCCACTACTGAAGCAGAATACATTGCTGCTTCTCATGCTTGCAAAGAGGCGGTTTGGTTGAAAGGTTTGCTTGGTGAATTTGGTAGGTTGCAGGACAACATCAGGTTACTTTGTGATAGTCAAAGTGCAATACATTTGGCTAAGAATCCGGCCTATCATAGTAAATCAAAGCATATTCCAATTAAGTACCATTTTGCAAGACAGGTTATTACTGAAAGGGGAGTCTCTCTTGAAAAGGTGCATACAAAGGAAAACTGTGCAGACATGTTCACGAAACCAGTTTTGTTAGAGAAGCTGCGTTGGTGTTTGGCTTCTCTTGGCTTGCAAAAAAGATAAATAATAAAGAACAGGGCATCAGGCTAATTGTTGTCAAGGTGGAGATTGTTGAGATTTTCTGTTTTGAATAGAATAGGAAAAATCTCAGTAGGTGACAAAAATTAGGAAATTGTTGCTAGATTAACTCCAGTTTGCTGGGAGGGAG
Source organism: Pinus albicaulis (assembly GCA_034641835.2). Taxonomy (NCBI): domain Eukaryota; kingdom Viridiplantae; phylum Streptophyta; class Pinopsida; order Pinales; family Pinaceae; genus Pinus; species Pinus albicaulis. The sequence continues at coordinate 8,336 of JAXQQM020088905.1, forward strand.
TTAATGCTAGCTAAATTTGAGTTGAGAGCTGTTAGATTCTCCTGCTATATAACAGATAGCCATACGGATGTTTTGGAGAGAGTGTGTGAGAATTGTAATCTCCTGTTTGAATTAATAAGATTGCCATTGCCCTGTTGTGTGGACGTAGCCCAGGAGGTTTGGGTGAACCACGGTAAAAACACTGTGTCTTTATGTGCTTGATTAAGTTGTGTGTTAATTGTTTAATGTATTCAGTTGTGTTTATTCCTTCGGTGAGCACTGTGGCCACTTACCACTATTCTAATTATGAAGTGCTTTCATATTTTACTACCTTTCTTTGCTTGCTTCTTCCTCATAATTCGCTTCTTCGTCAGCGTATCCTTCACAGCTCTATTCCCTTGATTCTGCTCAGAGTCTTCTCTCCCTTCCACGAAGCCGTCTCCAAGTCTTTGGCGTAGCTGCTCGACTACTCCCTCACTCCATTGCAGTTTGAGTGTATCACCCGGTCAGGTCAAGGATTTGGAGGCCCGTCAGGTTTCCAACCGAGTCCGGGAGCAGAGCAGAGCATGCGTACAGGCGAAGGCATTGGAGGCCCGTCAGGTTCCCAACCGAGTCCAGGAGCGCCTGCAGAGTGGAGCACCGGCACAATTCAAGAATGTGAAGTCTCGTTAAGTTTCCAATTTACTGTGGCAGCAACGTCATTTTTTCACAAAATTTGAAGGTAACATGTTTCAGGGAATGCATATTACAGTATTCATTTGGCAAACTTTCATGATGACTTCTGCACAGGACAAATTCTTCTAGGTGCTTCAGCGTGCCAATGGAATCTGGAACCTCTGAAACCTCTGAAAAAGGACCATCAATATACAATGGGAGGCAGGTCGTTACAGATTAACAGTTGAACATACGGTTAGCCGAGGTAAATCAAGGAGTCAGTTGAAAGTTCGTTCCATCGATCAAGGGCGGAGGACGTTTCAATCGTCTAACAATTGATCGCATGCTGTAGATTGTGCCAAAGTGATACGGTAGGGGAGTTGTTTTCAAATAAATACGCCTTACGGCGTAAATATGAACAGTTTATTAACACTCAAAAGATATATGGTAAATACGTAAAAATATAAATAAACCATAGGTATGGTAAATAAATAAAACCTCTTTTTATATTACTTAGGAGGTATGGTAAATAAATAAAAATATAAATAAACTAGAGGTATGGTAAATAAATAAAACCGATTTTTATATTTACTCAATAAACCACTTTATATTTACAAAAACTCAAAAACATGTTTTATTTAGGTGAAGCCTATGGGACAAATATTATTAATACCATGAGCCAAATACCATGGGACAAATTATTAATAATACCATGTGAAAATACCATGGGCCAAATAATATATTTATAAAATAGGTATGGTAAATAAGTAAATATAAAAGAGGTATAAAGAGGTAAGGTAAATAAATAAAAATATATCAAATATGATTAGAAATCAAGATCTAATTATATATGAAGTATAAGGGTCAAATACCATGGACCAAATTATTATTAATACCATGCAAAAAAAAACATTATTAACCCTAACATTAATATTAAAATATTAATATTATTAAATTTAATATGTTTAGATTAATAGAATATTAAATTTATTATATTGTAATATATATTAATACGTCATGATATATGATAGAGTTGGAGAAATAAGGGGAGTGACAAGGGACATATGGAGATAAATTGAAGGAGAAGGGAGAAGAGGAATGAAGAGAGAGAGAGTGAGAAGAGTGAGAGAGTTAGAGAAGGGTAAGAGAGGGAGAGGGAGACATAAAGATGGATATGGGAGAGAGATAAGGAGAGAGGGAGGGAGAAGGAGAGAGGATTGGAGGGTAGAGAGTGAGAGAGAGAGAAAGAAGGGGGAAGGGAGAGGGAGGTAGGAGAGAAAGGGAGAGAGAGAAAGGATGAGAGGTGGAGGAGAGAAGGAGGGATAAGAGATGGAGCTGGAGGCGGAGCGAGGAAAGGAAGAAGAAATACATAGAGAGGGAGTAACAAGGGAGAGATGGAGAGAGAGTGTGTATGCTTATGGGTGGGATAAAGATACATAGGAGTGATGGAGACAAGGGGGAGAGAAGGAGAAAGGAGGAGTGATGGAGACAAGGGGGGAGAGAAGGATAAAGGGATAGAAATAGTAAGATAGTTGGAGAATGAGATAGACTGATGGGGGAAGAGAGAGGATTGGAGGACAGAGAGAGAGAGAGAAAGAAAGAGAGCTGGGGGGTCAAATAGAAGGAGGTGAGAGAGGAATGATGAGAGAGAGGAAGAGAGTGATGGGGGAAGAGAGGATTGTAGGAGAGAGAGAGAGAGAGAGAGAGAGAGAGAGAGAGAGATGGGAGAAGATAAAGGGAGGTAGGAGATAAAGGGAGAGAGAGGAAGGAAAAGGGAGGGGACTTGAAAGAGAGGAGGAGAGAGGGAGGGATAGAAATATGGATTTGGAGGGGGAGAGAGGGAGGGATTGAGAGATGGAGAGAGAGAGAGATGGGGGAAGAGAAAGGGAGGTAGGAGAGAAAGGGAGAGAGAGGAAGGAAAGGAGAGGGGACTTGAAAGAGAGGAGGAGAGAGGGGAGGAGAGAGGGAGGGATAGAAATATGGATTTGGAGGGAGAGAAGGGGAGGGATTGAGAGATGGAGATGGATGAGGAGAGAGGGAGGAAAGAATAAATACATAGAGAGTGTGTAGTGGAGAGAGAGGGGGAGTGACAAGGGAGAGATGAAGAGGGAGTGTGTATGTTTTGGGGTGAGATAAAGAGACAAATAAGGAGATATGGAGAGAAGGGGGGAGAGAAGGAGAGAGAGAGGCATATGGTAACAAAGTTGGAAGGTGAAGATAGAGAGAGAGAGAGGGGGGGAGAGAAAGGAAGAGAGAGAGTGAAGAGAGGTAGGGAAAGAGATATGAAGATGGAGAGGGAGAGAGGGGGAGGTAAGAATAAAGACATAGAGGGTGAAAGGTGGAGAGAGAGAGAGGGAGTGATAAAGAAGATGGAGAGAGAGGGAGAAAGGGTAGCAGGAAGGAAGAGAGATAGAAGTGAGAGAGAGAGAGAGAGAGGAGGAGGAGGAGGAGGGAGTGATAGATAGATAGATAGATAGATTGGAGAAAGAGATTTTATGTTTTGGAGTTGATATAGAGAGATAGAGTGAGATATAGATATAGATGTAAGGTGAAGAGAAAAAAAGATAGATGGAGAGGAGGGAGGGACAAGGAAATTGATAGATATGGAGTGAGAGAGAGTGTGTGTATGGTGGGGTGAGATAAAGAGAAAAAGGAGAGATGGATGGATATATAGATATATATGGGGGAGAGAGGGAAGAAGGTTTCCTGCAGTAGATGCATTGATTTTAGCGTAGATGGTGATTTCTAATCCTATTTGATTTCTTGCACTAGATGAATTGATTTTGGTGTAGATGTTGATTTCTAATGATATTTGATTACTTATACTAGATGGATTGATTTTAATGTAGATGATTTCTAATCCTATTTGATTGCTTGCACTAAATGCATTAATTTCAATGTAGATGATGATTTCTAATCCTATTTGATTGATTTCACTTGATGCATTAATTTTAATGTAGATTTTGATTTTTGGTTATATTTGATTTCTTTCACTAGATGAATTGATTTCAATGTAGATTATCTTTAATCCTATTTGATTGCTTGCACTGAATGGATTGATTTCAATGTAGATGGTGATTTCTAGTCCTATTTGATTGCTTTCACTAAATGCCTTGATTTCAGTGTAGATGGTGATTTCTAATCTTATTTGATTGCTTGCACTAGATGCATTAATTTCAATGTAGATGTTGATTTATAATTATATTTGATTGCTTGCACTGAATGCATTGATTTAAATGTAGATGATTTAACTAAATGCATTGATTTAAATGTAGATAATTTATAATCCTATTTTATTCCTTGCACTAAATGCATTTATTTCGGTGTAGATGGTGATTTCTAATCCTATTTGATTGCATGCACTAGATGCATTGATTTCAGTGTAGATGTTGGCTTTAAATCCTATTTTCCTACTTGCACTAGACTCATTTATTTGAGTGTAGATGTTGATTTCTAATCATATTTCATTACTTGCATTAGATGCATTGATTTTAGTGCAGATGTTGTTTTCTATTATTATTTGATTTCTTGCATTAGTTGCATTGATTTCAGTGTATATGTTGATTTCTAATTTGATGTAATTGGATGTATGATGGTACATTAATTTTAAATTCATTGGATTAATAGTGTGTGTGCAATGATTTCAGTGTAAGCGCAAAAAATTATTGACAATGTACATTGATTTTGTGTTATAGTAATTCAACCTATTAATATTGGAGAGCAAGAGAGACAAGGTATGATGTTTACTACAACAGCTCGAGCTAAATATTTAAATGGTTTACGATTTGAACTGTCCTTTTCAAATAATCAATATGAAAATATGAAAAAACTAACATGGGTGAAAATAATTTACAATATTTATCATCTCAACAAACTGAGGTAACTAATCAAATTTAAAATTAAAATGACTCAATAAATCTCATACATATTTAACATATTTAAAATGGTTATGTTAATATTAGATGTATTTACATATTATTGATAAAATTAAGCATATGTTCCTCATATTATCGATAGATTTTCCTTGGTCGCACATGACTGAAACCAGCCTAGATCCATCTTAACTCCAGATCTATCAAGCGCCAAGAAGGATCAAATCTCTCGAGGTGCAAACCGTTCCTCAAGTTTTGCACTCAAAAAAGAGGTTTGCACCTCTAGATATTTGATCCCTCTCGACACTTGATAGATCCGTGGTTAAGATGGATCACAAACTGGTGATATGTCCTCTTTATGCACTTCAAAACAGTCGATATAGTGATACCCTAAACGTCCACCCACTGATATATTGATTTTTGTAAAAATGAGTAATGATTTAATAAATTTCGCAACAAAATATATATCTATACAGTACTATACCTTTGGTAAATTGTGTGCAATGTGATTCAAGGATCAAGGAGCTGCTTATAAATCCTATAATTTCTCCAACTGTAAGTATATGATTCCCTAGCCATGAACAATTCGATTACAGAGTGGGTGATACTGCAAGGAGAGTGTGGATATCGTTACACTATGCCTTATCCATTGATCACAATATAAATCAAATGAACAATGATGCGAAAAATGTAGGTCAATTCCATAGTGTGACTAGAGCCAAATTCTTGACGTTTTCAACATACATTAACCACAAACAAACTCAGAGTCGAATGCTTCAGCTAATATCAAAAATCATCTAAAAGTGAAAACAATGACAATTTGGTCACGCATCTTCTTTCAATAATATATATCCCATAGAAAGAACTGAGCAAGGTTGAAGCCATACGAGAAATCTAGCATCCTCCAAATAATCAATTACAAGTTTCATTGCAACAAAACACATGTAATCAATGCTAATACGTAAAACTAGACCAATACAATTTAGGGTCGGTCCAAAATCGATCTTCAAACACCATGAACATACCAGACCGAGCTCTCACATAGTGCCAAGAGAATTGAATAGAATTATTAGATATAGGTTAGGACATTAAGCATTTGAAATTTGTGCCATTTATGAACTATTTGATCTAGTTTTACATATCAATTATTAATGTACAAGTGTGTGGAGTATGGTGCGAAAATGTGTGGATCTGAATGAGGTATAGGTCGAACATCGTTGGTGTGGTGCCCGAATGAGGGAAGGTCCCCACAAGCAAATATTCGTGCAGAGGTATGAATATGGCTAGGCACTAACAAGAGTACTTTGGGGCCAAAAGTGAGGCAGGATAGAAAGGGTTGGCAATGTGGGAAAAATATATGTATATATATATATATAAAATAAAATGCATAAAAATAAATAAATAAATTTTAAGACCTTCCGAAGGTGTTGTTGAAGTTTCTTTTGCATGTTTTTATTTCTCTACACACCAATACCCCCACTACCTCACTTTTTGATTCCCTCCATTTTTTTTGGGATATTTCTATAAGAATGATTGTCTAGCCACATATGATTGTAGGGAACTGCGAAATATTGGCTTGGGCTTGCAGATATATCCATAGAGAAATGGGTTTTACATAGATTGGTTTGTAATTGATATTTGCTGTGAATACTACTTATCGCTCAAGCGAGCTTCTAAGGCTCGAATTGCAATTGAATTACTTTAGTGGAAGTTTCGTGTAAAAAGGATTGGAATAGGAGGAACCCGCTTGCTTCTCTGTGATTTCTGTGATTTCTCTTATGTTGGTCTCTTCATGCAAAATAAAAAGTGCACTAACTCATCCATTTCCTTGTTCAAGGAAGTTGTTGCTAGTGTCTATAATTTTGTTCAAACTTTGACGTGATTTCCTCCTCTTTTAGTTTTTCCTTTGCTTGGTGTGTGTGTTTTTCTCGGGAATCTGGTCCTATTTCTCACATAGTTGAAGAACATTTTTTTAATAGTTCTTATGAAAGAAAAATTTGGATTTCCAAAAAGGTTAGCTTACTCTTAAAACATGTCACTTTCAGCTCCGAAATAAATGTGTATTGTTACTCTTTGCAGTTTTCTATAATGCGACTTTTTGAAGGCTTTTACGGTAGTTTTTTCCCGGTTTAATTTCTCTAAATTCCGGCAAGAATTTAGTGAAAATATAAATTTGATGGATAACCTTGCACAATCGAAGTGCCGTAGGGGGTTTTTAGGGTGCTGAATCTATATATACAGTCAAAAAATCAGTTTAAATAACAGAAATCAAGATTTTACCTCAATTTGTTTCACTGAATTCTGGCACCTGAAACTCCAAAAAGTCACACTAAAGACAACTCCTTACTCTTTTACCATTTGGCTTTAGCATATTTTCCCTTGAATTTTAACAAAAAAATCCATAGAAATTTTTAATATTTGTAAAGTTTTGTGAACTTTTTAATTTAATGTATGATTAGAAAACTATAACACATAAATCTATTTATATGTGAAAAATATATAAATTAAAAAATGAAAATTTATAACCTTTCAAAAACAAAAATTAAAAACAGTAAATTACAACTTCCTAAATTGTATCAAAGGAGAAAATTGAACGCAAAACAATAATGAGTCCTCAAACTTCCATTTATTTCTTATTAACTAATTCCAACTATTACTTATGAACCATCTACCACCGACTATGGAACAATCATCATCGACATATGAATATATGTTGTAATTAATATTCTAACACCTCCCCTTAATCACGATCTATATGTTCATTCACAAGTTGGTCTAAGTCTCAGCTAGGCTTACAACATAATTTGGATTTTGTACAACACACAACTTAATTCTACAAATTTCAAATTTATCCTTTCCAAGAGTCTTGGAGAATATTCCATCCACATTTTCATCTGTACTACAATATATTAAGTCAATTTCTTTTTATTGCACTTTTTATATTACAAAATGATGATGTGTGTCTATATACTATGTCCTTGCATGATATATAGAAATGTTTTCCAATTTAATAGTGGTTTGATTGTCACATTTGACTGTTTTAAGTTCTTTTTTTGTTTCTCCAACATCTTCAAGTATTCTTCTAAGCCATAATGCTTCATAGGTAGCAATCCTTAATGTTTTATAGTCAAATTTAGTGGATGAAAAGGAAACAATCGAGTGTTTCATGATATTTCTCTTGAACTGATATTGAACACGTATCAAGTAGTATATTTCCTATCATCAGGATTTCCATCCGAGTCAGAATAAAAACAACCTTCCAACTCAACAACAAACTCATTAGTATACATAATACCAAAATTAAATGTTCCTTTCAGATATCGAAGGACTTTCTTTGTTACTTTTCACTGGATTTCGCAAGGCTTAGCCATGAACTGACTAAGTATGTTGACATAATATGCTATATTTGACCTCGTAGTGGTAAGGTAGTTCATGATTCCCTCGAGTTGATGATACAACATTCCATTCACCTCTTTGGTTCCATAATCACTATAAATTTTGAAATTATGCTCAAAAGGAGTAGATATTGTATTGTAGTCAATCATATTGAAACTTTTAAGGATTTCCCTTATATATTTGATTTGTATGATTAGTTTCTTGTTAGATTCCCGTGCCCAAACTTCAAGGCCTAAACAATAATGCAAATCACCGGGATCCTTCATCTCAAATACCTATGACAACTGACTTTTAGTTTCTTCAATTAACTTGGATTCATTTTTTGTTATAATAATATCATTAACATATAAATATATCAAAGAAACATTCTCATCTTCATCTTTCTTTATGTACAAGTTAGGATCATTTTTTCTTCTCATTAAATAAAGAATCAATTTTCACATAACAAGATCTTGGTTCTTGTTTCGAACCATATAAATCTTTGTTTAACCTGCAGAAAGATGCTCATGTCCCTATTTAGGATGAACCAAATAAACTTCTTCTTTTAACTCACCATTTAAAAAAGCAGATTTGACATTTAACTAATGAATTTTCTAATTATGTTTTGGAGCTAATGCAATCATGATTCTAATTGTGTTCAAATTAGCTATAGGTGCAAAAGTAACTTCATAATAAATTCCCTTTTTTTGTGAATAACCTTTTGCTGGCAACCTAGCCTTATACTTATCAATACTTCCATTAGCATTAAACATATATTTAGACAACCATTTGCATCCTATGGGGACTTTATTTTTAGGCAATGTTGTTGATTCTGATGTCGCGTTATTCATTATAAATTTATATTCTTCATTCATTGAATCTCTCAATTATTTGTTTTTTTATCTTCTTCATAGATTGAAGATCTTATAACGGTCATTACAAGAGACACTGATGTATAATATTTATGCCTTATACGTGTCTAAATTTAATGTGATGACCTTTTTCTAGTTTTACTGCTGTCATATTTCATTTTTCTTTTTGGATTCTCCTCTCCTCATCTTGGATATTTGTGAATGCTTGATGCTCCTTTTTCTTGAACTTGTACCTATTCCTATGCTGGTTCCTATTCATGTTCAACACTTATATCTACTTTGACATACTCATTAGTGTCATTCCATACATCAGTAATATTCATTTATAACCTTCATATGCATTCTCATGAAACACCACATCCCTAATTACAAAAAATCTATAAGAAATGGGATCAAACAAATTGTATTTTTTTTATCATCACAATAATAGATAAATATCTATTTAATTGACTTTGCATAGAGTTTCATTCTTTCATATTGCAATAAAAAAATCTTAAATGAATCACTTTTGGTTTATACCCATTAAATTATTCAAAAGGTGTTTCAAGATCTAAAAGTTTGTTTGGACTCCTATTTTTCAAATAAAGATCAATATTATTTTCTTCAATCCAAAAACCATTAGAAATATGTTTACCTTGAAGCATACTCTATGCACATTCTACTAGCATTCTATTTTTCCTCTCAATAAATTTATTTTGTTGAGGTGTATATGGCACTAGAAATTATTGTAGAATTCCATTTCTTTTACAATATTGATTGAATTATGTTTATTTATATTCTCCTCCTTTATTAGGTCTAACAATTTTGATGCACTTTCCAGTCTTTGTTTCTACTATATTCTTGAATTTTTTAAAGCACTAAAAAAAAATCACTATTCTTTCTTATGAAATAAACCCACATATATATAGGTCTATCATAATAAAAAATAATAAAATACCATGCTCCACCCAGAGATCTATTTTGCATAGGTCTACACACATTAGTATGAATCAACTCAAGTACTTCCCTTTGTCTTTTCTCTTTACGTACAAGAGATTGATTTCTATTATGCTTGCCAAGTACACATGCTTCACATTCAACATGATCATTATTCATAACATAAACACCTTCAATCATTGTCCTATTTTGAAGTAACATTAAATCATTCTGATCTGGGTGCCCATAGCTTTGATGAAATAGCTCTAATATTGACATTGTTGTAAATGCCAACGCTTTATGACCTATCTTGGTTACATCCAACTGACACAACCCTCCAACTTTGGTACTTGTGGCAATAACCTTGTAGTGATCTTGAATATAATTCACAACACATTGTGATTTAACAAATTCCGCCTTCAAATATTGGTCACCAATAGTATAAACATAAATTAAATTATTTTTTATATCAAGAACATACATCGCATTACGGATCTGTTTCTCTTGCCCATTAGGAAAATTCACACGTATTACACCATAACCTTGAACTTTAAGTGATATTTTATCTCCTATATAAGCATATTTTCCATCAATTTTCTCATAATATTCATGAAACCAATCCTTATTGCAAGCCATATGGAGTGATGCACCAGAATCAATCAACCAAAAATTCACATCATCAATTTCCACAAACAATATCGCTTCAAAAGAGCACAATTTAATATTTTTAAATACATTAGTGATTAAGGTGTATTTTTCCACGAAATTTCCATTATCCCTTTTTTTTGTTTGTTTGGACTCATTATATTTTTTTTTATAGAAATATTTAGAGTGATGCCGAGGTTTTCTACAATAACAATATTCATTATTTATCTTATCATGAGTTGGAAATTTAGGGTGTGCCATACCTTTTATTTTTCTTGAAACTTGCCTCCTTTTTTATTTTCCGATGACTTGGCTCTGTATGATTGTTTACCCTTGGCTACCAACACCAAATTTGAACTACTTGAGCCCAAATTAAAGCTCTTCATCATTTCCTCCTCCTGTAGAAGAATTCTTGTTGATTCATCAAATGTAGGGGGATTCTCTCAAAGACATTTAATGTGATGGTCTCTAAGTCATTACTAGACACCTTTTCACCAATATCTCCTAACTTATCATTTAAAAAATTGACACGAGATATGAAATTGCTTATAATTTCATTTTCCGATGTTCTTAGAGATAAAAGAGTAGTCTTAAGAAACAAAATCTGATTTTTTTTTTGTTTCATACAAACCCTTGAGCACATCCCATGTTTCCTTGGATGTTTTGCAATCTCTGATGTGAGGAATAATGTTTTCCTTTACGGACATACACATCAACACCTTTTATTTCATCTCATGTTATCCCAATCTAGAATATAGGTTGCAACAGTGGGTTTGGGTTTATCCCCACTCATAATTGACCACAAATTATAACCCTCAAGAATTGTCAATGACTTGACTTTCCAATTCACACAATTTCCTAAATCAAGTTTGTTGGACTCATTCCAATAAGTATTAGCCAAGGGATTTGACATTGCTCCACAAAAAATAAGAACAAATGCAATTATAAATATTCAAAAACAATCTTTATTTATCCTTTTTACCCAAAGATAAAAAAAAACCACTACTCACAATGATCACCAAAACTTCATTTTACACACCATAATTTTTTTTTACCAAAAACTCTTTTTCGCTTGTTCACAAAAGAATATTTTTTTTAATTCCTTATTTCTCCTTGTTTCTCTCATCAAAAATAAAAACACTCATTAAGCTCATTTTCACTGGAAAACAAAACTTAGAAGACCCAAATTTTTACCTCGCTTGAAAAGTATGGTATGAAATTTAAAATAAATGTGAAAAACACATGCCCATATAATATAATAATATTTATTTTTCAAAAAATAAAAGGCACGGTCCCAGATATGGGTGGAAAATAGAGAGGATGACATTCCCAAGGGAATGCATGGGAGTCCATATTGAGCACGTGGCCTTAGGTAGGCGGGCTAGCCTCACGGCACTCCCATAATACCTTGAGTATGAGAGATAGTTATTTTCAATGTGGGAATGTAATATTCCTAAATTAAAATGCAGCTAATTGGAATATTGTTTTTTTCTTTTATCACCTAGGAGTTGAATAAATGGGTAAGGAGTCCCATTCATAATAAAAATATGAATAAAATCCCTGATAATGTGAAAAGGGATCAACATAGAAGCTTGATTTCACACCCTCGTGTGTGAACAAGGACATTGGCATGTGGACAAGGTCAATTTTGACCAAGTCAACAGTGTTGGGATAAGAGGTGGAGATCATCTTGTGAGACAACGCAGAGATAGTGGGAGGAATATTCCTTGGTGGAGGAAACCCTAATCAGTGGGACCCAAGATGAGAGGGCTTCAATTTGTATAAAAGGAGGGCAAGGAAGCCATAGCAAGACATCTTATTTTATTGATTTGATTTGTATATGGTCTGTTTAGACTTTCCATTCTCTTAATGTTTAGCAGGGTTGTTGTGTTGCTTAGCACTGGGTGTTCCCAAGTGGGAATCCCATCTCCTTTCTTGAGAGGCCTTGATGGAGCTTGTACTTCATTTCTACACATCTAGGCTTGAGGCCAAGCATCATCCTTTAGCTATAGCATTATTTCTGTAGAAATATAACATTTTTTGGTAGGGTGTTGCAGTGGGGGTCCAGAACACCACTTCTCGAGCTTATCTTTCGAAGGAGGAAGCTTTCTTTCCTTTGGGAGATCAGTCAGGAAGCCTTTGGTGCACATTTCAAATCTTCGCACTTGGCCAACCTATTCTCTGTCTCCTACAGCGCATTCCCTCTCCTTGAATTCGTTATTTCCAGTGTGTATCTACAGTGAGGGTTTGTAGGTTGATTGGAGGGTAAGATATTCAATGATAGGATCAAAATTTCACTTGAAAGATCCATTGGAGGATGTCTATTCACCTTGTGCATCATCTTCATCCATCTCCATCTAGTTCTTGAGTTGTAGCTGATATTCAGTCTTGGACTGCAACTCAAGAATTTTTGTATTCAGGGTGAAACCCCTTGGTTTTGGGCTAGTTCCTTGAGGAAAGGGTCAATCCTTCTTCTAGAAAGCTAGCAAAGTGGATTCCCATCCATTTCTTGTATAATTCATCTATATGTATGTAAATATATAGTAATAATACGTTATTTCATAGCTGGTTGTATAGATCTTCTCTTTTGTACTCATGCTTTCAAGAAACCCTTGTCGGGTTATCTCAATAATGTGTTAAAGAGGCTAGATCTCTGTTTTCTCAGCATATTGCTTATTAAAACTCCAGATATATGGTTTACTATCATAATTTTACATAAACCTTTATTAAGTCACCCATTCATATGCTTCAGAAATTATTCATGGTGTAAATCATGGGGTTTGGGTGCTTTTAAGCCATTTTTAGGCCAGGAGATCTGTTTAACATAGCAAAAGGGATTTGTTTCTGATTCCATTTTGTATTTAAGGGCCATAATACATATTTTAAGGGATACAACCGTTATTTTCCCCTGTTATAGCATAATTTTCTAAAATTAATGTTTTATGGTCAATATTGTTGAATTTTCCAATTTGGGATATTACAGTGGTATCGAAGCATAACCTTGGCTCAGCCCGTGGATCTCAGCCAATATTCTATCTAGAATACAAGGAGAAGAGGAGATGAACAGAAAGAAGACTCCATTCTTTGGAGGAAAGAAGGAGGAGATGCTCTCAAAGCTTCTTCCTAAATCTATACAGAGCATTCAAGGAGATCTCAGGAAAATAAGAAGGGAGATGTGTATAGAATCTCCAAAAGGGTTTGAATCTGAATCAAACTCTAGATTTTCATATGATCAGTGTGAGCATGCAGCCATACACTATGATTCAAAATGTAGTCACATGCCTAGAATTTCCATGAGAGAGATGGAAGAAGAAGGAATGACTAGCAGGGAAACTCTTAGTGATTTTCTGCAAGAGTATGAATCTCAAACTCAGAAGTTTAGAGATCATATCACTTTTCCAGAGTTTTAAAAGATCAAGGTGAAGAGAAGAAAACAACATGATATGGGTAGATTTCTTCTATCCACTTTTGATGGTTCACCTACATGTTCAGCTAGAGCTTGGGTGGAGGAGCTAGACTTCTATTTGCAGCAACACCAAATTTCTGAAGATGAAGCCATCAAAGTTGCAGCACTGCATTTTGGAGGTAAGGCCTATGCATGGTTGATTTTTGAGTATTTTTCTTTGAAGAATGAAAATACCTCTTCTTATGCTAGGTTCACTAAGACATTGGTGGAAATATTTGATGGAAACATTTATGAAACACATGTGGTGGAGCCAAACAAACTTAAGCAAACAAAAACCTTGCATGTGATGGAGGAAACTATAAACTCAACTCCACTTCCGAAAACCATGAAGGAGGCTGATATCTTTCATCATAACTCATTAGAGGAAATACCTCTATCTCATATTCTTGCACAAAAGGGCATGGATATCCCTTCTTCAAAAGATGATCCAATTATTGGGAGATTTACCATACACATTTATGTAGATGAGGGCAACAACGTTGTCATGTATAGAGTTTATCTAGCACCTCATGCATAGGAAGAGGGAGCTCTTGCTCCAACTAAAGGGATTCTTTTATCATTGCAATAAATTCCCCAGGATCTCACATGTGGAGATCAAGGCACAACTCATGATCTACATGTTCCGTTGATGATAGGGTGTGAAACTATGGAGGTAAAAGGAGGAGATAGGGAGGATGACCAACATCATGTGATGAGGATCCCACACCCCTATATATTTCAGGAGGTTGATGCACCTAAGAGGGATACTAGATTGCGCAGTGAGGGCAGGGACAATTCTATCCATCCATATATGAAGTCTACTCTTGATCTTGATATCTCATTTTATGGAGGCATTTCACCGAGGAGACCACTAGATCAGCAGAAGAGGATGGATGCTTCACATTTTGAGGCACCGCTCATTGATTTTAGAGTGGATACCTTGGGAGAGCTTAGTACAACACTGGGAGTCTTGGGTAAGCTCCAGGAGGAGAGAGGCATTCTCTCAACATCATCTTTTCCCGTTGATATTTCAGATTCTGCGCTATGGAAAGAGCATCATGGGAAGGATAGCAGCCTTCCAAATTGCATCTTTGGCAAGGGAGATGTCATATAAAAGGAAAACCATATGACATATGTTCTTCGTGATGGTTCATCATCGCTGTCACTATGGAGGATAGATCCATATTGGAATTCCCAGCTATTGGTGGAATATTCCAAGGATATTTTCACTTGTATGATATTGGATGACCAACTGCATGAGGAGGGATATTCAGTTAGATATGGGGTCATCTACTATCATGGTAGGATCTTCTTATCTACAGCTTCCAGCTCAAGGAGAAGTTGCTACAAACATATCATGATGATTTCCTTTTTAGCCACACTTATTCTATGAGAGCATACCACACCACCATGGAGGGGTATTTTTGGGAAGGCTTTGAGAAGGATATATATCATCATATGAAGATATGCATGGATCATGTAGAGATGGAGGAGATACATGACTCTTTGGAAGAGTTAACATAACCACCTCTCTTCTCTTTGAGTATGAGAGGAGACTCATCTATGAGCCACTACATTTGCATGAGCAAGACATATGGTAAGGGTATTTCTTGTTTGAATAATGATTTGTATAATTTATATATGCATCCCTTAACCATATATGTGCAGGACTTAACTCAAAAGAGGAACATTCTTCGTTATAGACTTCATGGTCTACTTGAGGCCATGAGCAGTTTTTATGACCACTCCCTAGGAGGACTTGGGGAGGAGATATCTTATGGAGAACATACTTACCTTGCACCATACATCGTTCACTTTCTCCAAACACATGAGGAGAGTGGGGTATCAAACAAGTGGTTGAGAAACCACACCTTTTTTCAATCTCTATTGCAGTTGAGGGTCAAACTGCGTTGGTTACATCTGAGGGGCCATTGTTCTTCTCCCTTGATACATATGCAGCAAGTATGGTTCTCATTATGGTTCCCTATGTTGCTATTGTTCTTATTTTTATTGGGAGCATGTTTGGGGGAGAGACACCTTGGTTGGATGTGTCCTTTGGGGAAGAGGATTCCCATATTTTTTGCATTACATGTTCTAAGGGGAGCATGGGAGATGGTATGGCCACCACAACAAAACATTTGTTTCTTTATGAGGTAGGCCATGAGATTGATTGGAGCACTTGGGCTATGACTCTCATAAATCATTGGGAGAAATTTTTCTATGAGTTTCCATGTCATGTTGTGCAACAACAGTTAGGAAAATTGTGTTGTGACCACTTAGGAAAATGTTTGTACCTTTCAGCCCTACATGAAACCTTTAGTATTCTTCTCACTTGGATGCCATATGATGATGATTTCCTATTCATCATATATGGGATGGTTTGTGCCAACATGATTCACAACGTTGGAGGGAAGATCTTTGGAGATCCAGCTTTCTTCTTGCCACTTGGAGGCAACACTTTTGCAGCCCAAGAGCAGAAGATACTCTGAAATTATCACAATTGGAGAGGAGGACAGTGTTGGGTAGGCTATTATGTCTACCATGATCATATTTTCAGCCCACCTACATTGCATGAGCTCAAGGTGGAAGAGGATTTTCATGAGTTTCCATGTTGGGAGGTAACTCATTTTGTATGGATGATTGCTTGGGGATGGAGGATCAAAATGGGAATGTTGTTTCCCAATACATTTCAGATCCCATACCTCAAGGGAACCTCTAGACAGCACCTTATTTCCTTCTTAAGTACTCTACTTGTTCATGATGATAGCTATCTAGCTAACTTGCATGCTTGGGAGGGGAAATATGGAGATTTATTGATAATACATCATCTCATTCCTTGGAGGAGTTTATCATATGTGGATGCTACAACAAGAGGTTGGGAGAATTCTCAGTTCTATCTTTGCAGTTGCTTGAGGAAAAGCAACATTTGGGAGGGGAGGACTATAATATTCCTAAATTAGCATGCAGCTAATTGGAATATTGATTTTTTCTTTTATCACCTAGGAGTTGAATAAATGGGTAAGGAGGCCCATGCATAATAAAAATCTGAATAAAAATCCCTCATAATGTGAAAAGGGATCAACATAGGAGTTGGATTTCACACCCTCATGTGTGAACAGGGACATTTTCATGTGGAAAAGGTCATGTTTGACCAAGTCAACAATGCTGGGATAAGAGGTGGAGATCATCTTGTGAGACAGTGCATAGATAGTGGGAGGAAGATTCATTGGTGGAGGAAACCCTAATCAGTGGGACCCAAGATGAGAGGGCTTCCATTTTTATAAAAGGAGGGCAAGGTAGCCATAGAAAGACATCTTTTGTTATTGATTTGATTTGTGTATGGTTTTTTTAGAATTTGCATTCTCTTGTTGTTTAGCAGGGTTGTTGTGCTGCTTAGCACCAAGTGTTCCCGAGCAGGAATCCCATCAAATTTCTTGAGAGGCCTCTTGAAGGAGCTTGTACTTCATTTCTCCACATCCAGGGTTGAGGCCAAGCATCCTCCTTCAACTATAGTGCTATTTCTGCAGCAGTATAACATTGTGTTGCAGGGTGTTGTAGTGGGGTTCCACAACACCACTTCTTGAGCTTATCTTTCAAAGGAGGAAGATTTCTTTCCTTTGGAAGATAAGTAAGGAAGCCTTTGGAGCACATTTAAGATCTTGGCACTTGTCCAACCTATTCTATGTCTCCTACAGTGCAGTCCCTCTCCTTGACTACATTATTTTCAGTGTAGATATGCAGTGAGGGTTTGCAGGTTAATTGGAGGGTAAGATCTTCAGTGATAGGATCAGCCTTTCATTTGAAAGATCCATTGGAAGAGGTCTATTCACCTTGTGCATCATCTTCAGCCATCTACATCTAGTTCTTGAGTTGTAGCTACTATTCAGTCTTGGACTGCAACTCTGGCATTTTTGTATTCAGGGTGAAACCCCTTGGTTTTGGGCTACTTCCTTGAGGAAAGGGTCAATCCTTCTTCCGAAAAGCTAGAAAAGGGGATTCTCATATATTTATTTTATCATTCAGCTATATGTATGTAAAGCTACAGTAAGACTGTGTTATTTCATAGCTTTTTTTATAGATCTTCTCTTTTGTACTCATGCTTTCAAGAAACCCTTGTCGGGTTATCTCAATAATGTATTATAGAGGCTATATCTCTATTTTCTAAGCATATTGCTTAATAAAAATCCATATCTATGGTTTCCTATCATAATTTTTCAGAAAGCTTCAATAAATCACGTAGTCATATGCTTCAGAAATTCTGCATGGTGTAAATCATGGGGTTTGGGTGCTTTTAAGCCATTTTGAGGTCGGGAGATCTGTTTAACTTAGAAAAAGGGATTTGTTTCTGATACCCTTTTGTATTTTAGGGATATAATACATATTATAAGGGATATGATTGTTATTTTCCCTTTTTATAGCACAATTTTTTTAAATTAACATTTTTATGGTCAATATTGCTGAATTTTCCAATTTGGGATATTACAAGGAAGTCTCAAATCACCTTAGGACTCAAGGCCAGGGGGGTTGGTAATGTCTTAACGTTATGGAGGGTGGAAAGGGTGTTCAAAGAGGGAGTAATTACAGATGTTCTTAAGGCCGAATGTAGGTTCGACATCACCATAGGAGTTTATGGCCCAACTTTTGGGTGTGGGTTAATGTTAATTTTCGAATTGAGTTATGTCAGTGTGAGCCTTCAAGGAAAATAGGGTATGGTCATCTCATTGGGGTGTTTTTTTGTTTCTCCTATTTTTTTTGTGTGGTTTCATTCCAGGCTAGGTGGGAATTTTCCTTTCCTGGAGCGGAAAGAATGAAGTGTCCCTCTTCGGTCTATTGATATTTTCCTCGATTGTTGGGTGGAACCATTGGCATGCCATTCTCAATATTTGGTTCGTTAGACTTGTGAGAGGTAGCTTTAGGGGGGATTTCTACTAGTTCGTGGTGGGTGTTAGTTTCATGAGTTGTGGGCTCTCGAAAGATGAGGGAGTGGAGGTTCAGTCGAGGTCGGTGGTTTCTCCTTCTACATGGGTCTCTTGGGAGGTATTGGGCAGGTGGTATTTGAGTCACTACAGTGGTTTTGGGTATCCAACTATGCATCATGTTCCTCGTTCGGGGCATTCCTCCGCCTAGGAGTCACCCAATTTAGGTAGTTCATGCATGACCAAGTACTAGTTTTGGCTTGAGCTAGTGAGTGGCAGTGGTGGCACGTGTTGGGGAGGTATGAGTGGAGATGGGTTGGGCCACACGATTTTAGGGGGCAAAGGTGGTGGTTGGTTGAGGCGTTCTATACGTGTGGGGCTAGTAGCTCGAGGTGGTAGGTGTGGGGGCTCAATGGTGGGTCATGGAGGCATCTCTTTATATGTTCTACAATGAGTGGGTTTTTCTTGATATGGGGGTTCTAGGCATCCTCTATCTTTGCATCATATTAGTCGTAGTCAGTGAAATTTTTTTTTATGTAGAATTTCGTTGAGACATGATTCAGTCAATTATGGAGTGTCTCAAGCCTTCAGAGCAGGTTTGACAGGAGGATCATAGTGAATTGATTGCACATTTGAATAAAATGGATTACTTTCAGTGCCATGTCTAGGAGCATGTCATGATGGTCTAGCGCGGCTAGAATTTGTTATCAGAGCAGGTTGAGAAGTTGGAGGCCTGGATGGCCCATTTCAAGGAGCATGTCCAATGCTCCTTTCATCCTCCACTGCCTCTTGGAACATCCCTGGACAACCCAACCTCCATCACTTTTGAAGACTAGTATGGATACAGGTGTTTCTATCCAACCAACTCACAAAATAGAAGAAAATATAGATAAATGACTTTAAAAATATCCACTTCGAGGGGGAAACCTCCTTCACATTACGTAAATGAATAATTATTGGATGATTCACAATATAATCACAGCTGACATAACAATAACGATGTAAGGGCACAATATTCAATAGTGGGCTTTTATGGGGCACAAAAATAGCAATATGGGGGCTACATGGGCACAAGCATAACAATAAGAAGGCTACATTAATAATAACGATAAGGGGATACACTATTATTATAGTGACCTAAGATTCTCCTTTCCTTTAAAAGAGTGTTGTAGTCAACGCTTGATTAGTTCTGAACACTTCTCTATAAAATTCTCATCCTCCCATGTTGAGTATTCAACAAATAATTTCTTCCACTTGATGAGATACTCTGAAATTGATCGATTTCATAGTTTTTGAGTTCTTTTTTCTGTGATTTCTTCAGGTTCCAATATGATTTTTCCATCCTCATCATTTTCTAGCAATATTTTTTGAACTGGAATCTTGTCACCTATAACCTTCTTTAAGCATGAAACATGGAAAACTTACCGCACTCAGGAAAGTGTAGGAAGCTCCAATTTGTATGCCATAGTACTAATCTTTTGCAACACCTTGTAAGGAACATAGTAATTTGGTGATAATTTATTATCCTTAGTAGATTTCCTGATGGAAATTTGTTTGTATGGTTATAGTCGTAAAAATACTCGGCCACCTACATCAAAAATTCTTTCGTTGTGATGTTGATGAAGATGAAGACAAGAGATATTTGACTTGTGTTGTCCTTGATAGCGAAATCCACACAGTGATTATTCTTGACTTGATGGACTGTTTAAAGATGTAGTAAGTGTATCTGAGAGACTCTGAGAAGGTAATATGGAAGGAATGACGGTATGTGCCAGAATATTATGATGAAAAGAGTATGTCTCAAGGCATACGTGGATCTGTCTAGGAGAAGTCGTGTATGCACGTGGGAAAGAACGTTCAAAGTCGCGTATGGGCAAAAGCGCTCATAAAGTGCAAAACCAGGGGTAACCACCATGGTATTGACCCATTGTATTGGGTAATGATTCGTCTAAATGACCCCGTCCAGGAATACCATTGGAAGTAATATGGTTTTGGCTCATGGTATTGAAAAAGGGTAAACCTATATAAGGAGAAGAAATTCATTGTGCAAATCATGAGTGTGGGTGCAAGATGTCTAAGCTTGAATGAATACTTCTCTCTGAAGTATATCTGAATGGAAAGGGTTACAGTTGAATGATAGATCTGATTACATGATGCACCAATGATGAAGAAGGGTATCTAGATCTGAAATGCACTTGCATTTGCTAGATCTGTTTAGGGGATGATTAGATCTGAGAAGAGGCGAACATCTGTCTGAAGTAAAGGGTAAAATCTGAGTAATGTATCGGTTCTGAAGAATTGCAATGCCCTAAATGTCTGAAGAACCATATGCTAGTTTGCCACAGAATAAGCACGTATACACGCGGCTTTGATGAAGAGAAAGCGCGTATGCGCAGTGAAATCAGCTCTGTAATTTGTACAAAAGTATACGCAGGTTGATGTGATTGGAAGCACGTATATACGCGGTATCAATGAAAGGAAAGCGCGTATGCAAACTAGGGTTTTCTGAAGCAAGGGGTATGAAATGTCTGATCTGTTCTGCTGTGTTACTGCTATCTGTGAATAATGTATTCTACAGTTCTAGGTTGTCTGAATTGATAAGTTTCAGTTTTATGTATGATTGAGCTTAAATGTATGGAGTGGGTCCAGTCTGAAAATATGATGAAATGTGGCCTGAAAGTGATGTCCCAAAGGAAGCTTTGGATCCAGTGTGAAAATTGATGAAACGTGGTCCGTAGAGGTGCTGAGGGTTGTAGCCTTCAGTCAGGGGGTTGTAGCTCCCTTCCAGGAGTGGCTGGTAAACGAGATCAGGGGGTCGTAGCTCCCTTCCAGGAGAGGCTGGTAAACGAGTCAGGGGGTTGGAGCTCCCTTCCAGGAGAGGCTGGTAAACGAGCGCAGGTGGGTGCCTGCATGCTGGTAGGAGTCTGCACCAGCACATATGTTGTAATATGTTTTCTCTATAATAAAATATTGAAGGCTGAGCAACTGCAGCGGTGGTTTTCTCCCGACTTGGGTTTCCACCTAAAAATCCTGGTGTTCATGTGTGATGCTTTGTGTGATGGTTTATTTTGTTCTTACTGCACATGTTTACTGCTTATTGAATATCTGATGAATAAATGATGGAATGGTTTAAGTGAAGATTTAATGACATATCTAGATCTCTGTGTATACGCTAGTTTCATAAAGGGGATCCGCGTATATACGCTAGTTTACTGAAGGAAAGTAGCATATGGGTTTTAAGGAATGAAAAAGTAAAAATATTTGATTATGCAGTAAATACTGATTCACCCCCCCCTCTCAGTATTTTTCCCAACAATTGGTATCGGAGCGAGGTCCTTGTGCAGAAGCTTGATCGCTTAAAGGAGATCCGTCGCAATGGGAAGTCAAGAAGGAGTAATGTCTATAAAGCCACCTCTATTCAATGGAAGCAATCTGATATTATGGAAGGTACGAACAAAATAATATCTGCAAAGTCTTGGTGCAGATGTATGGGCAATCGTGGAAGAAGGTTATCAATACCCGGCAAGTATTCCTACTGATGCAGCTGAAAGAAAGAAGTATGAAATCAATGCCAAAGCAGTGAATGTCTTATTGGGAAGCATGTCTGAATCAGAATTTGCTAAAGTGATGCAGCTACATTTAGCAAAATAAATATGGGACAAAATCATTCTAAGCTATGAAGGAGACACAAAGGTAAAAAGTGCAAAACTCCAAACTCTTAGAATTGAATATGAAAATTTGAAGATGCATAGTGATGAAAGTGTTGCGAGTTTCTTTCTTCGTCTGGATGATATTGTAAATCGAATGAGAAATTTGGGTGAAACCATAACTGATACTACTCTGGTGGAAAAGGTCTTAAGATCCTTGACTTCGAAATTTGACTCTAAAGTTTCGGCTATTGAAGAAAGGCAAGATCTGCAAACTCTTACTATTGTTCAATTACATGGTATTCTGACTGCTTTTGAAATGAGACAAGGAGGTCCTTCTCAAATCAAAGAAGTTGTTTTTAAGGCGTCTGCAAAAGAAAAAGAAAAGGAAGTTGTCAAAGAATCCAGCTATATATCTGAAGAAGAAGAAGAAGCAAATTTTGTGAGAAGACTTCAACTAGGTACCGGAAAGTTCAAAGGTAAGCTTCCTTTCAAATGTTTCAATTGTGGAAGATTTGGTCATTATGCTGCAAAGTGTCCTTATAAAGAAACATCGGCTAAAGGAAAAGAAGTAGCAAGAAGGAATAAGAATCGATCTAGCACAAGAAAAAGTTATTATACTAATGAAGATAGTGATGGGTCATCTGATAGTGAGGAAGAATGTGAAGAAGATTTTAGACTTCTCATGGCATTTGAACAAAGAGAAGAAAAGGATACTTTTGTGGATGCTCTAGAGGACAATGATTTTCTTGAAGAAAGCAATCAACTCAAATTAAGCCTAGAAGAAAAGAACATAATCATAGAGACTCTTGAAAATCAGCTTGAAGCAAAGGAAAAATGCATTGAGGAATTGGAGTGTGAAGTAGTAAGTCTAAGGAAAGATAATGAGAAAGTGAAGACCCTCAATCTTAGATTTTCTAAAGGTTCAGAAACCTTAGATGAGATTATCAAGATACAATGGTATCCTCTTATAAAAATAGGTCTTGGATATACTGGGGAATCTTCCCAGACTTCAGCACCAAATTATCTGAAAGCAGCCACAACTAGTTCACTACATTCAGCCACTCAGCAAGGGAACAAAGGATCTTTACAGGTAAAGCATGATCATCTCAAATCAAGGAACACTAACAGGGAGATCTTTCAAAGAAGCTACAACCAACAGGTAAATTCAAATAGAAGATTTCATGATCGCAGAAATTTCTATTTCAATGGACAATGTTTCTCATGTCACAATTTTGGTCATAAAGCTGTTCAATGTGTTGCATATAAAACCATCATGACAAGAGAAGCAAGAAAGAAAAGGATGAATATTGAACCAAAGAAGAACACCTATAACAACTTTTCTCCTCTTCAAAACGAAGTTGAATGTACTTATTACAATAACTTTGGTCATGAAGAATCTGAATGCAGGAGCAAGGTCCAGCCAAAAGAACATGTTCCCTCAAGCTCTAAAGTGTGGAAAAAGAAAGAAATACCGGTTGAAAATTGTGGGATAGCGTTATTTGCAGAAGGTGAAGAAAATCAATGGTACATTGATAGTGGGTGCTCAAGACACATGACAGGTGACAAAAGAAAACTCCTTACATATAATGCTCTAGAAAAGGAAAAGAAAGTTACATTTGGAAATGATACTCCCGCTGTAATTAAAGGAAAAGGGTCAGTGTTTCTAAAAGAAAAGGTGAAGGCTAATGATGTCATGTATGTGGATGGATTAAGGCATAACTTGTTAAGTGTAAGTCAAATGTGTGATCAAGGAACATAAGTGGTCTTTAGTTCAAAAGAATGTGTGGTTCATGATCTTGATACAGGTAAAATCATTATAAAAGGAAAAAGAAATCCTAGCAACCTGTATGTACTGAACGGCATAGATCAATGTTACTTGAGCAAGTCTTCAGAAAATTGGCTATGGCATAGAAGGCTGGGGCATCTGAGCTTCTCTCAAATCAACAAAGCAAGCAGACTTCAAGCTGTTCATGGTCTTCCCAATATTAATCTACTAGAAAGTATCATATGCAAATCTTGTCAATTCGGTAAGCAGACCAGAGTACGATTTAATGCCAAAGAAGGATCATCAAGTGAGCCTCTTGAACTCATTCATATTGACATATGTGGACCTATGAGGAAAAAGTCACCACGTGGGGAAGAATACTATATCTTATTCATTGATGATTACTCTAGAATGTGTTGGATCGGGCTCATTAAACACAAAGATGAAGCATTTGAAAAATTTCAGATCTTCAAAGCATTATTTGAAAATGAATTAGATCTAAAAATCAAGTGTCTTAGATCTGATCGAGGAGGAGAATATACATCAAATGAATTCTTTGAATTTTGTGAACAACATGGCATAAAAGGACAATTCTCTGTAGCAGGTACTCCACAACAAAATGGCGTAGCAGAAAGAATGAATAGAACAATTCAACAAATGGCTAGAGCTATGCTCGATGATTCTGGAACTCCTGACATGTTCTGGGGTGAAGCAGCACATGCAGCAGCTAACATTCTCAACAAGGCTCATGTTTGGGTAAATAGTGACAAAACTCCATATGAACTCTGGTATGGTAATTCTCCATCTGTGAAGCATTTTAGAGTTTTTGGAAGTAAATGCTTTATCAAAAATAATGATGAAAAGCTTGGCAAGTTTGAACCTAGATCGGATGAAGGGATATTTCTTGGTTACTCATCTTCAAGCAAAGCATTCACATGTTACAATAAAAGGCTTCGAAAGATTGTTGAATGTATTGATGTTGTTATTGATGAGTCTCCTGCAGCTCCTAAAGAAGAAAAACAAACAACAAAAGAAGATGATGGTGACTTATGTCCTTCTACATCAAATAGAAATGATATAGATAGTGGATCCAATGAAGAACCTGAAAATGATCTATCTGAAAAAGCTCCATCCAGATATGTTCAAAAGAATCATCCTGAATCTCAAATTTTGGGAGACAAGGAATCGGGTGTACGAACAAGGAGAACTCTGGTGGGATCTTCTAGTCATCTGGCACTTCTATCCACAATTGAACCACACAATGTCAATCAAGCTAGCAAAGATGAATGTTGGAAGCAAGCCATGGATGAAGAGCTTGATCAAATTGAAAATAATGACACTTGGGAATTGGTACCAAGACCACATGATAAAAATGTCATTGGAACTAAATGGATTTTCAAGAACAAGTTAAATGAGAATGGGGATGTTGTAAGAAACAAAGCTAGATTGGTCTGCAAAGGGTATACTCAACAAGAAGGTATAGAATTTGAAGAAACTTTTGCTCCTGTAGCTAGACTTGAAGCCATAAGAATGTTTCTTGCTTTTTCAAGTTATCAACAAATCAAGGTTTATCAAATGGATGTTAAATCTGCTTTTCTTAATGGTGATCTAGAAGAAGAAGTATATATAGAACAACCGGAAGGATTCATTTTGGGAAATGATGGAAATCTTGTTTGTAGACTTAAAAAGGCTCTATATGGTCTCAAACAAGCTCCAAGGGCATGGTATTATCGTCTTGACAAATATCTTCATCAACAAGGATTTTCAAAGGGGTCTGCTGATAGCAACTTATACACAAAAGTTGAAAATGATAAACTATTGATTGTGGTTGCATATGTTGATGATATCATTTTTGGGAGTAACGAAGAATATTTGAGTCAGCAATTTGCTTCTGTCATGCAGCAAGAATTTGAAATGTCCTTACTTGGGGAACTAACATTCTTTCTTGGCTTACAAGTGCATCAAACTGCAGATGGTATATTCCTATCACAAGCAAAATATCTTAAGCAAATTCTGAAGAAGTATGGCATGGAATAATGCAAACCTGTAAGTACACCAATGATAACCGGATGCAATCTCAGTTCTCATGATGATTCTCCCACGGTGAATCAACCAGAATACAGATCAATGATAGGAAGTCTACTTTATCTCACTGGGACTAGACCAGACATTATGCATGCAGTTGGGATTGTTGGACGATTTCAAGCTAATCCAAAAGAGTCTCACCTTCAGGCTGTTAAAAGAATATTCAAATATCTACAAGGAACTCAAGACCTTGGTCTATGGTATCCAAAGAATGCTGATCTTACTCTTCATGCTTACACTGATGCAGATTGGGCTGGAAGTGTTGATGATCGGAAAAGCACTAGTGGTGGTGCATTCTATATGGGACCCCGGTTAGTATCTTGGTTCAACAAGAAGCAAAATTCTATTGCCCTATCTACAGCAGAAGTAGAATATGTGGCTGCCGCATCTTGTTGCACTCAACTCCTTTGGATGATGCAAACCTTACAAGATTTCCAAATCAAATGTACATCTCCTATCTCCATTATGTGTGATAACACAAGTGCCATCAGTATCTCAAAGAATCCTGTTATGCATTCGAAGACCAAGCACATTCCCATCAAGTATCACTTCTTACGTGAACAAGTACTTGAGCAAAAGGTGAAGTTGGAGTATGTTCCCTCCAAAGAACAAGTTGCTGATATCTTTACCAAACCTCTGCCCAGGGAAGCATTCGAGTATCTAAGACAGAAGCTGGGAGTGTTCTCTGCCAGTCAAAAGAACAAATCTGCATAAATTCAGAAGATTAAATAGGATACGCGGTTTTCCTGATATACAGTTGCGTATATACGTGAGTATATGAACAGAAAGTCGCGTATGGATAGTTGCTGAATATTTTGGTTGGTGTCAGCATTCTGCAATACTGTTTGGCCTTTCTGGTTATGTTTCTGCCTGACAAATCA
>JAXQQM020075953.1:0-13169 GCA_034641835.2 Pinus albicaulis
TGACTATTGTGTTTATGTGCGCATGCGACTGTTTCTATTTCCGCATATTGATGATCAATTGTAGAAGAGGTTATGTATTATGCATGAAGCTTAAATAGTGTGTAATCAGGATAATCTCGGTGAATAATTCAGCAAATTATTCAAATTTCTACATGGTATCAGAGGGAAAATTGATCATCGGATCTATTACAGTGATTACAATTTATTTTGGTAGACAGAGTCTGTAAGCGGGCCAGGTAGCCTCTGGATCCATCCTTTCTCTAAAAGGTGATATATCCAGTAAATTCCCCTACAGTCGATCTCTGTGCTAGAAATAATTTGTTCTCACAGATCCAGAAGAAGTTGAGTTTTGAGCTTGGAATTTGAATTTTGCAGCAGTGTTTTCTCAGTGTTGAAGTCAAAATGTCTTATCAAGGATTGCGATTGGAGTATGCCCTTGAAGGCAGATCGAATTATATTTCATGGAGAGATAGGATGGAGGCGGTGCTCGATGACAATGGGCTAAAGGAGCTCATAGATGCTGAAGTTCCAAAGCCTAGCGATGCAGCCTTGGTTGAGGCTTGGCAAAAGAAGACATCAAGGTGTCGAAGGATTCCGTTGGAGGGCGTGAAGGATCACATAGTATCCATCCTGCATGGAAAAGCTTCTCCATACTTGATGTGGAAAGTGTTGACATAATTTTTCCAAATCAAGAGCGACCAGAGGAAGTTGGCGCTCAAGGATAAACTCAGGAAAATAAAGATGGAGAAGAATGACACTATTCCGGTATACTTGACAAAGTTTGTCCACTACAGGGATGAGCTTGGGAGTGTAGGAGTTAGTGTGGACGATGAGGAATTGGTGAGCTTGGTTCTCCTTGGTCTTCCGAAGAGTTGGAATTCCTATGTGGATTCTGTTAATGTTCGGGAGAAATTGCCAGGATGGGAGCGACTTTGGTCGGATCTTGTGCAAGAGAAGATAAGGCGGAGTACCAGGGATGGATCTTCATCAAAGGCATCTGATGAAGAATATTGCACCTTGGCTGGCAAAGCAAGGAAGGGGAAGGGCAAGAAGAATGCTTCTCAATCTGGTGCGGATGGTAAAGAGCGTGACATGTCCAAAGTGAAGTGTTTTCACTGTCACGATCATGGACATTACGCCACAAATTGTCCACAGAAGAAGAAGAACAAGCAGGCTGCTGGAGCTACAGCCGGTGAGGCTCTTGCCTTGCAATTTGAGTTGGAATTCTCATTGATCGCATGCATGGTGTCTAGTGCATTGGGATCAGGGTGGTATTTTGATAGTGGCGCTTCCTTTCACATGACGGGAGATGTGAATCTTTTCAGTGACGTGGTGGAGAAAGATCTCTAGTTGCATGTTGAGTTGGGCGACAATGGACGATACAATACGACTGGCATTGGTACCATAACCTTTCAGAGGGATTCAGGTAAAATCATTCTTTTACAAGATGTATTGCATGTACCAGGTTTAACAAAGAATTTGATCTTAGTCGGAATGATAGAGGATAAAGGGTATGAAGTTGTCTTTAGAGAAGGGAAAGTTTTCCTTCGACACAAGGCAATGGGACAAGTCAAGAAGGTTGGGATTCAGGCAAAGAATCTCTATAGACTTGAAGTATATGGGATGTCTACGGAGCTTCCTACTGTTGGGAAGTGCAAGAAAGACATGCAATTGAAGCTTGAGAGGAAGCAAGTTTTGCATGTAGGTAACAGTGACCCTCGGGATGTGGAGCAGCCACAAGAGGATCATGGAGTGGGAGAAACCACTCATGCAGAGAAATTTCGTGCCAGATGGGCAGAGGGAGTGCATGCAGCTATACCACCAGGTGAGAGGTGGGGCGACATGCATGATTAATCCCAGGTGGAGATTTATGGGCAGGATTCATGAAGATGGTGTGGATCTTGTTAGCCCCCATATGAAATTATTGATAAGAAAGCTGGGGGGCTGAACTATTTTGGAGCCTTCAAGGAATGTATTTCCCTTGAAAACTCATCCTCCTTGAAGTCTCTATATGCTGCTCCTAACATATAGCCCCTCTGCTGATTCATTTCTCAAAAGGCCCATTTTTACCCCTATATCCTACAGATTTCCCCATCCCAACCTCTGTTTTCCCTTTGTCAAAATTCTCCTTTAATCTCCCCATTATCTCCTTAAAATTCCCCTAAAATCCTACCTTAACCCCACCATCACCTCTTTATTTCTCCAAGTTTCCATTTCACCCCTTTATCGTTACCTCCCTTGGGCCTGAAATTGCATTCAAAATGAGTTAAAATGATGAAATTTATGAGTTTGGGCCTTAGCTCCCTTCCCCATTAGCCCCCACACCTTCCTCTCTCATAAGACCCGGTGCCGTGACCAACACCAAATCTACTAGGCGCTTAGCCCTCCAAACTTTTCTCCGTGCGAAAATCATCAAAAAACCTTCGCAGGCGCGCATTTGGGGGTTTTAATATATTTGGTTCGATCGATGAATCTCCACCGTCCATTCATTTGTCAATCCAACGGCGTGGAGCGTGCTCGAAACGGTGGACCCCGCCTGCCATACATCATCTGCCCAGAACCTGCTGGTAAATTTCGCACCGCCCTCGCGCGCTTGGCGGTTTTCCCTGGAGAGCCAGCGATTCCACTCAGCTCCTGCCACGCGTCCTCCTGTACTATTCTGAAAACCGCCATTTCACGCATTAATCTTCGGTTCAAAGTCGCGTAGCGGAATCTATGCGAACCGTCTGATCTGGAGGACCTCATCCAACGGCTGTCATCTCCCGAAGCTACAAACCATTTAACACCCATCCATCATACCCGCAGGCCCGCCTTCCATCGTTCTCCGCTGTTGATTTTCGCCTGATCGACGGTCCAGATTTGTCTATGCATTGTTGACCATTTTGTCCCCCGTCCCGCCACATAACCTCCATGTATCCTTGCCGTACGTCCGCATATCTCGCCGCATATATTTGTTTCCTAAGTCATTTTACGTATTTTTTCCATGCAAACTACATCCTCTATGCATCCACCTCTCAGACCACTTCCAAAGATACTTCCAAATCTAAGACTCCTGAGGTAACCATCAACATAAGACTTGACAAAAACTTCTAAAGCAACCTCTGTAAATAACAAAACAACAGCTGAAAGTTCTGGTAAGCATAAAGAGAAGGACAACCAGGACACTGAGAAACAAAGTCAACCAACCAACAATACTAGCACTGCAGTTAGTACTCCTGATACAACTGTTCCCAACCCTGTACATAGTGAGAAATCACAAACTAATTCAGCTACTAAGGCAGTAGAAAATAAAACAGAATTGAACATTGCAAAGGTCCAGTCCACTTTCAATTTAGAGAGTGAGATTGCAAAAATCAAAATCTCTGTACCATTGTCTGAGCTGGCCTCTCAGGATGTATATAAAGGCCAAATTTTGAAAGCATTGAATCTGGGAGGAATGAATGATTCTGTAAATATGAATGATGATCAACCTGCCCTCCTCTTTTGCCCAAAAATTGAAGGAAAGTTTCAGGAAGGGGTAGTTCCACCTTTTTATATCAGTCTTAACATTCATGACAAGATCCTTCATAATGCCATGCATGACTCTGGTGCATCACACAATTTAATGCCCAAGGTAGTGATGGAAAGGCTAGGCCTAGAAATTACCAGGCCCTACAAAGACTTATATTCATTTGACTCTAGCAGAGTAAAATGCCTAGGCCTCATCAAAGACTTACGTGTAAGTTTAACCCAGATTCCTGCCAAGTGTATGGTCATGGATGTTGTGGTGGCAGATGTGCCACCAAAGTATGGCATGCTATTGTCTAGATCATGGGGAGCCAAACTGTAGGGAACAATGCAGATGGATGGCTCTTACGCCACTATCCCTATATTTGGCCAACTTAGAAGACTGTATAGAGAGTCTCAGATGAAATTTTTAGTCAGTAGCCCCGAGAAACCTGAAAACTCACCATTATATTCTGTACATACAGATCTGGACTCTTTCATTCTCTACAATGACCAATCCTCAGAAGATCTAAGATCAGATAATGGAAACACAAACATACAGCCCATGGATTTCAACATAATGGCTACTCTAGAAGAATACGATGAAGAAGACCATGGGAAAACTGCTGAAATTATAACTCTGAAGGAAACAGAAATAGAACGAAAACAGCAAGCTAGTCACCTCCCTGATATCCATGCCCATAATGAACCACGAAATGACCCCCCTCCTAGCACAAACCTCACAACTCAACATAATGGCGAATCCGGCTATAGGGGAGGGGATGAAGACAAAGTGAACAACGAAATCCTGTGGGAAATAAACTTTGATGGGTCCTGTACTAGGCAGAGTGCTGGAGCAGGAGTGTGGCTACGTAACACTGAAAATGATCACGCAGAGAGCCACACTGTCAATATGTATTTCAAATGCATGAATAACATTGCAGAATATGAGGCTCTAATCTTGGGCTTAAATCTGTTGAAAAAGCTAGGATCCCGTAGGATAGCTGTGAGAGGAGACTCAGAGTTGGTGATCAAACAAGTGAATGGTGAGTATTCAGCAAAACACCCCAGGCTTAGGGCATATAGGAATGACGCTCTAGATTTGCTGAAAACGTTTGTTGAATTCGAGTTAGTGTTCACTCCTAGGGGTCAAAACACAATAGAAAATGGATTAGCTTGTCTAGCTAGCTCATATCCTAAAGCCCCAGTTTACCAAAAAATTATCATTCAGACCAAATTCAGGCCTGCAGTGCCAGACAATGAAAAATAATGGCAGGTCTTTGAGGGAGACAAACAGATCGAAGATTTCCTGGTGGGCAGGAATGGGTTTGAATTTTCGGATTTAGACTCAACTTTTGATGATAGCCGCCCAAGCGAGGATTCCCCAGATGAGCAAGAAACACCCTGTAACATAGAAATAAATTCTTTTTCCGAGAAAATTGGAAACTTCAACGAAAATAGTGAAAATGCAGAAAATGAAGAGGTCGAAGTGCTGCAGGCCAAAGACAAGAACATACCCAGAGGCCTGGCACCCTTAAAAGACCTCTTTGATTTTGATGACGTAGCAAAAAAACCCACAATTGAACATGCTGATTCTGATGTGGAAGAATGCAACATTGGCACTGAAGACAAACCCAGAATGATAAAACTGGCTAAGTCTATACCTGCAAACATGAAGAAAAAATACATTGACTTGTTTAAGGAATTCATTGATGTGTTTGCATGGAGCTATGAAGACTTAAAGGCTTATGACAC
Organism: Pinus albicaulis; assembly: GCA_034641835.2. NCBI lineage: Eukaryota > Viridiplantae > Streptophyta > Pinopsida > Pinales > Pinaceae > Pinus > Pinus albicaulis. The sequence continues at coordinate 5,242 of JAXQQM020075953.1, forward strand.
CAACATCATACAACACAAGATACCACTAAAGGAAAATCAGAAGCCTTTCAGAAAAAAACTTCGAAGAATCAATCCAAAACAATTGCCTGCAGTAGAGAAGGAAATTAAAAAGATGTATGAAGCAAGCATAATAGTCCCTGTAAGGTTTTCTGATTGGGTGTCAAACTTAGTGGCTGTAAGGAAGAAAACAGGAGAGATTAGACTATGCATAGACTTCAGAAACCTCAACAGAGCCTCCCTGAACGACAACTACCCCTTGCCTAGAATGGAACATATCCTACAGAAGGTAGTGGGCTCCAAAAGAATCTCCCTGCTTGATGGTTTTTCAGGATACAACCAAGTTCTGGTACTCCCAGAAAATCAACTCAAAACAACTTTTACCACTCCTTGGGGCACCTTCATGTACTTGAAAAAGCCTTTTGGATTGATGAATGCTGGAGCTACCTTCCAGAGGGTGATGGACATAGCTTTCTCAGAGGAGATAGGACACTTCATAGTTATCTACTTGGATGACTTGACTGTCTTTTCTAAAACTGAAGAAGAACACCTGAAACATCTGAGGAAATTTTTTGAAAAATGTAGAAGGTACGGTCTGTCCCTAAATCCTAAGAAAACTGTTTTTGGGCTGCAAGAAGGTAAACTTCTGGGCCACATTATATCTGAGAAAGGGATCAGGATAGACCCACAACGAGTTGAGGGAATACTTTGAATCTCGCATCCAAGAAACATCAAGGAATTGCAGTCCTTCATAGGGAAGATCAATTTCCTTAGAAGATTTATCCCCAATCTTGCTGAACATCTTAGGAAAATGATTGAAATGCTAAAGAAAGATGCAGGAATTAAGTGGACTGTTGAAGCCAAGAAATATTTTGAGTCGATAAAACTTGCACTCACTCAGGCCCCCGTGCTTATCAGCCCTGACTTCTCAAAAGATTTTCTGATCTTTTCATTTGCTTCCCAACACACAATAGCTGCAGTTTTGCTGCAGAAAAATTCAGAAGGTAGTGAACAACCTATAGCCTTCTTTAGTAAAGCCTTAAGAGATGCACCCTTAAAGTACAACATCATGGAAAAGTAGGCCTATGCTCTGATTAAGGCCTTAAAAGACTTTAGGGTGTACATTCTGCATTCCCACACCATTGCCTATGTGCCAAATATAGTGGTTAAGGATATCTTGTCCCAAGACCCTGATGGGAAAAGGGGAAAATGGATCGCTACCATCTTGGAATACGACCTTGAAATAAAACCCACCAAATTGATCAAAGGTCAAGGCCTAGCCCAATTAATGGCTGAAACAAACTTGCAGGCCTTGGACATTAACATGATAAATGCCTTAGATGAGCAGGAAGGGTTGCCCCATCCAACTGTTGAGGGGCAGTTTCAGAACTCTCCTTGGTATACCAACATCGTTTATGTGCTCACTAGTCTCAATGCCCCTCCAGAACTGTCCAAAACAAAGGCCAGATTCATAAAACTCAAAGCTAGAAATTACTGCATTATGAATGAAAGTCTATATTGGAAAAATCCAAATGGCCTTTTGCTGAAATGTTTGTCTGAAACTGAAGCTGAGAGAGTCAAACAAGAATTCCATGCTGGGGAGTGTGGAGGCCACCTGAGTTGGAAAACCATTGCAAATAAGATACTCAGGGCTAGTTACTATTGGCCTACACTCTTTAGTGATGTCCATAAAATGATTCTTGCCTACCACAAATGCCAAATATTTGAGGGCAAAAGAAAGCTCCTTCCCTTCCCTCTGCAACCGATCACCATAGAGGGTCCCTTCGTGCAATGGGGCCTAGACTTTATAGAAGAAAATCATCCTGCCTCCTCTCGACAACATAAATGGATCCTAACTGCTACATATTACTTTAATAAATGGATAGAAGCTATACCCACTAGGAATGCCACCGACTATGTCATCATTAGGTTCCTAGAAGACTTCATCCTATCTCGTTTTGGTTGTCCAAGGAAAATAATCACTGACAATGCTGCTGCTTTTGGATCCAAAAGAATGGTTGATTTCTGTCACAGGTACGGAATAGCACTTGGACATTCAACTGCCTATTACCCCCAGGGTAATGGCCTAGCTGAATCATCAAATAAAATCCTGGTTACAATCATTAAGAAGCTGCTGGAAGAAAACAAAAGATCATGGCATAAAAAGTTGATACATGCCTTGTGGGCAGACAGGCTCACCACAAAGAAATCCATTGGCATGGCACCTTTCCAGCTGGTTTATGGGACGTAAGCAGTCTTTCCTACTAGTCTTGGAGTTCCAGTGATCAAGCTTGTGCAGGAGATCCAATCAGAAGAAAACAGTATGGTAAGGAGAATCAATGAAAATATCCATCTGCAGCAAACAAGAGAGAAGGTTTATAGCAGAGCTGTCAGAGTACAGGAAGGCATAAAGAGACAGTTTGAAAAAATAACCAAAGCTTCAGATTTCAAGGTTGGAGATAAGGTTCTGAGATGGGATTCGAGAAGAGAGGACAAAGGCAAACATGGTAAGTTTGACAGTTTTTGGCAAGGTCCATATATCATACAAGCCACTGTGGGTCCTAATGCGTTTTTTCTGCAAGAACTTGATGGCACATAATTGTTTGGGGGTCCTGTCAATGGCAGGATGCTCAAACATTACTTCTATTGATTTTCCATTTCCAGTTTCATCTCCATTGTACATACCATTGCAAGTTTTCATTTTCAGAAAAAGAGAAAATGTTCCAAAAAACAGAATGAAAAGAGAGGTTCAGACATGCTCAAAACATGAACCTCTGAAGTAAAAAAGCATGGCTCAAACCTGATCAAAATCTAAGCCCAAAGGAAGCAGAATAGCTGATCCTAATATGCTCAAAATCTGGATCAGCAGTGAAAGAGAAGCTAGCTCTAATATGCCCAAAACCAGAGATGAAGCAAAGGAAAGAGGTGACTCAAATATGCTCATAACCTGAGTCACAAGAAAGAAGAAGGATGTTTCACAATTGCAGAACCCCATGCCTTCACAGTTTTGTTTTCTACAAGTTTCTTCCCAGCAAGTCAGACAGTCTAATCCTGGCTTGGCTGTGTTTAAATTTCCTGTCTTAGAATGTAGGTGAAGAAACCTGTTGGACAGTTTAATCCCAAATGGTAGTATATTAGGTAGAGAAATAGATGAGGTCAATAGTCTAATCTGGCCTCATGGAGCAATAAGGGTAGAATTAGAATAGGTTTGTTTTATGTTTTTCAAAATAAATGTAAAGGGTCTGCTAGCTCAAATGCACCCAAGGGAAAATTCTAGGATTGTAGTTTGGGTAGGTAGATTGGTTGGGAAATATTTTTGCTGATGTTTCTATCATACTGTGGCAGCTAAAATTGAAGAATAAAGATGGCTTATGACAGCAGGCATCTAGCCTACTCCAAATATCATCTCTGGTTTCTTGACTCCTCCAAGGAGAAGCCATCCCCATGTGGAGCCACTGTTAGCCCCCCTATGAAATTCTTGACAAGCAAGCTGGGGGGCTGAACTATTTTGGAGCCTTCAAGGAATGTCTTTCCCTTGAAAACTCATCCTCCTTGAAGTCTCTATATGCTGCTCCTAACATATAGCCCCTTTGCTGATTCATTTCTCAAAAGGCCCATTTTTACCCCTATATCCTGTAGATTTCCCCATCCCAACCTCTGTTTTCCCTTTGTCAAAATTCTCCTTTAATCTCCCCATTATCTCCTTAAAATTCCCCTAAAATCCTACCTCAACCCCACCATCGTCTCTTTATTTCTCCAAGTTTCCATTTCACCCCTTTATCGTTACCTCCCTTGGGCCTGAAATTGCATTCAAAATGAGTTAAAATGATGAAATTTATGAGTTTGGGCCTTAGCTCCCTTCCCCATTAGCCCCCACACCTTCCTCTCTCATAAGACCCGGCGCCATGACCAGCACCAAATCCACTAGGCGCTTAGCCCTCCAAACCTTTCTCCATGCGAAAATCATCAAAAAACCTTCGCAGGCATGCATTTGGGGGTTTTAATATATTTGGTTCGATTGATGAATCTCCGCCATCCATTCATTTGTCAATCCAACGACGCAGAGCGCGCCTGAAACGGTGGACCCCGCCTGCCATACGTTATCCGCCTAGAACCCACCGGTAAATTTTGCACCGCCCTCGCGCGCTTGGCAGTTTTCCCCGGAGAGCCAACGATTCCACTCAGCTCCTGCCACGCGTCCTCCTGTACTATTCTGAAAACCGCCATTTCGCGCATTAATCTTCGGTTCAAAGTCGCGTAGCAGAATCTATGCGAACCGTTTGATCTGGAGGACCTCATCCAACGACTGTCATCTCCCGAAGCTACACACCATTTAACACCTGTTCATCATACCCGTGGGCCCGCCTTCCGTCGTTCTCCGCCATTGATTTTCGCCCGATCGACGGTCTAGATCTGTCTGTGCATTGTTGACCATTTCGTCCCCTGTCCCGCCACGTCACCTCCATGTATCCTTGCCGTACGTCTGCATATCTCGCCGCATATATTTGTTTCCTAAGTCATTTTACGTATTTTTTCCATGCAAACTGCATCCACTGTGCATCCACCTCTCAGAACACTTGTCGTCGAATCCTCACCATGAACCTAAGCATCTTTGCCCCTCAGCAATCTACATGGTCGCCCTCATCGTATTTGTCATGTCCGCCACCCCCTGGTCTGTTTCCTCATCCAGTACATTGTTTTGCAGGGCTTCCAAAGGTGAAAGACTGCCATGATTCTACATGGCAAAGCTGTATAGACAGAATTAAATCCGAGGGCCGGCACTGCCATAAAATCGTCAAAGATAGCAACTGATGGGATTTGATTTAAAGAACAACATTCGAACTCTGTAAAAAAAAAATATCCCATCACCATTAAAAGCCGAGCTACCCTGTCAGAAGAAAATGGAGCGGCAGAATGTTCCAACGCAGAGAAAAGGAAGATTAAAGCTAGCCGATGAAGATCCTGAGCTTTTAATCCAAAGTTTAGAAGGAAGAACAACAGATCACAGATCCCGAGGATCGATCAAAGGATCCTAAGCACAGGCAAAGGGTAATATCATGGCTTTCATCAGTAGAATGTTTTTTATTCATCAAGTACATGGTACCCATACAGTTTTTATTATGCACCATGTCCCGAAAAGAATTCCACCAGACAACAGTTCAAAATCACCGTAGCATTTATGTGGCAGGCCTTTCAGTAGTTTATGTTATTTTTGATCAAGACACCAGGAGTACTTCAGCCAAAAGATGTCAAGATCAAATCTGGAGCAGATCATTCTCTCACAAGGAAGGTGACAGAGATTAAATATACAGCATGTCAAGCAGAATGGGTTTCGGCCCTGCATTCATTGTTATGTTTAATGATACATTTAATTTTCACCTACTCCTTCAGTCGATCTTAGGTTCATCCCTTGCTATAAAGCACAGAAGGAAACATTGTAATGATTATTGATGAGAAATCAGTGAAATGCAAGTATTTTCCTCTTGAGACAAGTTCTCTGTGTATATTGTAAGATAAGCTGAGATTTGATGTATTCAGGCTGAATGTTCAAGCTATGGGCTATAATGTACCTGATTGGTGTTGTTTTTAATATGACAAGCATGTTTCTTTGGATCCTGATCTAAATCAGCTGGTGATGTTTCCTCTTTCTCTGTATTTGTGATTGACTTGCTCACATTGCATGCTACATTTCATTTCATTTCTACTGGTAGGCAACAGAAGCATAACATAGGATTCACCCTTGTTAGGTGCCCTATGTTTCTTGCTCTCCCTACCTCAATGTTTTCTGCTTATATGTGTATCTGAATGTTGATTTCAATTGATTTAACTAGTGTAGTGGATGATATTGCCTACTCTCTGATGTATGAATTGATGAAGTCCATGTTTAGATGTTCTTGGTAAGATTTAGTTGGAAGGTTTGGGAACACTGGGGATTAGTGTTAGCCCTGTCCACTAGGATCCTTGCGCGACCAGTTAACCTTTCCAAGATCCCTTGTCTTGCCTCTGATTTTGTCCAAGCAGACCTGGAGTTAAATGACCTCTGGTCTGATCTATAGACAGAGTTGGTTGGTTCTCCTCCCTGCATTTTCTGTCCTTAATGTCCCATTCCACCAATCATCCTTTAAGATCCAAATGCTCTAGATGACTAGCCCAAATGAAAGCTTGCACATTGATTACAAATAAATCCTTTCTTGACTCCATAGCCCAATGGCTTTGATGTTCTCTGAGTTATCTATCTCTGCCTAAGCTTCCTCTTTGCTCATCCTTGTCTTATATTGGTCCTTCTTTTCTTGATTCCCTCCAACCAAACATAAACAATCAAACCAACAACCCTGAGCCTACAACTAGCCTAAAATCATAACTTAGAGTTCCAAAGATATATCTTTGACTTGTATAGAGAGATCCCTCTCTAGACCTAGGAGGGCTAGATCCTAAGGTCTGAAAGTGGTTCTATGTTGTCTCATATTTTGGTCTCTGTCAACCTGGCCAAAACATGGGAACCCCAACAGATCTCATGAATTGAACCTAGCTACAAGGTGCCCACAACGCAGCAGTAGCAGATCAGTTGGATTGATGCAGGTAGATCAAAGTGACAGTGTCGGATACTAGAGCGTGGATCAGAGTTGACATCAAGTGCAAGATTTCATGGGTGAAAGAGTTCAATAGCGCAGTGGTTCCTGATGACATGTGCAGTAGCTATGCAGAGGTTGAAGACTTTGATGATAGATGCATCAGACTGATTGAGTTGTTTGGAGCCTATTCAGTTTCAGAGGAGTTGTAGAGTAGATGCATGGAGTTCCATGGCGCTTGTGAAGGTTGCAGGGCGAATGCATGGAGTTGCATGTCGCATGCAAAGACAGTCCTTTCTTGTTGAGAGGGAGTGTTGAAAATGGCAACAAGAAACAGTGAAGGAGGCCTCCTGAAACATCTTTCCTGATCCTAGTTGGAAAGTGATCACCTAAACTAGGTGGGGACCACACATGTGATTTTTGTCGAAAAGTCTATTTTTAGACTATGTCTATTTTTAGACATATGGAGCATGGTCTAGGAGTTGTGGGATGCTATTCTTGGATGATTGGTCAAGTTGGTAAAAATATATGGACAGCTATTTTTAGACATACAGGTCGAAGTCTATTTTTAGACTGCCTGTCTAAAAATAGAACAGTCAAATATTATTAACCCTTAATAATATTTGGACTATAAACTTCAGTTTATCCTCTTGTGGCACTTCAGTTGGAGCTACGGATGTGGCCCATGCATCTGACAAAGGAATTACGCTATTCCTAGGGGTTTGGTTGAGCTATTGCATGGATACTTCAGTTAGAACTCATGTGACCGAGTTTGGTGGAGTTGATTGAGGAGTTAATGGAGTTGTGTTGGTTTGCTCAGATTGAACTAGTTGTATTTAGTCGCTTAACAAACACACTAGTGATGAGTGGCAGTTGTGAATTAATTGTTAATTAATTCACTAATTATTAACTCATAAATCAACTAAAGAATACATCGGTTAAGCATAATGCATAGACCGATTGTGGGGAGCAGTGTTAGAGGTGGGTGAAAAGAGTGCAATTAACAGCTGTCAGTTGTGACTATACTTGTGCATGAGATTTGCACACACATTGATGAATTTAATGAGTATTGTGTGAAGTACAAGACAAAGGGATTAGGCACCAGATCTCATTCATTCTCATCTTGGTTACGATAGGCAGGAAAATAGTGGAGGAGATTTGAACCTGTGACTTGTTCAAATCTGAGCTAGTTTGTGTGTAACTATTGAAGATAGTATAGAGTACCTGTGAGGAGTATTGTACTATGATTTTTACATGATTCTCTATCATTATATTATATAGATAGTTGGGGGTTTTCAGCTGTAAGCTTTCCCCATTACATATTGTGTCTATGTGTGCTTGACTATTTTGTTTATGTGCGCA
>JAXQQM020074141.1:0-123015 GCA_034641835.2 Pinus albicaulis
TCAGTAAAATTAATTAAACATTTACAGCCTATTAAAAAGTATTACATCCTCTAACTCAAAAATATTTAAACTAACTTAATTAAAAAAGACAAACAACTTTAAATACATAATATTAAAAACTTTATATTCTTTTAAATATAAAAATAAAAAATAAAATAAAAAACCCTAAAGTACATAATATTAAAAACTGTATTCCTTTAAAGCCTTAGCCTTATTCAACCTCCACTTATATTCCTCATATTCACCACCATAATTCTTCTGTAGAATGTAACCTATAATTTTTGGTGCAAAACCTATATTCCAAACCAATTAATATCAACAATTAAATTTATACACATCTAATATGTTTATTTTATAAAGGTGTTTATTATAATATTTTAGTATTTAGATTGATTAACAAACTTTATAATTAGGAAATTTTATAATTGAAAACTGAAATTGCAATCACTTAAATTCAAAATAAAGTTTTAAAAATTAATAATAAATATATATATATATTTTCAAATTTATTTTATGAAAAAAGTTTTCATTATAAATTAAAACTATATGCATAAAACATGATACCCACTGCCCAATGCTTAAATTTAAGTCATATTATAAAAATGACCACTTTTGAATACAATAAAGCTAAAAACATAGTACCTAACCAAAATAGATAAGTGATGTCCTCGTGCACACAAAGTGCAGAAATGGATTGTTAATGGAAATGGTCATCATTGTCTTTGAAGTGTACCTCAATGATACGGGGTTTACTACCCCACCACTGAGAGAACAAAAATCAATATGAAAGCTGACTTCAGGTAAAGGGTCATCATAGCCTTTGATGGTGGATCACAATGATCCTGGATTCATTACTCATATTTCTTAATTAATAGTTTCCAATGGTGTACTTTCTAAAGAATTATGGTTTGTATTTAAACGGAAGTCACCAAAACTCACTTAAGCAAACACTGAAATAAAATTTATGGTAAAACCACAAGTAACCATGGGAATTTATAATATGGCTTTTATTTTTTAAAAGGTCTAAATTTATTTGTTTTAATTTTTTTAAAGGATTATATTTTTATTATGTTTAATATATTATTTTTATGGGAAATGAATTGATAATTTCACATTAAAGAATGTCTTAAATTTGTCTTATACTCAATCATCATCTATCCAAAACTTATTTTCAAATATTTATAAATATAAATTACATCAATTATTTTATAATATTTAAAGATATTGTTTAGAAATGTACCTATCTAGAATTTACAAGTATAATTAAAGAGATTGTTTAAAGATGTACACAAATGAAAGACTTTCTTGAATTATCTATGTAGAATTTACAAGTCTGTATATATATATGTGTGTGTGTGTGTGTGTGTGTGAGACAGCCTCATTAAGAGTTAACTAGTATTAACTAGTTAAAGACAATTTTCTTATTTTATTTTCTGGCAAGAAAGACTTAAATTGTTATTGTTCATAAAACAAATTATTATTATTATTATTATTATTATTATTTTTTATTGAGTTATTAGGAGGAACCAATTAATGAAAATAAATATTTTAAGTTGTTGGTAAAAAGGTTTCCAAGAATATGAGGTGGTTGGGGACAGTTGGAAAACAATTACCTACTCCTCTGAGGATAACGCTGAATCTCAATGGAGGAGTAGGGGTTCTATGAAATTGGTAAAGGGGGAGTATTTTCTAGAGCTGGTTGGGACCAGTTGAAAATAGCTTACAACAACCCTTGTAAAACCAAAAGTTTTGAGTGTGACTGGATTGGCCATCTAGAGGTCATAGCAGAAGAATCCACTGTTAATCCGTGGCACTGTCCAAATTATGGAGCTAGGGGGCAAGTGGAGGATGTAATAGCCTCCCTTGAATGGTTGGGAGGACCACAGCTTGAATTTGAGTATTTTAGATAAGTACTACTGAGGAACCCTAAGTTGGTCTGAAACTGAATTTAAAAGATTGAGTACAATGTATTTTATGGGTGAATACTGTGTTGTTGAGCCTCTTTTAAAGTTGTAAATTTGGTTTATTTACATTTTTATCTAAGGCAGTAAGCGAGTTATGCAGAGAATAATATTTCTTTCTGGAAATATGTAGAGCAGTTTTAACTATTTATTTTATGTTATCTGTTCTCTGTTGATTATTCTAGATAGAAGTAAAACAAGAAACATAGCCAAACCCTTCTTGTCGGAAAGACCAGTTTAAAATGTAGATAAACAAGCCATAGCCTATATGGTTTATAAGAAAAAGAGGCGTAATTACATTCGGCATGTTTATTTTACCACTGTAATAATAGTGGAAGAACAGTTTGTTTGTTTAACAGTGAAGGAATAGCTTTGGATAATGGTACAATGTTGTAGAATATGGCAATGCTAATGCTACTGCTTTAAAGACTGCATACACAGAAAGTGTACATGGGTCTCGACGGACTACCACCCCAGTCATAAAATCTTGAATCGGATACATCGCCTGGCCGCTACCCTCGCCATATTACTGCATTCTAAAGCTATGGTGGTCCGTGACACTAACAAGATGCAGGAGCATATCATATTATAAAATAAGTAAAGACATAAGAAATATTTAAGCAGTAAAAATTTGAAAGAGAATCAGGGATTAAAAACCCTTAGATCAATAGAAATATGTAGCACGAAACCCTTTTCTACAGATAAAGATAATTTGTAGAGGATGAAAGCTACGAGAATATTTCAGTTCATGCGGAGTAAAGAATGCTAATAGCAGCTAAAAAGATTCATGAAAATCATTATCAAACTGTAGTTTAACAAATGAAACTTATATTTCTATGCATAACATATGATTGCAAGTAGAAAATTTCAGAAACTGTGAATTAACAAGAATGTTGTAATATGTATATATAAATAGAAATAGCACAAGGTTCAGATTACATGTAAATATCAGAACGACTATTCATGGCCTCGGCCTCAAAATAATAATAGTAGAAGTTACTCAGTTTGCATAACGGAACCGTAAAAGCTATTAACAGTACTCTTAATACAATCTGGGTTGAAACCCTAAAATAAAACCCTTCACATTTAAGATAAGAAAAGTTTCAAAGAGTTCATAAACCCTAGGTCGAGATTCAAACCCGAGCCTTTAATTTTAAGTGCCAAATAATATACGTCGGCAAAATCTCTCTTCGCATAGCGATGTACCTGTTGGTAAGGGGATGTACATTAGCCGTGGAATGATGAAGTACTGGTGAGAAACGCTGGCAGGGTTTTGGGTGAAGTCCACTAACCTGCGAGACAAAAACAAACCCTATGGAGTAGTCAGCTTGTAAGCAAGAATAATTAAGGAAAAGAGTTTTAAAAATAAAGCTATTATCGATTGGTAAAAGCCTGGGTGAAATACCTATTGGAGAAATCGACCATCGTCGAACCTGAAATTAAAACTATGCTATGAGTTATTTTGAAATGGAGCATGAAAACCTGTAATTAGTTCTATAACAAGCAATGGAATTTAAAACCCAGAATAGTTATAACTAAAATGGTGATTACCTGATAATGTTTGTTGGCGACTTTCCTAGCCTGAAATCTCAGCTCCCAGTGTTGATTAAAGAGCCTTTTTTCTCTGTGAGTGTCAACCATCAGTAAAGAGACAAAAATCAGAAGGTTAACATGTGATACAGCTCGAAAAACTTACAGGAAAATGTATTGAGAACTAGAATGGTAAGAAAATCAGAGCGAAGGTTTTAGTGTAACATTTCCAAGCTCACCTTAAAAGAAATTTGTGACGGAGATGCCAAGGAGAAGCCAAATCTGCGAGCGCGCCATGGAGAAATGAACAAACTGAGGATTGACTAGCTAACTGGCAGAAGTCACCGGAGGTTTCCCTCGTGATTTGCGTAGAATATGAGGGCAGATTAACAATTGTCCCAGCTATTAAAAGCCCAGTACAGCTAGGTTTAATTCGAGTTGACAAACCCTATCACGACCATAAGTTAAAGGGCCAAGTGGCCTATTGCAAATCTCAAGAAATCCTCAAACCATAAATTAACCTTGGCGATGGATCCGATGATCGGTTAATATGATATCAACTTTAATGAAGAAGATTGATATATTTAATATTTAATGCTTTAATACTGCTGTGTATTGTGTTTAATGTTTCGTACCAGAGCAAAGTTTCATAGTGTATGAATGGTGCGATTAAAACATATAAATAGGAGATTATATTATATTGCAAATGATTGCCAAGGTTTGTAATAATATTTAAAATCAAGCAGGTCCTTATCATTGAAGCTCGAGTCATGTACATTCTGTAATGATCGAACAATATTGTATGTAATATAATATGTTTTGTGAAATGAATTTTTTTTTTTTATGATGGCAAATAATGTTTGGATGAAAGTGACTAGTGGTATCAGAGCAGGTTGCTAGGTTGGGACCCTAAGGGTCTACTAACAGTGAAGCTGTGTATGCGTATAGTTCAGTGAGAGAAAGCGAGTGATAATGGGAGGAGCTACAACATCACAGTCACAACCAGAAGAAACTAAAGCACGAACAGTTATGAATCCAGAAATGTGGGTTCAATTAACTGTGGAACAGCATCAAAAGACCAGCCGGTTACTTGAGGAATAACATCATCAAACTAGTTTCTGGTTAAACACAGTACAACAATTACAAGAAGAAATGCTAAGAGTCCGGAGGGACAATGAGAGACTGTTGCAAGACCAAGAGAAAATTATAAAGAGTTTATCTGACAAACATAATCATGAGGTAGATCATCCAAGTGCTGAAAGGAGTTTACCAGCCGATGAAGACCAGCAAACAAGAAATAACACTATGGACAGAATTGAAAAGAGTCCCCCCCAGAAAAGAAAAAATAGGAATTACAATGAGGCAGAGTCAGGCAATTTGTCTGACCAACAAGATACTAAGAAACATAAAGTGGAACTGCAGGGGGAATTTTGCAAAATTAAACCACCAACGTTTGATGGTGAGGCAGAGGAGGTGGCTGAAGCCTGGTTAATCAATATAAATAAGTACTTTCAAGCATACGAATATAGCAGCAATATGAAGGCCAGATTTTCTGTATACCAGTTACGAGAAAAATCCACCCTGTGGTGGGAAGAGGTGAAAAATGTACGCAGCATTGATGAACGGGATATTTCATGGGAATTGTTTCAACAGTACTTTAAGGACAAGTACTTAACAGAAAGGTTTTATGATGACAAAGCTAAGGAATTCCATGTTCTTTGGTTGGGACAAATGACCATGGATGATTATTTTACAAAATTTACTTCCTTGCTACGCTACGTTCCTTACCTCTGAGAAGAAAAAGCCAAGGTGCAGAGGTTCTTAAGTAGTTTACCTACTCATATGACAGAACGGATATAATTTGTTAATCCTCAGACCATGGACAAAGCCATTTGTAAAGCATGAATGTGCTATCAGTAGGCCAAGGCCAAGGGTGAAGGAGGAAAAAGCTGGCAGCCAAAGAAAAATCAGAAAAATAACTCTAATTTTAAAAGCAGTAAAAGTAGTGGTTTTAAAGGTTCAGCATGGAATTCTATCAGCAAGCAGTTTGGTAGGAATCACCAAAGAACCAAGTGGCCAGCGGAGGAGAAACCCACAGAAGCATCTAGTAAGCCAGATCAGGGACAGATTTCTAAGCCTCCCCTACAGTGCTGGGGCTGTGGGGAAGCCCATTATTATAAAAACTGTCCCCAACGAAACAAAAATGAAGTTGTAACAAATATACAGGAAGCATCTATAGTGGGGGACGTGGCACGCAATATACCTCGTATCAATGCAGCCTTGGAAGACCGACAAGCTGATTTTTAGCCCACAATGATTGAACTAGAAGGTACTTTACTAACTAAACCTGTTTCAATTTTAGTAGATCCTGGAGCAAGTTTGAGTTACGTAAGTCCTAAAATAGTGGAAATGTGCAAGTTAAAAGAGCAGAAATTTAAGAATTCCTGGTTAGTTCAGCTAGCTACTGGAGCAAAACGAAAGGTAACTGCAAAAGTTCCTAACTGTATATTGAAAGTAGCAGAACAACAGTTACAAGTAGATTTAAATATCTTATCATTGGGGTCTTATGATGTGTTATTGGGTATGGATTGGTTGGAGAGACACTGGACCCTAGTGGACTGCAAAGAGAATATTATTTACTTTAGAATGCAAGATGGCACGCGAAAAGAAATTCAAGGAATTAAAAAGCCTGTGCAATTACGACCAATAGCAACATCCCAAATGGGTAAGTGTATCAGAAAAGGACGTCAACTGTATGCAATTCAAGTAGGATATGCAGACTCCAAGGAAAAGGCTCCAATACTGGAAGATATTCCTGTAGTACAGGAATTTCTGGATGTATTTCCAGAAAACATTCCTGGTTTGCCACCCAAGAGGGATATTGAATTCACCATTGAATTGATGCCAGGAGCCTCTCTGGTGTCAAGAGATCCTTACAGAATGAGCGTGCCAGAACTAACAGAACTACAGATATAACTACAAGAACTGTTAGACAAAGGCTATATCTGTCCAAATGTGTCTCCATGGGGAGCACCAGTTCTATTTGTTAAGACGAAAGACAGAACCTTACGCATGTGTATGGATTACAGGTAGCTTAATAAATTGATTATTAAAAAAAATACCCTTTACCCAGAATCGATGACTTATTCGATCAAGTAAGAGGGGCTAAGGTGTTCTCTAAGATAGACTTAAGATCTGGGTATCATCAGATTCAGATTAAAGATGAAGATATTTGCAAAACAACATTTCACACTCGTTATGGGCATTATGAATTCGTGGTGCTGCCCTTCGGATTGACAAATGCACCAGCAACCTTTATGAGGTTGATGCATAGCATTTTTCATCAATTTTTGGATAACTTTGTGCTTATTTTCATAAATGACATATTGATATATTCTAAAAGTGAGGAGGAACATAAAGAGCATTTGAGAATAGTTTTGGAAATGTTGAGAAAGCATCAACTTTATGCTAAGTTTAGCAAATGAGATTTCTTTAAAATAGAAATCCAATATCTAGGACATGTTATATCAACTGAAGGAATAGCTGTTGATCCAGAAAAGATCAAAACTATTATGGAATGGCGAGTACCTCAGAATGTGGCTGACATTAGATCGTTTATGGGTCTAGCTGGTTATTATAGAAGGTTCATAGAAGGATTTTCTAAAATTTCTTTTCCTATTACATCTTTGCAGAAGAAATGCAAGCTTTTCAAATGGACAAATGAATGCCAGAACAGCTTTGAAAAGCTGAAACAACTTCTGACTACAGCACCGGTACTGAGGGTAGCTGACCCTGATAAAGACTATGAAGTTTGTATTGATGCCAGCAAAGAAGGAGTGGGAGCGATATTAACTCAAGGAGGTAAAGTGATAGCCTACGAGTCTAGAAAACTGAAAGATCATGAACAAAAATATTATGCTTATGATCTGGAGCTTATAGCCATGGTGCATGCTCTTCGGGTGTGGAGGCATTATCTGCTGGGTAAGAGGTTTGTACTTAAAACAAATCATAGAAGTTTGAATAATTATTTTAAGCAAGCAGATTTAAATTCTAGACAGGCAAGATGGAATGCCTTTTTGAGTGAATTTGACATGGGCATACAACATGTTAAGGGAAAGGAAAATCGAGTTGCAAATGCGTTGAGCAGAAAACTGCATGGTATTTATGCATTATACTATAATTATCTAGAAAGCCAACTGTTGGAATAGCTAAAAGAAGAAGCACAGAAAGACCCAGAATATAAATTCTTGTGGCAGCAAATGGAGGATGATAAGAAGCAAGGCAAGGCATCAGAGTATGGAAAGAATGAAGATCAGGTGATGACTATTCGAGGAAAAATTTACGTGCCTAATCGTACAACTCTAAAGGAGTTAATACTGAATGAGTTCCACAGCAGCAATTACGCTGGTCATCCGGGATATTAGAAAATGCTTACTGCAATAAGAAAGGTATATTATTGGCCAGGTATGCGTAAGAATATTGCTGAGTATCTAAGCAAATGTTTGGAATGTCAGCAGGTAAAGGTGGAGCACCAACATTCTGCAGGACTATTGCAGCCCATACCCATTCCTGAATGGAAGTGGGAGGTTATCTCCTTAGATTTCATCACGGGACTACCGCGAACAAAAAGACAGAATGACTCAATCATGGTAGTGGTAGACAGATTAAGTAAGTCTGCACATTTTATACTTGAACAATCTACATACAAGACTGTACAGATTGCTGACATATTTATGAAGGAAATCTTCAGGTTGCATGGCATACCAAAAATTGTGATTTCAGACCGGGATGTTAAATTCACATCTGCATTTTGGAAAACCCTGTTTACGGGTTTGGGAACATAAATACATTTCAGCACTCCCTATCATCCTCAGACTGATGGGAAAACGGAGCGGGTAAACCAAGTTCTGGAAGACATGCTGCGCATGTATTTGATGCAGCAGCCAACTAAGTGGGAGGATTACTTGCACCTTGTTGAGTTTGCCTATAACAACGGGTATCAGGAATCTCTTAAAATGAGTCCCTTTGAGGCATTGTATGGTAGGCAATGTCGAACACCTATAAACTGGAGCAGTCCAGAAACAAAAAAATGTTGGGACCTGAAATGTTGGCTGAAATGGAATCTGAGGTAAAAAGAATAAGGCAGAATCTGAAGGATGCGCAAGATTGAAAAAAGATTTATGCAGATAAGAAAAGGTCTTATCGTGAATTTGTGGTAGGAGACCATGTTTACGTGAGAATTAAGCCCAAGAGGAGTACCATGAGAGGGACCTCTTGTGCCAAATTGGTTCCCCGGTACTGTGGAACTTTCCAAATACTGGAAAGGGTGGGACCAGTAGCCTATAGGCCCTTACCCAGTCATATTCAAGTACACAATGTGTTCCATGTGTCTTTGCTGAAGCGATATGTACATGATGAAAAACATGTGATTCATTGGCAAAATATTCAGGTAGAACTGAAAGGAGAGTTTCTGGTCGAGCCACAACGCATACTTGACCGAAGAGAAATTGAACTCCGCAAACAAGTATTTATCCAAGTGAAAGTGCAATGGAAGCACTTCAGACCGGATGAAGCTACTTGGGAGGACGAGAAATTTATGCGGGAAGCTTACCCGGAGCTCTTTGCAGAGTTGGGCTGAAACACCGAGGATGGTCTTACTTCCAGGGGGAGAAGTTGTGACAGCCTCATTAAGAGTTAACTAATATTAACTAGTTAAAGACAATTTGCTTATTTTATTTTCTGGCAAGAAAGACTTAAATTGTTATTTTTCATAAAACAAATTATTATTATTATTATTTTTATTGAGTTATTAGGAGGAACCAATTAATGAAAATAAATGTTTTAAGCTGTTGGTAAAAAGGTTTCCAATAATAGGAGGTGGTTGGGGACAGTTGGAAAACAGTTACCTACTCCTATGAGGATAAAGTTGAATCCCAAAGGAGGAGTAGGGGTTCTGTGAAATTGGTAAAGGGGGAGTATTTTCTAGAGCTGGTTGGGACCAGTTGAAAATAGCTTACAACAACCCTTGTAAAACCAAAAGTTCTGAGTGTGACTGGATTGGCCATATAGAGGTCATAGTAGAAGAATCCACTGTTAACCCGTGGCACCATCTAGATTCTGGAGCTAGGGGGCAAGTGGAGGATGTAATAGCCTCCCTTGAATGGTTAGGAGGACCACAGCTTGAATATGAGTATTTCAGATAAGTACTACTGAGGAACCCTAAGTTAGTCTGAAACTGAATTTGAAAGATTGAATACAATGTATTTTATGGGTGAATACTGTGTTGTTGAGCCTCTTTTAAAGTTGTAAATTTGGTTTATTTACATTTTTATCTAAGGCAGGAAGTGAGTTATGCAGAGAATAATATTTCTCTCTGGAAATATGTAGAGCAGTGTTAACTATTTATTTTATGTTATCTGTTATCTGTTGATTATTCTAGATAGAAGTAAAACAAGAAACATAGCCAAACCCTGCTTGTCGGAAAGACCAGTTTAAAATGTAGATAAACAAGCCATAGCCTATATGGTTTATAAGAAAAAGAGGCGTAATTACATTCTGCATGTTTATTTTACCATTGTAATAATAGTGGAAGAACAGTTTGTTTGTTTAACAGTGAAGGAATAGCTTTGGATACTGGTAAAATGTTGTAGAATATACAAATAATGTTACTGTTTTAAAGACCAGACACAATAGGAAAGGGTACATGGGTCTCGACGAACTGTCGACCCTAGTCCTGGGTGTAAATCCTGAACCGGGATACATCGTCCGCGGCCAGTCCCTGCTATACACGGACTCTAAAGCTATGGTGATCTGGACACCAACGCATGCAGGAGCATATCATATTATAAAAGAAGTAAAGACATAAGAAATATTTAAGCAGTAAACATTTGAAAGAGAATCAGGAAGTGAAAACCTTTAGAACAGAAGAAAGATGTAACATGAAACCCTTTTCTACAGATAAAGATAATTTGCAGAGGATGAAAGCTACGAGAATCTTTCAGTTCGTGCCGAGTAAAGAATGCTAATAACAGCTAAAATGATTCATGAAAATCATTATCGAACTGTA
Source organism: Pinus albicaulis (assembly GCA_034641835.2). Lineage (NCBI taxonomy): Eukaryota > Viridiplantae > Streptophyta > Pinopsida > Pinales > Pinaceae > Pinus > Pinus albicaulis. The sequence goes on from JAXQQM020074141.1 coordinate 10,558, forward strand.
GTTTAACAAATGAAACTTATATTTCTATGCATAACATATGATTGCAAGTAGAAAATTTCAGAAACTGTGAATTAACAAGAATGATGTAATATGTATATATAAATAGAAATAGCACAAGGTTCAGATTACATGTAAATATCAGAACGACTATTCATGGCCTCGGCCTCAAAATAATAATAGTAGAAGTTACTCAGTTTGCATAACGGAACCGTAAAAGCTATTAACAGTACTCTTAATACAATCTGGGTTGAAACCCTAAAATAAAACCCTTCACATTTAAGATAAGAAAAGTTTCAAAGAGTTCATAAACCCTAGGTAGAGATTCAAACCCGAGCCTTTAATTTTAAGTGCCAAAAAATATACGTCGGCAAACTCTCTCTTCGCATAGCGATGTACCTGTTGGTAAGGGGATGTACATTAGCCGTGGAATGATGAAGTACTGGTGAGAAACGCTGGCAGGGTTTTGGGTGAAGTCCACTAACCTGCGAGACAAAAACAAACCCTATGGAGTAGTCAGCTCGTAAGCAAGAATAATTAAGGAAAAGAGTTTTAAAAATAAAGCTATTATCGATTGGTAAAAGCCTGGGTGAAATACCTATTGGAGAAATCGACCATCGTCGAACCTGAAATTAAAACTATGCTATGAGTTAATTTGAAATGGAGCATGAAAACCTGTAATTAGTTCTATAACAAGCAATGGAATTTAAAACCTAGAATAGTTATAACTAAAATGGTGATTACTTGATAATGTTTGTTGGCGACTTTCCTAGCCTGAAATCTCAGCTCCCAGTGTTGATTAAAGAGCCTTTTTGCTCTGTGAGCGTCAACCATCAGTAAAGAGACAAAACTCAGAAGGTTGACATGTGATACAGCTCGAAAAACTTACAGCAAAACGTATTGAGAACTGGAATGGTAAGAAAATAAGAGCGAAGCTTTTAGTGTAACAGTTCCAAGCTCACCTTAAAAGAAATTTGTGACGGAGATGCCAATGAGAAGCCAACTCTGCGAGCGCGCCATGGAGAAATGAACAAACTGAGGATCGACTAGCTAACTGGCAGAAGTCACCGGAGGTTTCCCTCGTGATTTGCGTAGAATCCGAGGGAAGATTAAAATTTGTCCCAGCTATTAAAAGCCCAATACAACTAGGTTTAATTTGAGTTGACAAACCCTATCACGACCAGAAGTTAAAGGGCCAAGTGGCCTATTGCAAATCTCAAGAAATCCTCAAACCATAAATTAACCTTGGCGACAGATCCGATGATCGGTTAATATGATATCAACTTTAATGAAGCAGACTGATATATTTAATATGTAATGCTTTAATACTGTTGTGTATTGTGTGTAATGTTTCGTACCAGAGAAAAGTTTCATAGTTTATGAATGGTGTGATTAAAACATATAAATAGGAGATTATATTATATTGCAAATGATTGCCAAGGTTTGTAATAATGTTTAAAATCAAGCAGGTCCTTATCATCAAAGCTCGAGTCATGTACATTGTGTAATGATCGAATAGTATTGTATATAATATAATGTGTTTCGTGAAATGATTTTTTTTTATTTTTATGATGGTAAATAATGTTTGGATGAAAGTGACTATATATGGTAAATTGTAATTTGAATTTTTTTATTAACTCAAAGTAAAAATGTTTTGCAACAAGATTATATTATAGATTTAATTTAACCAATATTACAAAGTTTCATCTTAGACTTTTATTAAAAAAAACCCACAAATTACAATTGAATAATAAAAACTATCTATATTATCATATAATCATTTTTAACATTTTTTGGTTTTATTTATTTCACAATATAAATCTAAAAATTTAATAATTTTAAAAAACAATATATTTAATAAAATGTGTCACGGATTGTTAGTTTATTGTTTATCGACATTCATTTTTGTAGAAAGAAAAAACGTTGATTCTATTAAGAACAATACATGTGAAAATACAATGATCCTAGCTATCAAAATATAGGAAGGAGAAAACCAAAAGTTATATCAAATCCATCATCTTGTAATAGGAGAGAGAGATAAGCATATAATCTAATCACATGAGACTGTAAGAAAAGAAAAACCATACAAGTCTATCATATAGCTACTATACCAGGATCAGTGCTACAGATCCATATCATCAGTAAAGCTCCACAGACCAAAAATTAAAATAAAGGGGAATAAATAAGCAATCCAACATGGGATACTTATAATGGTGCGACATCCCCAAGCCAAAAATCAGAGAAAACACACACACACACATATATATATTGTGGCTGGATACCGAGACAAAATCATCATAACGCTATAGGTTCTATGAGTGTAGCACACAATTTTCAAAAAAGAAGATTGAAATAGAACATAGCCAACTCGCTTGATTCACAGGCTCGCTTGTAGTAGATAAAAAATTGCAGAAACTATGATACCAGAAACTAAAAAGAGTTGATCAATAGAGAATCTTTCTAAAAGGATATCAGAATCTCACCATAGGGAAGAGAGAGGATTTTTTTGGATAAGATATCTGCCCGGGAGTTATTTTCTCTGTACACATTATTCAAAGATACTTCCTTAAACTTTGACAAAAGGTATTTAGTTCTATCAATCCATCCCTGTAACCCATGAATGCGGAGAATAGATACCCCAGAGATGCCATTTATGATAATTTTGGAATCCCCGTATACATGAAAATTAAGCAAATTAAGGTTATGTGCAATCGGTAGCCCACTCCACAGAGCCATAAGTTCAACTTTGTTGTTCGAACCACGGCCACCATTCCAACATATGTGATATATTTCTGACTCCTGAAGCTTAATCCAAGCCCCGCATCCGCAAACACCATCTTGTTGTGCTCCATCGAAATAAATTGTCAGAATAACAATAGGATGAGTCCTGATATGCATGGATAATTCAGGCAAGAGACTGAGAGATGACGGTTGTCCATCCAACCATGACATGATGGAGCTATGAATCAGAGATCTGTTTGCAAGTATCCCTTCAAAGATAATGTGATTTATAGCACGCCATATCTCCCACAATAAGAAAAATGGCAGCGCTCTATATTTTCCTTTCGTAGCCCCCCATTTCTTGATAGAGTTAATACAATCATCTAGCCGCTAAGTAGGATCCATCAAATAAAAATAGAAGAGTGACCAAATACTGATAGCAAAAGGACATGAGAAGAATAAGTGAGATAATGATTCCTCGTGGGAAAGATATAAAGGGCACCTCCCCGGACCTTGGAATCCTCGTTTTTGGATACAATCCCATGATAATATTTTCCACTTCCATAACAGCCACACAAATAGCAGAATCTTAGAGGGGATATTTCAGCTCCATGATTGATAAAAGGGAGAAAGAGTGGAAGCTGGATAATGATGTTTAATGATAAAATAATATGTCTCCCTGACCTGTATAACATCACACACCATATGGCTGTTCCAGGTCAGATGATCCCCGCCCCATATTAGGATAAACCCGTCGATTTTAAGTCATTCAATACAAATTTCCATTTAACTGCATCCTGCCCTGACAGACCTAGCAGATCAGTCGATTTCCAAATTAGAGATCCAAGGATCCAACAATGGATTAGTTGTGCGAAAGTAGAAATGCCTCGATGACTCATTCTGTGAACTAATCTTGGAGCAAAAGGAAAACTATCATCCATGCCTAAGATCCTGTCAATCCCCAAACAAATTCTTTGTCCATTGCCGAATTTCCACACAAGTCTCCGTGACAAATATGGCATGATTTTTATGAAGCTTCTCCAGATCTGAGATTGTAACTTGTGAATAGGGAAAACACCATGGTATATAGAAAGGATAGGATTGCCCTCTGTGTATTTATATTCAATGATTTGTGACCATATCCTGGTGCCCTTTAATGCCAGCGAGAGCGACTTAATAAGAAGAGCATTAGAGAAAAAAAGAAGGTTTAAGAGACCCCAACCACCATATATTTTCGGCATCGTGACGATGTCCAATCTACAAAGAAGGATTTTCATTTTGTTTTGTGCTCCGGACCATATAAAGTGTGAAATAAAAAAATTGATTTTGTCTACCGTATATGCAGGAAGGTAATACAAATGAGTCTAGTATACAACAAACTGTGACAGAACAACTTGCACCATGATATATCGACCTCCCAGAGACAAATACTTATTAGACCATTTCATGATTCTATTTTTGAACTTGTCAACCAACCAGGTCCAGTCCTTTACCCTGTATGCACATGGCTTTAAGTGGAAGCCCAAATAGGTGAATCCCATCAAAATATGAGTTTTTTGCACCCATATAAAGTCTGCAATAAAATTGATTTCATCCATATTTCCATAATCATATATAGGAAAGGATTTATCTTTGTTGATGTATAGACCAGTTGCAGCTCCAAAATATTTTAGCATAAAACGAAGATAAAACCATTGATTTCTGATTAACCTGCCAAAAACCAATAAATCATCAACAAATAAAGAGTGGGAAATTCAAACCATCATAGAGAAGGATAGCCCTTCAAAATATCCAGCATTTTTGTCCATTTTCATCAGATTGCTGAACCCGTCCATAATAAGGATGAAGATGAGACGAGACAGCGCGCAGCCTTGTCTGAGTCCCCTCTCCACAGTGAAAAGTTTGATTAAGACTGCATATCTAAGGAATGACACACATTCCATGATCCAACGAATATTAGGCATTGATAGACTGACCTTCAGAAGAATCGCCCTAATAAAAGACCAGTCAGCAGTGTCAGATGCCTTATAGATATCTATCTTCATAATCATCGCCTCCCATTTGTTCACATGAACCGAGTGCATCGCCTCTTGAGCAATGGCCACTGCATCATGAATTGACCTTCCCTTCCAGAAGCCATACTGTTCCACAGATATACAAGATGATAAAAAACCTTTGATCCTATTACCAATTATTTTAGATGAGATCTTGTATACAACATTACATAATTGTATAGGTCAGAAATCAGTAAAAAATCTAGGATCAGATAACTTGGGGATAAGGGTCAAGAATGTGGAGTTCATATCCCCTGGAAAATAGCCCATAATCTAGACCCGTTCAACTATAGAAAGCAGCTCACCCCCCAATAGATCAAAAAAATGCATGAAAAATTCAGCATGCCAACCATCCGAGCTAGGGCTTTTATCATGGGAAAATGATTTAAGTACCTCTTCAACCTATTTTCTAGTCACCACTTTTGATAAAAAATCATTTGCATTATGGTCAAACATGATTGGCACCTGATTAAGAACCCAAGTCTGGCATCGATGATCAATCTCCTTATCAACTACGTAGAACTCTGAGAAGTCTTTGAAAGTCGCATGTTGGATTTCATCATTATCATACTTCTTTTCACCTTCCGGAGTCTCAATATGCTAGATAGAATTTTTATTTTCCCTGGAATTTGCACATTGGTGAAAGAAATTTGTATTTAAATAACCCTCCTTTAACCACTGTAATCTAGTTTTGAGTTTCCATGTCATCTTTTGTATTTTTAAGATTTCCATTTTGCAGTTTTCAAGGCCTTCCAAACTATTATATATCATCTAATCTGGGGAGTGCACCATCTTGTCTTCGCATATCTGTGCGATTTTTCCTTTAATCTTGTTATGTTCCCTACGAAAAGCCTCCTTCTTGTTCCTTTCCCACTGTTTCACAATAGTCTTGAATCACCTAAGATTTCCAGCAAACTTTTCCCAACCTCCCAAACTTCCATTTGGATCATCCATACTCCAGAAATTAAGAACAATGCTATTGAAATGGAGATCATCCAACCAGACCCGATTGAACTTAAATGGCAGTCCCCTACGCTTAGGATCACTCCTCCATGATAATACTATAGTCATATGATTTGATATAGTGGAAGAGATCAAATGTGACCTCAGATTTCTCATGAGCATAAAAAGTGATTCTTTGACCATGGCCCGGTCAAGTTATTTTCCAATGAAATCCTACAGCTAACGCTTATTCATCCAAGTCGGGACCAGAGGAACAGGCCTAACATCCACCATACCCGCATCATAAAAAATACCTCTAATTTTATCAGCAAGCGGGTCCAACTGCGCTTTCGGTCCCCATGATTCATCTGCATTCAAGGTAGAATTAAAGTCACCAAATACAATGAGGTTATCAGAATTGAGAATCCTGGAAGAAATCATATGATCCTAAAAGCTTGCCCGATTATAACAGGGTGCATAAAGATTAATGAGTACGATCTTTGCGAAATATCCTCTGATAGATCCATATAGAAAAATTTCGCTGAAAAAATTGAACGCTTGGAAACTAACCAATAGCGGGTTCCATATTTTCAACATACCACCCACCCGTCCAATAGAATCCACACAAATAGCGTGCCAACCTGGTCTGATGCTAAAAAATATAGAGATGGCATGTGAATGATTGCATAGTGTTTCTTGAAATAAATCCACACATGGTTGAATCTTAGTAAACATATCTCATAGGCGTAAATTCATTGAGGTGTCGCCCATCCCCCTTATATTCAACGATAATATGGAATTAATTTGAGTACCCCTTTTGGGCTGCTTTCTCTAAGGGCCCGAATATCGTCGATGGCAGAAATAGGAACCTCCCAAAGATCACATAAATCCCCCTGGAATAATGATTTAGATTTGAGTCAACCCCTAAAATATCTCAAGCCTGATTTTGATTTCTTCCTAACTGTAATATTAGAGGCCGACGTCGGGGAAATGGAGCGTGGGGATCTAGCGGGGCTTTATCAAAAACAGTCAAGGCAACAAGGTCAAGTTGTGGATTTCCAAGTAAGGATTCTAAGTCCTTACCGATAGTATTTTTGGGAGATTCTAGAATGTCAGCCTGCTCATGTTCATGAAAGGAATAAGGTGATGCCCATTCGAGAGGGGGTGTAGACGGAGAAACATATGATGGATCATTTGCAGACGGCATATTCGGAGGGTCAACATTTTTATCAATGAGGCCATTAATAGAATTGTCTTTTAATGATCCATCGACTAGCGTAGGAGTAGAGTTAGCCAGTGAGGGAGGACCATCAGGAACAATACGAGGAGCTAGGGTGTTTTTTACAACAGTGTTGCAGAAAGAGGAAGGTTCGTGGCTCTGATACATATTAGAGAAGGTAGACCTATCACTATCATATGATGGGATTGTAGACTTACTCGATAAATCTGTGCCAAGGGAACCATTTGGAGCAATCCAACGTTTGCTACCATGTGAACCTTTCCCACACTGCCTCATATTATTATTCCGATAAGGACACTTGCTATGTAAGTGTCCAGTTTGGTGACATATTAAGCATCAGAACGACACGCCCCAGTAGTCCACCCATTGCCGATGTTTGCGTTGTCCCCATATCAGATCATGTCCCCCGACAAACCACCAGCAAATGATACCTCCACCAGTATCCATGTGATACGCTTATCATTGGTACCTAGAATTTTAGGATCTATATGCTTCATACACCCAATACTATTTCCAATAGCGCTAAGAGCCTTAAGGGTAAAAATTCCAATGGTAATCTTGGTAGTTTCACCCACACCAAATTTCTTTTTGGAGCCTCAATCACCGGATTAAAGCCAAGAAACCAAGGCATAAGCTGCATGAAACTACGACCTCTAACCCATGTTCGACCCAAAATTTTTTTACTATCATCTTCGTGCATGAAGTGCACACTAAACCAACATCCCATCATTCTGCTAACTTTTGGGTTATAACCTAGTAAAGGGCACCAAAAGATCTTAACCCATTCAACCATGTCCACCTCCCCCATATCTGAGAAGAGCCATTGACCGATCAAGGCTCTTTTTTGTAGAATTGTAACACGGCCCCATAAATTATCATATTCTAAAATAACTTGTTTTACCTCCGATGCAGTTCTATATACTGATTCCTTTGATCATCTATTGCACTGCAAATTCCCTTGAGTAGTTCTCAGATGTACCCCTTCCGAAATATTATCAAAGTGCTTCACCAACTTCTGTTAAGCTGAGTTCTATGCTTGAACACAAGGTTGTGCAATTAAGAGGGTATCCACATCATCTTTCCATGTAGACTCATTAGCCTCCATGTGTTCCTTTTCGGCAGCCATCGTGGTAGCGATAAATGCCCCATGTGCAGATGTATTAGACAAAATAATTTCATATGTGTCTGTCATTGTCAGAGACAAACAATGGGCCCAGATCCCACAAGATTAAAAAATAAGATTACACCACCTCAACAAATGGATAGTAGATAGGGTATAAAGAGTTCCGACTCCCACCTTAGTATACCCCACTGACAACTAAAAAGCATGTGACGTACTTCTCACCCATACAAATTAAGACATTGTCATAGAATGCATGCTAGCTATTGCTATATCAGGGATTTTGCCAAAAAACGTAATGTACCATAAATATGAAACACCCACCAGATCTCGAAGATATCCAGGAAAAACAACTATCATGTGAATTATAGCCAAGAAACCTTATAACCTAATACCAAATATGGCTACTTCTAAGAATAATGCAAGATAGAATTAATATCCATAAAGAGGATACAACAACCAAGTTAGTACGAGACCCTAGATCAATTAAATCCACGCATATATGTTCCAAGGAATTTAGTACCTTTGATGTCATAGTACAAGAAACAACCCACTTCCACACCTCCTGATAGATCTCGATTGGATGCTTGGCAGATGTACTAGAAAAACAGTTATGTTCAGTCGAAGCGAGATAATTTGAAGAAAAATCAAGCACCAGAATAGCCAATTCACCAATAATTTAGTGATAAAGAGGTAGTAATACCAGATAAACCAGAGATGTGTAAAGTTTCCAATCATTCAAAACTGACAACAGCAACAACAACAACATCCATCACATTGCCACCATCGAAAGCAGAACTAGAAACCGAAATATTTACAAGGCTGAGATATAATGAAGAAATCCAACCATTTTTGCCAAATGATGGACCATTTAGATAGATATGTTGAAATAAAATTCACCATAGTCTTAGAATGCTCATCAGTAGGAAGCCTATTCCCATTGTTTTGTATTGATCACCTTCATCAAATATCTCGAATGCATAGAAAATATTGCATGCAGAATGTAGATAGCAATGAAAGCCAAGATTATAATTTGAATTAGCATATAATGATCGGATGTCATGCTGCAATCCCCCATAACAAACCAACATCCATACCCCAGACAACCCCACCCCGCACCTTTATATCGATTTCGATTTCATAATAGTGTCCATACATTAATCTCTCGTGGCCAACCAACCCTGTCAAGATGAGTGGAAACTACAATAGAGAATAAATACAGGAAAAACTGGCGTTCACAATATCCCTCCCCTCCTACTACAATCTATCTTACTTCCAGTAGAGACATTCATAATCTCTGTACAGCCACATTCATGAAATAAAACCCCAGCTATACCTCACCCGTTCACATCCAAACCCCAAAGAAGCTATAAACATTCATAACATTCATAACATTCATAACCTTACTTTTCAAAGATATCCAAATGCCCTCCTTGTAGGAGGCATACCTCCTGTCAAATATCAAATATGCAGTCGCTCATCCAAGTAGTAGCATATCACTGTGTGCCTGCCCTCAACCCTTGGGACTTCAACATCAACTTAAACCCCCCTAATCTACACTCTGCATCTTTGTCGTCCTCCTCGATGCCTGATTATAACACAATCTAATCCAATCATATAAAGGCATGGGCTGGTTTCATCGCCCCATCACCATGTTGAGCTGAGCTGAGTTCCAATTATAGTTTTTCTATACGAGTCATCTAATTAGACATCATAATGGGATTTAGAATCCCGACTGATTCAATCATATCATGTCATAGTTGGTATAGAGAGCCCTCGTTGAACTCCCTCTACGCACCTCTGAAATTCCTAAACTCATCTCCTCCCTCAACATCCTGTTGGAAATACTGGGGGGGGGGAGCGTGAAACAATATTCCTTTCAATTATAACATTAGTTAATCTTCAATTATTATCAGTTTTTGTACAATGATAGCAGCAAACAAGAGGAACAGAAATGCACACAGTTTTTAAGGTGGAAACCCACTCTGGGACAAAAACCACCTAATGCTTTTCTAATAATTATTTAATATTCAACTCCAATTGAAAATAAAGCTCCAACTTCCTAGAATCTAGAAAAGCATTCTTCTCCAGCTCCCTCTGGATGGATGCTCCAACGTCCGGGATTATTCAATAGTCAACTGAATGGATGCCCCAACACCCAATGAGCTACAACTCACCCTAGCACCACCCTACCACCCTATAGAAGAATAAAAGAAGAATGGACTCCTGTACCAGGGAAAATGGTCCACTTTACAATGATATAGAATGATGCAAAAGAAGAAGATATACTATAACATAACCCCAAATTTGACACAACCACCTAATGATGATCCTAGACCTCCCAACACTGTCTCTTCAACACTTGGCAAATAGACGCTAGTACAATTTGTACAATAATGTATTTACAATGACTAAGTACAATGATACATTTACAATGATTGTATGCAATGTTGCCCACTTGAAGACTTCATATGATGAACTTATTGCTACTCTTATGCACCTTGGTTGTTGCTCTTGTCATGATACCCTCTACTGCACCTTGCTTTGCTTTTCTGCTATAGAAAGTCTAGTCCTTTGTAACCCTTGACAACACCTGATCTAGCTTTTTCTTTCCTTCTAGGAGCTCGATATTGAATTTGGTGTATCTCTGTTATTTCAGATTCTCAATATCTAATTTTTGGTCTTGTAGTATTCCTTTGAGTCTTCTTTCCAATGCCATAGGTCTGACCCGATTTGGATTATTCAAGGGAGAGTTATACCAAATCTCTCACAATGCCCTAATTATGGACTGTTTCAGCATAGTGCACTTGTACGGTGTGCCACGTGTCAATTTTTCTTCATTTGGATTTGAAATTGATAGAACTAAAATTAAATACTGTGCAATATCTTCCACCTTTTACGAAATTCCAATCCGATACTCAGAGATAGAGTTATGAAAAATTTACCAAGGTCACTTCTTTGAGATGAATTTCAGGAGCCTGCAAAAACCTTGACTTCCACAGATCATATCTCCAAAAATGTTGTGCACCTTGATCTGAATTTTTTACAGCAGCTTCTTCAGGATTTCAGATTTGCCTCATAAAAATTTCAGCTTCTGAACCTTCGTAGAAAAAAAGGTAGAGCGCAAATTCCATGATCACGTGTTTCAGATGGCGAAATCCCTTGCATAAGGAGGAAATGAAGATCACAATTTATATAAATTCTTAAGTTGAGAGGGGCTTCAACAAGTGAACGTAGGCGGGATAGTAGGAGCTTAAAAAATATTAATTATGAATTTTCAATGACCCATGCCCCAACCCCATGGGGTTTTAGCCCACTAACTGGGGGTACAAACTTCAAACATGAATATCTCTCAAACCGTGAAGAATTACATGGTGTGCCATATATCAACGGAAACATCTCGACAAGAAGAAATCATCAAAAGAATTATTGACCCAGAATATATTAATTTTTTAGGTCAAAATTCCCATGAAATATTGGGTTAGCCCCTGGTGCTGCTTGGGTTGACATCAATGACAACCGCTGATCAACAATCTCCCTCTTTGGCATTGATGGAAACACAAGTACTCCCCCTGCGATCATGACAACTCTTCCTACAACATTCTCTCCCCTTTGACATCAATGGCAAAGGGTAACTCCCCCTGAAACACAACCATCCTGTGGACCTGTACACACTTCCACTCCCCCTGACACACAACCGTCTTGCAGACTTGTAATCTAATTCCACTCCCCCTTTATATTCTGAAAAAAGGAAAATATAATGAGAACTTGGGAGAATCCCAAGCTTTTGGGGAAGATATTCCAATGCTGGTGAATTTTTAATATGTGATTATTTTGGTGCTGCTTGGAATCTTGCTACTTGTCCAACTCCTTGCATAACATCTGGTCGGGAGGCTATTACATATAGAAGAATACTAATCATCGATCTGTACAACCTTTGATCCACATCCTTAGATGAGTCGTCGATGCTCAATTTGCAAACTGTTACCATTGGAGTAAGGATGGGTTTGCAATCTTCCATTTTAAATTTCTGGGTATTTCCTTGATGTACTTGGCTTGACATATAAATATTCCTTTCTCTTTCTAAGATATTTGAAGCCCTAAGAAGTATGTCATCTCACCAAGTAAAGACATCTCGAAATCACTTTGCACCTTTGTAGCAAACTTCTTACTTAGTCGATCATCATTGCTGCCAATTATTGTATCATCCTCTTTAGCTATTAGACATGCTTTAGTTGCTTCATCCAGAACATATATGTCGTTTGGAGCTCGAATTGTTGTAGCCACAATTTCACCATACACGCCTTTCCTGATTTCACATTTTGTGGAGTTGAATAGTATTGTGTGTCCTTGATCACACATTTGTCCAACACTGAGCAGATTGTGATTCATGTTTTCAACCAATAGAACATTCTTGGGTAGAGCATCTTTGCTTCCGAGAGTGACAGTACCTGATCCTATAACATTTGAAGATCCATCATTTCCAAAAGACACGGTTCCATCCTTCTTCTCTTTCAGAGATACAAATTTATTTCTATCTCCAATCATATGCGTTGAGCAACCGCTATCAACATACCACACATCTTTGTTCTTTTGAGCCTTGAGAGCGAGAGCACAATTATCATTCTTCTTCTTCTTCCATGTTCATTCATTCTGTGGCTTCGAAGATTCTTCTGGAGGATTTTCAAGTCTGTAGTCTTTGGCTATGTGTCCAAATTTTTGACATTTGTAACATTCAATATTATTTCTTAAATGTTCAAATCTATTGATGTTTCGCTGAGCCCTGGGAGGTTCATATTTGACAGATCTCCTGGAATTGTATTCATTCCTAGGGTACGTGCGACATTCTACAGCTTTATGACCAAATTTTCCACATGAATAACAGTAGCCATAAAAAATATGTTGGGACCTGGATGGATATTTTCGTCGAGGAATTGTCTTCCAAGGCTGTTCTTGCGAATCTTGTCCAATGAAGTCTACATGCATGTCAAATCTCATAGGTTCATTGTATTTTGTTGTAGAAGGTCCCGCTTCTTCTTCTTTGTAACCGATGCTAGTTTTGTCGTTGTAAGATCGTTGATTGTTGATGAGTTCTTCCAATGCCCTTGAGCTGTTGGCATAGTTTTGGATAGTTTTTCCTTTCTTCACTTCCTCACGCAGCGAGACTACTTCGACTTCTAATTCTTCCCTTTCTTGGTTGCTTTCTTCCAACTTATTTTGAAGTGACTCTTCAATGCATTTGTGTTCTTCAACTTCAATTTTGAGACCTTGAACTTGTTCTTGAAGAGTATTGGAACGAATATTCTCCGCCTTGAGATCTTTTATAAGCTTGATTGCTTCCTCATAAAATTCTTCTATCGTCCATCCTTCTTCTTCGTTGTTTGATACCTCTTGTTTATTGTGCTTGGGTTTATTGTGCTTGGCCATAAACAATACTCTCTTATTGGCTTCTTCTTCACTATCATTGTCTTAATCATATGATGAACTATCTTCTTTAGAGAGAAAGTTCCTTTTGGATCCTTGCTTGTTGAATTTCTTAAAGCCTTTCTTTCCTTTTGAGTTGCCATTACTTCTGTTTGGAAATTTTGCTACAAAATTCCCAACCTCATTACAGCTGAAACATATCAATGGAAGTTTACCTTTGAATTGTCCCTTACCAATTTTTAGTTTTCTCGTGAAGTAAGCATATTCTTCATCTGAAAAACCTTCTTCATCATCTCCATTTTCTTCACACTTGCAGGTGTGTGTCTTTTCAATTGAAGGTTTTTTATCCTTATTGGTTTTCTTAGATGCAACGAACGTAGTTTCTAGATGCAAAGTACCCTCTTCTTCATCAAGTCTCATTTCATATGCTATGAGAACTCCATGTAATTCCTCTTTGCCGAGTTTGTCCAGATTTGCACTGTATTCTAAGATCGATACCTTTGGGTTGAATCTCCCTGGTAACATTCTAAGAATCTTCAGTATAATAGTCTTCTCATCAACTAGCTTTCCCAATCCTTCTAGAGTATTGGTTATTTCATCAATGTATTAGAAGTATGCAGCAATGTTGCAATATTCTTTCATTCTCAGTTGCTCAAATTTTGCTCTATAGATTTGAAGCTTTGCTTCTTTGACATTTGAGTCACTTGCATATATATTCTCAAGCTTGTCCCATACATTTTTGGCAGTTTTACAACCCAACACCTTATGATAAGCAGATTCAATAAGTCCACCAATAATAATATTCTTTGCTTTTGCATCATTTACCAAATTCTTCTTACCTTGTTCATCCGTAGTTGATGTAAATCCATTTTGAACAGTGTCCCATACTTCGTAACCTTGCGCCAAGAGATAGACCTCCATTCTTCCTTTCCAGAGTGCATAATTATTTTCATTGAATAGAGGTACACCATTCTTGGTATGTTCCATGACCTCCTTCTAGCTGTTAAATTGCTATTGAAGGAGCCAAGCTCTAAAACCAATTGTTGGAAATACTGAAAGGGGGGAGGGGGAGGGGGGGTGGGGCCTGAATCAATGTTCCTTTCAATTAGAGCATTAGTTAATCTTCAATTATTATTAGTGTTTGTACAATGATAGCAACAAACAAGAGGAACACAAATGCACACAGTTTTTAATGTGGAAACCCACTCTGGGACAAAAACCACTTAATTCTTTTCTAATAATTCTTTAATGCTCAACTCCAATTGAAAATAAAGCTCCAACTTCCTAGAATCTATAAAAGAATTCTTCTCTAGCTCCCATTGGATGGACGCTCCAACGCCCGAGATTCTTCAGTAGTCAACTGAAAGGATGCCCCAACACCCAATGAGCTACAACTCACCCTAGCACCACCCTACCACCCTATAGAAGAATAAAAGAAGAATGGACTCCCGTACCAGGGAAAATGGTCCTCTTTACAATGATATAGAATGATGCAGAAGAATAAGATATACTAGACCATAACCCCAACTTTGACACAACCACCTAATGATGATCCTCGAAATCCCAACACTGCCTCTTCAACCCTTGGCAGATAGACACTAGTACAATTTGTACAATAATATATTTACAATGATACCTTTACAATGATTGTATGCAGTGCTGCCCACTTGAAGAATTCATATGATGAACTTCTTGCTGCTGTTATGCACCTTGGTTGCTGCTCTTATCATGCTACCCTCTGCTACACCTTGCTTTTCTTTTCTGCCATAGAAATTCTGGTCCTTTGCAACCCTTGACAACACATGATCTAGCTTTTTCTTGCCTTCTAGGAGCTCGATATTGAATCTGGTGTATCTCTGTTATTTCAGATCCTCAATATCTGATTTTCAGTCCTATAGTAGTCCTCTGAGTCATCTTTCCAATGCCACAGGTCTGACCCAATTTGGATTCTTCAAGAGAGAGTTATACCCAATCTCTCACAATGCCTAATTATGGACTGTTTCAGCAGAGCACACTTGTATGGAATTCCACGTGTCACTGTTTCTTCGTTTGGCTCCGAAATTGATAAAGCGAAAAGTACAGACTATGAACTATCTGCTACTTTTTACGGAATTCCAATCCGATACTCATTTATAGAGTTATGACGAATTTACCAAGGTCACTTCTTTGAGATGAATTTCAGGAGCCTGCAAAAACCATGACTTCCACAGATCATATCTCCAAAAATATTGTGCATCTTGATCTGAATTTTTTACAGCAGTTTCCTCAGGATTTTGGCTTCGCCTCTTAAAAATTTCAGCTTCTGAACCTTCGTAAAAAAAAATTTAGAGCGCAAATGTCACGATGACCTGTTTCAGATGGCGAAATCCCTTGCATAAGGAGGAAATGAAGATCACAATTTATATAAATGCTTAAGTTGAGAGGGGCTTCAACAAGTGAATGTGGGAGGGATATTAGGGGCTTAAAAAATATTAATTATGACTTTTCAATGACCCATGCCCCAACCCTATGGGGTTTTAGTCCACTAACTAGGGGTACAAACTTCAAACATGAATATCTCTCAAACTGTGAAGAATTACATGGCGTGCCATATATCAACGGAAACATCTCGACAAGTAGAAACCATAGAAAGAATTGTTGACCTAGAATATATTAATTTGGTAGGTCAAAATTCCCATGCAATATTGGGTTAGCCCCTGGTGCTGCTTGGGTTGACATCAATGACAACCGCTGATCAACACATCCACCATCCAGAGCTTTACAACACCCAATTTACCCTTCTCTCTATGTTTGCATACCCAACGCCTGCATCCTCTGAAATGGAGAATCAGAGATCTTCTCGTGCAACTTCGAATGACGCTTCCTCCTCTTCCACCCTCTTTTGATCGACATTCATTCATTTTACGGTTGGTTCATAGTTTTTTTTTCTTCATTTAAATCGAGCTAGCTTTTTTATTATATTTATAATATTGTTTTTTTTTAAGATTATATTTTTTTACATTTATTTCACAATAGTATTGATGATAAATATAATTTGAGAATTGACTTAATAATCATTTTCATAAACTTTGGAGACTTAAAATTTGTCTCTAAGAAGTGGTTATATATATATATATATATATTACAGTTAATTTTAAAATATTTTATTTGTTATTAATATTAAAATATATATTTATTTATTAATATATATTATAAATGTTATATATCAATATTTCAAATATGGATGAAATTATGCATAATTATGTAAACACTATATCTTTATAAAATAATTTTTTTTTCGTTTTATTTAGACTTTAAAATATGCATTTATCAATTTAAAGTAGATATTGAAATATTTTATTTATAATCAATATATAGTTATTAATATGTTTTTAAATAATAGATGTCAAATATATATTAAACACAGAAGGAATTGGGCATCTCTTTCATACTAAATTGTAGAAAATGTCTTTCGACATAATAAGAGGTGCAAACCTTTTTTTAGAGTAGAAAACTTGAGAAAATGATTGTAAGTCTAGAAATTTAATCCATCTCCACTAGAATAGAATAAATAAAAAGTTAAGATCTATATTGATTAAAACATCTTAAAGATATGCATGTGAGGGAGATGTGTAATTATCTTTGTCCTTAACTTGAAGTTGACACATGACATATATCTCTTTATCTATATAAAAATATAAAAGACCCATCTCAGCTGCCATATGTCAAAAGAATTTGAATTCCTCAAAATGCGATATTTTCCTTAATCTTTATCACAACCATCACACTTATAAAAATGAAAAACGAAAAATAAAAACATGAAATAAATCATTTTTCCATCCCAAATACTTATAACTAACTATTAAAAAAAACAACTATAACGTACTAATACTAATGATTAAGAGCATGTGTTTCCTCCTAAAAAATCACAGGTTCAAAACTAGAAAAGGTAGAGTATGTATGTCTTACTAGACTTAGCAATCAATTCCTAATTCGAACTTGCAACTTTGACTACTCCGAGTGTATTTCAACTAAAAAAACTGACAATCAAATAAGAAAACTAGCAACACCCACGCTGCTCCCATGATTCAATTAATTACCTCTCATTCACCAACATAAACCCGAAGCCCCAGATCATGCAATCATCTTAGGAAATTTGCCCCATTTAGTAGCTCAGCTATATTTCTATCTTTTCCCCCATTTCCCTGCATAGGGTCCAAGATTGGCTGCACACTCTTGTTTGCTTTTATTAAAAATTATATTTGCCTTCACGCAAATGAATTCTACCGCAACAAGTTATCGATCTTATAAAATTATATTTCACACAGAATGTTTTTTCTTCGGATCCTTTCCTCGTCGCTATTCTTCCCTCACCCTATTTATATTCCTTTTGAATTACCTGCGCGTGTTTCCACGCGGTGGCCCTACCGTTAGCCTTAACTTCAAACTCTGGTCGTAGATGACTGTTTTTAGTGTTCACACATGCATCTAGGTGTAAGTAATATTCATGTTATTCAAATTTTCAATCAATCGTTGTTTTGCAAGCCAAAGTGTTTGAAAAACCACATAAAATAGTAGGAGCTTTTGGGCATTAGTTTTCAGATTGTAGAGTTTTTTAAATATTTTAAATTTGATATAAAAGCCAAAGTCAAACAATTAGCTCACATTATTTTTGAGATTTGCCATAGATTTCAATTTAACTAAAAATTTCCTCTATCCTCAAAAAAAACATTCCTTCATAAAACTCGTTATTCTTTCCCAAAAAAAGTCCTTCCAAAAATATATAAATTTTCATTTATTTTAGATGACTTATATTTTTAATATTAAAATATATAAATTAAATTTAAATTCGTAATTCCTAATATATCATTATAATTTTTTGAATTTGAGAAATTCTATTAATTATAAATAATTTGCTTATTGAAAGTATACTTTTTACATATGGAAGAGCTTTGATTTTTTTCACCGTTATTTTTTATTTTGAATTATAATATATTTAAATTGCTTTTAATTTTAGCTCAAAACACCACTTCTAACATAGTAAGTATGGAATAAGGATTTCCAATTTTGGTTAGCTTTTGGAGATAAAGAAAATGATCATCTTGGAGAATAAAGATAATATTAAAAATATTATTACCTCCAAATTTAAAGATAAATTGTAAGATGATAAAGAGTTAGAGGGAAAAAGGAAGCTAAAGTATTATAAGGAGGCGATCAACCAAATTCTTGTTAACCACAATTATCTTTCTGTCCCAATTAGTGCTAAGAAGAAAATTAACATTGCAAAGATAAGAACTAATTCTCATGATCTTTTAAGTGAAACTCAGTGTTGATCTATTCCCAAAACACCTAGGACAAAAGAATTTGTCAACTTTGTGATACGAAGAGGGTTGAAGATGAAAAACACTTTCTTTTGGATTGTTCGGCTCTTACTCACAACCATTCTTATTTCCAAAAAATTGTCACACAACCAACCTTATTGACAGTAGAGAAATTTTGCGGTAACAAATGAGTTTCAAAACAAAAATGTACAACAAAAATTACTTTATAAGAACAAATAGGATTCAATATGATGATGTCAAACATGGGAGATGATTCACCATTTTTAGAGTAAAAAGACAGAAAGATAAATAAATAAAATAAATAAAAAACTTACTTTTTCAATTCGTATTCTCAACTTATCTCCCAATCGTTGGATGCATTTTGCATCTAAGAAGTACCTATGTTGTATACTTTCGATGGACCCCACTACACGAAAAATGTGAATACATGAAAAAACGTAATTGCAATCACATTTTTTCATGTAGTATGGTCCATCAAAAATCTGCAACATAGATACTCCTTGGATGTAAAATAACAAATGTTTCTACTCGAAATTTGAATAAAATTGTATGGAGATAAGTTGAAAACATAATTTTCCTTCCAAAAGTTGATGAGGTAATATTATCTTATTTTAATATTTCTACTATTATATTATAATATTCCTTAAAAAACCCATTTTAAATCTCAATTTTTTTTTAATGTTTGTTATCACTTATTTCCCTTATTTTTTATCATAAAAATAAAATATTAAACAAACCACAATTAATTTCTTACTATTTTAACTTTCTATATATCACATCACATAAACATTAATCATCATAATATATATTTAAATTTTTTATTGATAGATATTTTTTTCAAATATATAAAAAACATTCTTTTAATTAATTAATTAATAAATATTTAATTAAAATAATTTTATTTTTAATTACCTTGATCATATTTAACTTTCACTTAAATAAGAGCTAAGTCTAAACTTTATATACACAACCATTCAACTTCGAGCGTAAATATACATAACACCACAAATGAGAGCAAAGTGTAGCATGCGTAAACAAGTATAAAGTCAAAATATAAACCTAAGTTCATGTGGGCCTTTTCTTTCTCTTTGAAGGTGGACCCCAATGATCTTGACTAAGATTCTAGCATTCTATTTCGTAAAAAAAAATTGTAAAAGAAAAGTGATTGATTTACATGTGTTAAAATTATGAGTTCCTCCACATTTTACATTTCACTCTTACGCAAAAGGGAAAAAAATTAATTAATTTAATGACCAATTCAATTAATTTTAAAAGAATATTTCAAGCTGTCATCTATCCTTGCTTTTCTTCATATAGTGACTTGCTACCAAAATTTCATTAAAAACCAGACAACCTTAATAATAAAATTAGGATGACCGTTAGGGAATGATATTATATATTTTAAAATTTATTAATTTAAGGTTTAATTAATTACTATGTTGTTTGATTGAGATTTTGATAATTGAGATGTTAGTTATATATATAAAGAGCTAGGTGAGAATTAAATTAAAATGGAGATGATAATATATATGTGTTTATTTAGGAATTTTGAGAATTGTAAATTGGAGATGATATGAGATGTTGTATATATTTTAGTTAATTTTAAATTGTTTGTATATAAAAATTAAATAAAATAGGAATATTTTAAGTATTTATTATATGCATTGAAGTTAGGTTTTCATGGGAGTGGTTGTAAAGATGTTACTTGACATCGAAATTTTTAGAAAGCAGTGAATCTATTGCTTGAAGACGACATGTCTCTCATGTTGTTTTTCTTTTTTCTATTAGCAGTTAACAATGGTTAGGATTAAATTTGGCGGAAACATGGAAGATGAGGTAGATTATTTTAGCTAACCTTATGACTATTTAGCAACCTAGTTTGAAGATCTACCTCAATACTTTGAACCGTCGAAGAAGGGAACAACCGACGCTTCAAACCGTGAGATTTTCATTTCTTATTAACCAACAAAGCCAGTAAAGAGGATAACAATTGAAGGAAGTGTCTCGGTAGATGGCTATGGTGGTAGTTTTGAGGAGGGTTTCTTAGCAGGTGCCCTTTTAGGGTTCGAAGGACATTAGGATAATGGGATTAAATTTCATGTGGTTAAGTTGGCAAAAACTTATGTCAGGGCTAGGATTCAAGATGGGGTTTTTGAAGTGCCAGAGGAAGCCCTAGGGGTTCCCACAAGCCCTAAGGGCCTCTAATAGATAGGGAAGAAGGGGAAATTTGGCAAAATGGCAAAGTTAAAATTAGTTGAGAAAAATTTGGTGCTTGAAGAGGGTATACAATTTGAGGAACTGATGGAAACCTCTGAACGTGTTCTGCTTGGAAGGGCGTGATGTAGAAAATTTTCCATGTAAATGTTATGAGAATGGGTTAAACATGAATGGAGGAAGGAACTCCATGATCTCCCTAAGGTATCCACTTTGGATCGAGGGTGGTTTATTTTCAAATTTACCTTTGCGAATGCGGCTAGTTGGGTTTTGGATAAAAAATGGTGCATTGATTCAGTGCGAGTTCTCATGAAAGGATGAACTCCCCTCCTCAATGTAGACAATGAAAAAATGGGTTTAGCTTTGATATGGGTCAAGCTACCCAGGATGCCCCCAGAACTATGGTATGTAGATGTATTTCGACAAATCAAGAATACACTTTGAACTTTCTTGGAGGTGGTCCATAGGTCATATGAAGAAAGTGGAAGACTGTCAATGAAAAGGATCATGGTAAATTTGGATTCTCTACAGTGGTTGCTTCCGAAATTGAACATAATTTATTATGGACTCTCCCACCACCAGATGTTGGATTATGAGGGAATCCACTTTATGTGTCCCAAGTACACTAAGCTGGATCATTTTCTTTAGAATTTTCCTCTTCCTTTCTTGGGAAAAAAGGGTCGAAGGTCTGGTAGGAAGGATATTTTTGGTAAATGAAGCAAGGAAGGGACAAATTTTATGTCATCCAAGTCATTCATTACAAGTACTAAGTAGGTAGAGCCCAGTCCTTCAAATATGGGCATGGAAATACGGTCGCAAATCAATTTTCAGTGGGAGTTTGATTAAGATACTAAGGTAAAAGGAACATCGTCTTCTATCCCTCTTTCCGTGAGTACTTGCTCATCTCCTTTCCCTATATCTAAAATCATTTTATCTTTTGGTTATTTAGACATGGGGTCTGATATTTTATCAAATTTTATGCCTCTTTCGTACTCCAATTTGTCCCTAACATTGATGAGTTTTTTCCCCTACCCTATCTCCTTTACTCATGTTTATTGCCCACCCATGTGTCCATTCTTGTCAGGCCTCCCTCTTGATTCTATGATTGTTTCTCTCCTTATAACCTTTGTTCCCTTAGTAGGTCAAATGATTTGTCTTTTAGTATTGTGATATGGGTCCTTCCTCCCCCCAAAATATGGGGGGAAGGTCTATGGAAGAAAATACAATATCTTGAGAGAAAAATTAAAAACGAGTTACGACGTAGCAACTGGTAGGAAAAAATCCATTGTTGGGGCACTTAGAGTGGCGTAGGCCCCAAGCTTGGTTTCCTAATGATTTTCCTCTCCTTCAATTGTCGACTATTGGCTAGCCCCTCCAAAGACTAGCCTTGAGGGAGTTAGTGCAATCATAACTTGTTGATATTTTTTTTCTGCAAGAAACCTTGGGGAATGGGAATTTAATCGTTAAATTGTTGGAATCTATTCTCTCAGGCTAGATTTTTTTGGCATCTAATGCTAGGGGGAGATAGGGGGGGCTGACTGTTGGTTTCAAGAAAAAAATAATCAAGCTTCTTGGGTCATGGGGATTAGAAATGATTTTGGGTCTTCAAGTTTTTTCTTCTAAGGGAATTAAATGTGGTTAATATATACAGGCCATGTCATGAGAGGATCTCCTATTAGGAAATATTAATGGTCCATTTTTATATGCAGACTGAAAATTTAGTAGTAGGGAATAACTTAAATTTCCCTGGGAGCATCTAAAATACGGGGTCCTCATTCCCATATTGATCATATCTTAGATTTATTTAACCATATCCTTGAGGACCAGAAACTATGTGATGTGAATGTTATAAAATACACAATGAGTGTTCATGGGCGGAAACGTGAACCTGGGTTACACTTTTGTGAGAATTGCGGGTTGAAATTTTTTTTCGGAAATAGTTCGGCCGAACATTTTATCGAGTTCGGCCGAACTTGTTTTTAATGTTTGGCCGAACTCGTGATTCCATTTAGCCTGACGGCTTACTGACGGCGTGGGCAAACAGAATTTTTGCCGGAGATTGGAAAACCGGCAACTAAAGTTCGGCCGAACTTTTACATTTAAAATAGTTCGGCCGAACTATTTTCTATAAATAAATTTCCCGCGAAGTTATGTGGTTTATTGTTCCCGCGTTTTATCTGTCGCTGTTGCTGTCGCTGTTTCTCTCGCGTTTTCTCTGTCGCTGTTTCTCGTCGCCACGCTGGTGTTTGCCACGGTCGTCCTCGTCGCCGCGCTGGTGTTTTCCACGGTCGCGCTCTTCGGTCATCGGGTATTACGAATCTGATATATCCATATGTATGTTTAGTTTTTTATGTAAATTGTAAGTTTAACTACTATTTCTAAATTTTCAAAAATATTTGCCAAAATTATTCATAATCTTATCAAAATGTAAATTCTGTAAATTTTTTAGATTATTCTGTAGATTATTCATAATCTTATTCTGTAGATTATTCATAATTTTTTAGATTATTTTGTAGATTATTCATAATCTTATTCTGTAAATTTTTTAGATTATTCTGTAGATTATTCAATAATCTTATCAAAATCTAAATTATGTAGATTATTCTGTAAATTTTTTTAAGACTACGACTTACTTCGGCACCAACTCAAATGAAAACTTGACATCGCCTCCTTCCCAGCGCACAACTTTATATTTTGACATAAGCCTGCTTGGCTCCACGACATCAAGCCTGATCTGCTCCATTCCCAAGACACACAGTGATTAGATTTTCACATATTTTGACATAAGCCTGCTTGGCTCCACGACATCAAGCCTGATCTGCCGAATTCCCAAGACACACAGTGATTCGATTTTCACTGCAAAATTTTTGTGGAGTTTGGAATTTTCTAAGGATAATCTAGTGTAGTGCTTGTGTGGCAATGGCCTGGTCTCAACTTGCAATGCACAGTAGAGATCCAACTTCAATAGACACTAAAATTTATAAAAAAATATCTCATGGTTGTGGTACACAGTCTGCAAGACCCTTTCACCTTTGCCATGTAGCGTGTTAATATGGTAGTCAATTCCAAACCAACTACTAGAAAATACATAAATGGAGTTCGGGTAAGAGCCAGCTGGATAAAATCATGCAGTTAAGAAAAGGAGCACAATAAAGATTTATTACTCACCTTCCTATACATCATGAACATTATCTTCTTCCTATAAATTGAGGACACCCCCTGCATTGCACTGCATATAGAGGAGGAGACCTACATATGCAGCAAGCTTATTAAAAGCTCTTCAAATCTGCGGCCTATATTCTAACCTAAGTCTGCAACTCTCGGCCCTCTACGGCACAGACCTAGAACACACACAGTGCAACCTAATTGATGACTATTATCTACTGATTAGGAATTGAAAAATAACCACATTGATTGTCCTAGTCTCTTTCTGAGGTCTGTTACAGTAATTGATGTTTATGCTAGAAGACTATCTGTGCTGTGTAATACATTATCTGTTCTGTTCCTGTGCTGTGTAATACATTATCTGTTCTTACTGAAAAAAAAAGGTTTCCATTCACTTGATGTCAAATGCGGGTAATTTTTTCCTCCCTGCAACTTTAAAAGCTACATAGTGCAAATAAGTAGAGACATTTCCTAGAACTTCAACAAAAGGCTATATGAAGTTTATGTCACACTGTAGCATGTACATGCTCTATAGGTTGACCAAAATATGTCAATACAAAAGCCTTCCTATGCTTCTATCTCTCTCGACATGCTACATATGCATAATTTTCAATTTGAGATGGTATTTTTCAGTGTATAATTAATCTTTGGTATAGGAAATGATAACATTATAGTTGTTGTATGAGAAAAATATTCTGATCATGCATGTTAAGGAAAATGGATTGAATTTCTATAAAAATGCGCTGCTCTAGCGTTTTCTTACTCTTCTCATGTCTTACTCTACTCTGCTCTAGCGTTTTCTTACTCTTCTCATGTCTTACTCTACTCTGCTCTAGTGTTTTCTTACTCTTCTCATGTCTTACTCTACTCTGCTCTAGCGTTTTCTTACTCTTCTCATGTCTTACTCTACTCTGCTCTAGCGTTTTCTTACTCTTCTCATGTCTTACTCTGCTTTTCCCTTGTCTTACTTTTTCATTTATATACTTCTTGTTAATCTCTTTCTCACATATGTACGTTAGTTAGTTAGTCCTTGTGCAACTCATTCAAAGTTTGACCTGACATGGGATCTCCTCCTAAAACTGCTAATGTTTAAATAGATCTAGGTTACAAGGATAGAGGGATAACCATAGAATAGAAGCATGTACACTATTCTATTGTTATATTTTTATGATGTTGTTTAGTGATTCCACTAATCTTAGAAATGTTAATCTTTGAATAAGATTTAGGCACTTTATAAAATTTTGATTTTAATTTGAAATATAAATATGCAATCACATTGTCTATACTTTTGAATCCTATTGACCAACCTTGTGGTCATTCATTGGACATCAATATATATATATATATATATATATATATATATATATATATAATTTCAGAAATAAAACATATTATTTATCGGTAATTGGAATGAAATTACATATTTCATGTTCAAAGAGAACTTCCCTGTAGTCCTACATTTTCCATAAAGTTGAAGGTCACCAAATAATTGCGGTCAATAATTTTTTGGTCCATTCCATTCTCAAGTGCTAAAATCTCTAGCATTTCAAGTTTCTGGTCATCATAGCTATTAAGGAATGAAAAAGGACACTAGT
Organism: Pinus albicaulis; assembly: GCA_034641835.2. NCBI lineage: Eukaryota > Viridiplantae > Streptophyta > Pinopsida > Pinales > Pinaceae > Pinus > Pinus albicaulis. Next base: position 36,351 of record JAXQQM020074141.1, read on the forward strand.
ATTGATATATTGCTTCCATTATATCATTCTTTTTGAAGGTTGATTCCATCCTTGTTGAAGTATATTTGTCTAAATCCTTATCTACAAGGGCACATTGTGTATTGTGGTGCATGTTGTGTATCTCTTGTTGTGAATCTCAAGTTACTTTAAAAATTTGGTCACCTGGTATGCTTAATGAGCTTGGAATTACACTTTAGAAAGAATCCAATTACAATTGAGACTTAAGTTCTACCATCTTAAAATAAGAATTCACGAATTTGATAGCGAGATATGTTTCAGTTTTCCATTGTGTTTACATTTGTTTTTGTGTAGCACATATATTGTTGGCTATATCTTGGTTCCACAAAACAACAATGTTTTAGTTATTTGGTGACTCTTTATTTCCTTTATTTTGTTTTCTCAAGGAAGATATTTGGTGGTTATTTTTGCTTAATATTAAGCCTCTCATGCCTTTTGTAGACCTTCGGAACTTGAGTTTTTTGTTTAAGCTCTTGGACACCTACAATCTTGCAATTGTGAATCTTCTCTATTTTCATCTTGCTTCTCTTCTAAGTACAAAATGGCCTTGAGAAATATACTTTGTTTCCTTGTTGTACACCTTACGAGTTCAAGTTTTGAGTTTTTTACATTATTTTTTATCCTTTAAGCTCTTGGACACCTAGAATCTTGTAATTGTGAATTTCTCGTGCTTTCATGTTGTAGCTTTTCTAAGGACAAACTTGACAAAGAAATATGCTTTGGTTCCTCGTTGGAGACCTTGGGAGCTAAATTATTTTTATTCCTTTTTCTTACACCTCTTGGACACCTAGAATTTCGCAATCGTGAATTTCCTTAACTTTCATCTTGCGGTTTTTCTAAGAAGTAGCACAAAGGACAACCAAATCATTTGGGTTATATGTAGATAAAATGTAACAGCCTAACCCTTGCCATCAGTGGGGATTTGGTTGGTTGGTAAATTGATGGTGCTTGTTGGTTTCCACATATGTGTTATTTCCTTATTATTTAGATGGTTTCAAAGATGGATTATTAATTATTGTTTCATTAAATTGCAGAATATTCAAGACTTTATGTATATTTATACTGATATTGAAAGAAATAATTTTTGGATAGATCTCTATTTCCCATAGTATCATAGATTTAAACCCCATAGTACATTGGAGTTAAAAAAATATATATATAATTTTTGTTTTCACATTTAGCTATGATTATTTCACATCCAAATTCATATTTTAAGTAATATTTAATTTTTTTGAATTTATTGAATGTTTGAGTCCTAGGTAGCTTAGAATCCTACTTGTTTTCAAAATAAGGATGCACTCCCATTTCATTCTCGCGAATAGGTTGTAATCATGAGGCTCTCGCTCAAGAGTGGACCTTCACAAAATCTTGTGATGTCTTGTCACAAACAAAACCATCAAACTGAAAACACATCATTTTTCTCCTTCAAAGAAAAAAAAATTCACATCATGTGAATATGTACATGTACTCTTACATATTGGTGTACAAAACCATCAACCAAACACAATTTGACAAAACATGCCTCTTCAAACAATTGACTTTTAAGTCAAATAATAGAGCTCATGTACAAATTTCCATATTTGTTTCATGTAAGTGTGTCTAACATTTAACTCTACTTTCAACATCTTGCTTCATGCAACATGCACCATGCTTTGAATTTGCAAAGAAATTCATGAAACATCAAAATACATGCTAGGCCTTAATTGGATAAGAAATCTTTAACCATTTGTCAGCAAACCATTTCAATGGCGCTTCTTTTTCTTTCAACTATGTTGAATTTAGTTTTTAGTTATATTTTTAATTTTGGAGAAAATAACTATTTATTTCATGTGTAATTAGATCAGTGATTTCATGTGTTAGGGTTGTGGATTCAGACATTGAAACAACACCATTATATTTCAAATTTAAAAATGATGGTTTGAGTCCTAGGTAGCTTAGAATCCTACTTGTTTTCAAAATAAGGATGCACTCCCATTTGATTCTCACGGATAGGTTGTAATCATGAGGCTCTCGCTCAAGAGTGGACCATCGCAAAATCTTGTGACGTCTTGTCACAAACAAAACCATCAAACTGAAAACACATCATTTTCTCCTTCAAAGAAAAAAAAATTCACATCATGTGAATATGTCCATGTACTCTTACATATTGGTGTACAAAACCATCAACCAAACAAGTTGACCAAACATGCCTCTTCAAACAACTGACTCTGAAGACAAATAATAGAGCTCATGTACTTTCAACATCTTGCTTCATGCAACATGCACTGGATACTTTGAATTTGCAAAGAAATTAATGAAACATCAAAATACATGCTAGGCCTTAATTGGATAATAAATCTAACCATTTGTCAGCAAACCATTTCAATGGCGCTTCTTTTTCTTTCAACTATGTTGAATTTAATTTTTAGTTATATTTTTAATTTTGGAGAAAATAACTATTTATTTCATGTGTAATTAGATTAGTGATTTCATGTGTTAGGGTTGTGGATTCAGGCATTGAAACAACACCAAATTATATTTCAAATTTAAAAATGATGGTTTGAGTCCTAGGTAGCCTAGAATCCTACTTGTTTTCAAAATAAGGATGCACTCCCATTTGATTCTCACGAATAGGTTGTAATCATGAGGCTCTCGCTCAAGAGTGGACCTTCGCAAAATCTTGTGACGTCTTGTCACAAACAAAACCATCAAACTGAAAACACATCATTTTTATCCTTCAAAGAAAAAAAAATTCACATCATGTGAATATCTCCATGTACTCTTACATATTGGTGTACAAAACCATCAACCAAACACAAGTCGACAAAACATGCCTCTTCAAACAACTGACTCTTAAGTCAAATAATAGAGCTCATGTACAAATTTCCATATTTGTTGCATTCAAGTGTGTCTAACATAACTCTTTCGACATCTTGCTTCATGCAACATGCACCATACTTTGAATTTGCAAAGAAATTCATGAAACATCAAAATACATGCTAGGCCTTAATTGGATAAGAAATCTTTAACCATTTGTCAGCAAACCATTTCAATGGCGCTTCTTTTTCTTTCAACTATGTTGTATTTAGTTTTTAGTTATATTTTTAATGTTGGAGAAAATAACTATTTATTTCATGTGTAATTAGATTAGTGATTTCATGTGTTAGGGTTGTGGATTCAGGCATTGAAACAACACCATTATATTTAAAATTTAAAAATGATGATTTGAGTCCTAGGTAGCTTAGAATCCTACTTGTTTTCAAAATAAGGATGCACTCCCATTTGATTCTCACGGATAGGTTGTAATCATGAGGCTCTCGCTCAAGAGTGGACCTTCGCAAAATTTTGTGACGTCTTGTCACAAACAAAACCATCAAACTGAAAACACATCATTTTTCTCCTTTAAAGAAAAAAAAATTCACATCATGTGAATATCTCCATGTACTCTTACATATTGGTGTACAAAACCATCAACCAAACACAAGTCGACAAAACATGCCTCTTCAAACAAATGACTCTTAAGTCAAATAATAGAGCTCATGTACAAATTTCCATATTTGTTGCATTTAAGTGTGTCTAACATAACTCTACTTTCAACATCTTGCTTCATGCAACATGCACCATACTTTGAATTTGCAAAGACCTGAATTCTCCACCCCCCATTAAAATGACCCTACAAGTTGATTCTTTTAGTTTTTTCACTCTATAAGCATCAACGTACGATTATGCATGATGGAGAATCTCTAGCGCTTTCCCTTGTTAATATATTTAATAATCTCAATATTTATTTAAAAGTATCAATAGTATTTCGACCATGAGATTTGAACAATGTGATGTCGTCGAAATACTATTGACACTTTTAAATAAATATTGAGATTATTAAATATATTAACAAAGTAAAGCGCTAGATATTCTCCATCATGCATAATCGTACGTTGGATTTGGTGATAATTGTCTCCATATTTTGGCTTTCTGACCCATAAAACATAATTATTTTACAAGGGAGGGAAGGAGGGATGATCACATTGACTTGCTTGATGACATGTCTATGAAGATTAACTACCTCAAGAACTATTTTTTTGCGTAGGGAAAGAGACACATTCCCATGTCTGAGCATGAAAACGTTCTTTGATATTGTTAATGCCTCTAGTGTTTGCTTCTACAAGTTCTATAGGCAGAGTCTGTAAAGGGCCAGGTAGCCTCTGGATCTCATCTTTTATGAAAGGTGACATATCTAGTAAATGCCCCTGCAGTCAATCTCTGGAATGAATCTAAATAGAAGTTCTTCATTTTAATATCCGTAAAACACAACAACTTTAAGGTAAACTATGTACATGTTCCATTCATCATGAACACAAACCTCACAAGCCTCCTTGGCTTTGGAGCATTTTCAATGTTTTCCATAACCAAGACCCAAATAATTAGGCCCTTCTTGAAGAACATTTGGCTCAACTATGCCTTGTACATGCTTGCCTTTAAAACCCTTTACTTTCATAGCACATTTTTGTTGGCAATACGATGCAGAGTGTTGTCCTTGATGGCAACCCACTGAATGAAGATGAAGACATGAGATTGTTGGCATGTGTTGTCCTTGATGGCAATACACCTGATGAAGTTATTCTTGACTTGATGGACTTGGTAAATGATGTAAATCTGATGTGATATAATGTTTGTTGACAATATGATGTAGAGAGTTGTTCTTGAATGGCAACCCACATGATGAAGATGATGGCAACTTACTTGATGAAGTTGTGCTTGATAGAATATGTCTTGATGAACCTGTTTAAAGATGAAAATATGATGTATCTACAGAGAGTACAGAAGGTAATGAAGAAAGGAATTCAATATGTGCTAAATCTATGATGAAAAGAGTATATCTCAAGGCATACGTGGATTTTCCTAGGAGAAGTCGCGTATGCACGCGGTAAAGTACGTGCCAAGTCGCGTATGGGAAAAAGCGCTCATAAAGTGCAAAACCAGGGGTAACCACCATGGTATTAACCCATTTTATTGGGTAATGATTCGTCTAAATGACCCCGTCTAGGAATACCATCGGAAGTAACGTAGTTTTGGGCTCATGGTATTGTTTTGGCTCATGGTATTGAAAAAAGGGGCTCATGGTATTGAAAAAGGGTAAACCTATATAAGGAGAAGAAATTCATTGTGCAAATCATGAGTGTGGGTGCAAGATGTCTGAGCTTGAATGAATACTTCTCTGGGAAGTATATCTGTATGGAAAGGGTAAAGGTTTGATGATAGATCTGAATCTATGATGCACTTATGAAGAAATGATGAAGCGGGATTTCTAGATCTGAAATGTACTTGTATTTGCTAGATCTGTTTATGGAGTGATTAGATCTGTGATGAGGCGAACATATGTCTGAAGTAAAGGGTTGAATCTGAACTGAATGTTTGATCTGAAGAAGTATGCAGCTCTGTAATGATTGAAGATCCATACGCTACTTCGCCGCATAGGAAGCGCGTATATACGCGGCTTCGCTGAAGAAAAAGCGCGTATGCGCAGTGAAGTTTATGTACAGATGTATACGCTAGTTTATATGAACGGAAGCACGTATATACGCGACATCAGAGAAAGGAAAGCGCGTATGCAAACTAGGGTTTGCTGAAGTATGGGGTATGAAATGTCTGATCTGATCTGCTCTGTTTTAGCTATCTGTTGTTGATGTTTGACTGTGCTTAAATGTATGAAGAGGGTCCAGTCTGAAAATATGATGAAACGTGGCCTGCAAGTGGTGTCCTAGAGGAAGCTTTGGATCCAGTGTGAAAATTGATGAAACGTGGTCCATAGAGGTGCTGAGGGTTGTAGCCTTCAGTCAGGGGGTTGTAGCTCCCTTCCAGGAGAGGCTGGTAAACGAGATCAGGGGGTCGTAGCTCCCTTCCAGGTGAGGCTGGTAAACGAGATCAGGGGGTCGTAGCTCCCTTCCGGGAGAGGCTGGTAAACGAGTCAGGGGGTTGGAGCTCCCTTCCAGGAGAGGCTGGTAAACGAGCGCAGGTGGGTGCCTGCGTGCTGGTAGGAGTCTGCACCAGCACATATGTTGTAAGATGTTTTCTCTATAATAAAATATTGAAGGCTGAGCAACTGCAGCGGTGGTTTTCTCCCGACTTGGGTTTCCACCTAAAAATCCTGGTGTTCATGTGCGATGCTTTGTGTGATGGTTTATTCTATTCTTACTGCACATGTTTACTGTTTATAGAACATCAAATGAATGAAAGATGGAATGATATAAGTAAAGAACTATTGGCATAATTAGATCTCTGGGTATACGCGAGTTTTAGGAAGGGTATCCGCATGTATACGCTAGTTGGATTCAGCAAAGTAGCGTATGGGTTTTAGAGCATGAAAAAGTAAAATTTTTTAGTTTGCCCTAAATACTGATTCACCCCCCCCCCCCCCTCTCAGTATTTTTCCCAAAAATTGGTATCAAAGCCGGGTCCTTGTGCAGAAGCTTGATCGCTTAAAGGAGATCCGTCGCAATGGGAAAGAAGCAAAAGAAGAAGGTTACTCAAGGAAAGAAGAAGCCTCGGAAATCATGTATAGAAGATGAAACAGGTATTAATCATTGTTCTTGTATTTTACTTAACTGTATATGCAAAGATTATGATAGTAAAAGTGAAGATGAAGAAGATTCTGACCAAGCTCTACAAGTGCTCATGGCAAAGAAGCAAAAGGCTACTCAAAGTAAGGAGATGTCTCAGAAAACATGTATAGCAGAAGTTGACAAAGATGAATCTGATAGTGATTGGGGTCCTTGTAATCTTATCGGTGCAAGCAATGATGTAGATGTAGAAAGTGATGTTGTGGATTTAAAAGAAGTCATCAAAGATCAACAAAGAATATTTGTTGAGAAGGACTCTGCCTCCAAAAGGTTGGTCTTTAGACTGAAAAGGATGTTCGATGATGTATACAATCGAAGTAAAGGATATGAAGCTGGAATCATCTCTCTGCAAGCAGATCTTGAAGAATCAAATAAGAAGAATGAAGGACTTAAAGCAGAAAACGTTTCTCTAAAAACAGATCTGGAAAAATAAAAAAGGAAGAATGAAAGTCTTGAAGCTGGAATCATCTCTCTACAAGAAAAACTTGAAGCATCAAGTAAGAAGAGTGAGGAACCTCTACAATCATTTGAAAATGAAGGACTTGAAGCAGAAATCATTTCCCTCAAAGAAGACCTGGATAAATCAAATAAGAAGAATGCAGGACTTGAAGCAGAAAACATATCTCTGAAAGAAGATCTCGAAGCATCGAAGAAGAAGAATGAAGAGTTGCAACAAACATGTGAAGAAAACGAAAATTGGTTGAAAGAAGAGATTCTAAATCTGAAGGATCAAGTAGAAGATGGAAGAAGGAAAGAAGAAAACATGACAAAGCAATGTCAAGCCTTGGAGGTTGAGGTAAACATTCTCAAAGGTAAATTAGAAGAAAAGGTTAAACTTTTGAGGTTTCAAGATAGTACTAATATTATGGACAATATTCTGAGTAATCAAAGGTCTCCTGCTATCAAACTTGGTCTTGGTTTCCATGAAACTGTTAAAGGAGAATCTAGCTCACAAGGAAGTGCTAAAGATTCAAAGGATGTCAAAGCAAAACCTGAAGTAGTGAAAGAGACAAAAGGGCAACCAACAATTATGAATTCTCAAAGGAAATCACTCAATAATGTTGAATGCTTTAAATGTCATAATTATGGGCATGTTGCAGCAAATTGTAGGAGCAGATCATTTCAGCCTCAAACAAACAATTCCTACATAGAAAGGTACTCTGGTTTCTTCAAGGGATATTGTTTCTCATGTAACAAGTATGGACATAAAGCAGCTGATTGTAAAAGGAGGAAGATTAGAAATACTCATTATGATTCTTATGCTTATTTTTCTGGACATATGAGATGTTATTCTTGTAACAAGTATGGACATGTAGAAAAGGAATGCAGGTTGAAAAGATATGAGAAATTGGATGACTTCCAGCACACAAATAGAAAGATCAAACAAATCTGGAAAAAGATGGAGGACCGATTAGAAACGTAGGGAATTTTGACCCTACTGCAGTCATACGCTTCTGAAGCATACTTCTCTTATTGACTGCAGGAATGATGTGGGATACATTATGAGATTTAGTAATGTATCGTCACAGGGGGAGCAATGCATGATGACTCTCATGGTTGATTTGATTATTCTGGTTATGTTTACTTCTGACAGCGCATCTGATGTGGAAAGGACAGGTACAGGAGGTACAAGCTCAGGAGGAAATGAAGGAAGATGAAATTTTTCTATGCTTCACTTTCCATACGCGGGTTATATTAACAAAAGTCGCGTATACACGCGAGTTTCATCAAACACAGTCGCGTATGCATTGATGATAAGAGAATTTATATGCTAGCTAAAGATTTGGAGTAGAGGTTCAGGGGGAGCATCAGTCTGATTGTTAATGACTGTATTATTGACTCAATTTCAGCTTAGTTTCTCAGTTCTAAATAATGAGGATACGATATATGGTTTCTTGTATTGAAGATTGTGGATGAGTCATGTTTGCTTGTTGATGAAGAGTATTCATTGTTGAAATGAAAGTCCTATAATTCAGAGATAAGGGCAGCCCATGCAGAGATTGTTGCTGATGACTTGCTGATGAACGTTTTCAGGTTGCACAAGTTAAGAAGGAGCACTGGTTCAGGAGGAGCAGCAGGTTGAATACTAATGATTGCATTGTTGGCAATATGAATGCTTATTCTTTGGTTTTGGTGATACTCATGCTCAAATGATGATGACTTGGTACATGGTTTATTATGATGAGATTTTGAGCCCTGGTTGCTGATAAGTATCTTTTGTGCTCACACATGGATGAGTTGGATGTCGGTTGATTCAGAAATAAGAATAGATCATGCAGAGTTTGTTACTATGGTTGAGATCTTTTGCCTACTTATGAAGATCTTGATGATATTGGACCACATGGATGTTTGCTTGACACATATTTGAAAATGTTGTTTTGGTATGATAATCTCTCTTGGAAAGATTGTATTGATGCTGCAAAGAATCTGAAGGCTTGGTTACTAATGTGCTTATGCTACAACCGTTGGATGACGCTTGAAGACACAACTACACTATTCTATCTATCTGTAGTCCAGGGAAGCATTCAAATATCCCAGAAAGAAGCTGAACACTGTCTTTTTCTCACAGAGGATCAGATCTGGTTAAAATTTAGAAGATGGTATTGGATACGCGGGTTTCCTGAAACACAATCGCGTATATACGCGAGTTCATGCACAGAAAACCACGTATGTCTGATTGCTGACAACTTTCTGTTTGGGGTCAGCTCTCTTCAGCACAGCTGCAGTGCTGTTTGGTATCTCTGATACTGTTTGGTATCTTTGGTGGTGTTCCAGTTCTCATAATTCTATTTCTAATGTTTTGATCAAGATGCCTTGATGATCTATTGGTGAAAGTGTTCAGGATGCACAAACTAAGGGGAGCCTTAGTCATATGAAAAGGATGCTTGGACGCACAGATTCAGGGGGAGCATTAGCATTGCTAAGTATAATGCATTGTTGGCATTATGATGGTTCTGAAATATGTTCTCTTTCTTGAGGACTTTCTGGTGTTGGTTATGAAAAGTCATATTTGTATTTTGATGAAAAGGTCATGATGAGACCCATGATGTAAAATTGTAATATTCAGTCATGTAAGGACTTGTCAAATTTGTAAACCCACTTGGTTGGGTAGCTGAGTCAAATTTTGTAAACCCACTTGGTTGGGTAGCTGAGTTGAAATGTGTAAACCCACTTGGTTGGGTACTTGAGTCTTATATGTAAATCCACTTGGTTGGATATTTTATGTAAGTATGAGTCTTTGGTGATAGGAAGTTCATAGAGTCATGTACTTCATTGAAAAATATGTTTGAAGATTCAGCATGAACTCAGGGGGAGCTTGGTCACTTCAGTACATATCAGATCTGCAGGACGCTTCTTCCACATGCGGAGAAAAGGGGGAGAGTATGTTGGTTTTGATCCGCCCTTTGCCCTTGATGTCAAAGGGGGAGAGTGACATGGTGTTTGAATGAAGATAATGGTGTCAAATAATGGGGAGAGTGACATGGTGTCATTGTATTCTTAATGTACCTATCTGTTGTGATGATCAAACACCATCGTGGTTGCCATCAAGTCCAAAGGGGGAGATTGTTGGCAATACGAAGCAGAGTGTTGTCCTTGATGGCAACCCACTGAATGAAGATGAAGACATGAGATTGTTGGCATGTGTTGTCCTTGATGGCAATACACCTGATGAAGTTATTCTTGACTTAATGGACTTGATAAATGATGTAAATCTGATGTGATATGATGTTTGTTGACAGTATGATGTAGAGAGTTGTTCTTGAATGGCAACCCACCTGATGAAGATGATGGCAACTTACTTGATGAAGTTGTGCTTGATAGAATATGTCTTGATGAACCTTTTTAAAGATGAAAATCTGATGTATCTACAGAGAGTACAGAAGGTAATGAAGAAAGGAATTCAATATGTGCTAGATCTATGATGAAAAGAGTATGTCTCAAGGCATACGCGGATTTGTCTAAGGGAAATCGCGTATGCACGCGGGAAAGAACGTTCCAAGTCGCGTATGGGAAAAAGCGCTCATAAAGTGCAAAACCAGGGGTAACCACCATGGTATTGACCCATTGTATTGGGTAATGATTCGTCTAAATGACCCCGTCCGGGAATACCATCGGAAGTAATGTGGTTTTGGCTCATGGTATTGAAAAAGGGGCTCATGGTATTGAAAAGGATAAACCTATATAAAGAGATGAAATTCATTGTGCAAATGATGAGTGTGGGAGCAAGATGTCTGAGCTTGAATGAATACTTCTCTGTGAAGTATATCCGTATGGAAAGGGTAAAGGTTTGATGATAGATCTGAATCTATGATGCACCTATGAAGAAATGATGAAGTGGGATATCTAGATCTGAAATGTATCTGTATTTGCTAGATCTGTTTATGGAGTGATTAGATCTGTGATGAGGCGAACATCTGTCTGAAGTAAAGTGTTGAATCTGAACTGAATATCTGATCTGAAGAAGTATGCAGCTCTGTAATGATTGAAGATCCATACGCTACTTCGCCGCATAGGAAGCGCGTATATACGCGGCTTCGCTGAAGAAAAAGCGCGTATGCGCAGTGAAGTTTATGTACAGATGTATACGCTAGTTTATATGAACGGAAGCACGTATATACGCGACATCAGAGAAAGGAAAGCGCGTATGCAAACTAATCGATATGGAAAGATGACAAAACTAATAAGGGTGACAATAAGAATAGAAGTTCAGAAAATAGTTTAAGATTGATCACAAGAATTAAGAGAATGTCTCGGTCCATCATTGGTATGGCTTGTGCTGCAACCATGAAGTCTCGTCCCAACACCATAGAATGATCATCCATGTCAATGACTCTTAAGTCTATCTTTCCAAAGAGATGAAGCTGCCTTTCGACTTAGGAAGCTATGTGTAGCTCCCGTGTGTATCAAAGCAGAGAAATTTTTCCCATGTACAGTTGTAGACACGAATCTCAAGTCCAAGGAACTTTCATCATCATTCCTTCTCCTTGTCTTGCGCCTTACTTCCGCAATCTTCTTCAACATTTCCTCTTCCAATATGTCTTTCGAACTAGCCCTTGGCTTAACAGTGCTTTTCGCATATCTCTTCTCATGAAGCTCCATAGAAAAATCCGATCCTGGGTCTGCTTGAATTGGTTCAAGCTCTTTCCTTTTCGAATTCTGTCTAATTGCTCCAATGTCTTGACTTTAGCCTGCAACGTGGTTCTTCTTTCCTGCAAGTGAGCCCTTTCCATAAAGAGTTCTTGAAGTCTTTGTTCACCTTGTCGTATCTCCATGTCAAGCTTTTCAATTTTAGCAGTTTGTCCAGATAGTCCATCCTTGGAATTTCTTGGGTGAAAAACCAAGTAGGTTGAACCAAATTTGGTCTAGTGCATTGGAATTCATTAAAGAATTGGTCATTGGCGCTGCTTCAAGCTAGGAGTGAGCATCGTCACCAACCTACATTGAATATTTTACACTCCCTAGGGTGAATGATACTTTAAATTGATTGACAGTCTAAGACTTTCGAGTTTTTCCGAATGCCAAATGATCTTACAAAGTTAGTATTTATAATATCCTAGTAGGTCATTCGGTGACAACTTTTACCGGAAACTTGAAACAACTTTGGCATGTGATATTTAATTTGTTGAATGTTTTTGTTGGATAGTTGAATTATAATTGGTATGACATGTGAAGTTTTTAAAACTCGAGTTTTGGATGGTTTCAATCTACATTTTGCACGAGATATTTAATGAACTTTAAATGTTTAATGTTTTAATGTTGCACAATATATAATAAAAAGGGTTTTAAAACTTAAAGTTTTGGATGGTTTCAATCTACAACTTAAAGTTTTGGATGGTTTCAACCTACATTTGCACATATGGTAAATTGAAATTATGTTACTTGTAACAAGACAATCCTCAATAATCCGTTCATGATCGGATTTTGACATTTTCCATTTCTTAATTTTTGATTTTTTCTTTGATTGAACTTCTATCAACTTTATGCGTGCTGCACACACCAAGTGACTATATTGACAACTTATGGAATCAGGTTCATAGTCTTCGAAGTAAACAAAGTCTCCACTTTGACGAGTTTGTTTGAAAAAATAACCTTTCAGTATAATAGACCCTTTGTCATACTGAAATTCGTGATCATTATAGTCTTGTAATAATTTCATTTTTCGTTCAGTGCAACGCATCAAATAATACTTCACATTTTCATCGTTGTCAATAGGTGCAATTACAGCAAAAACATCTCCTGCACAATAAAATAAATTTAACATTTAATTGTGCATATTTAAATTTATTTGTAGATCTTTAAATCATTAGAAAGTAATTCAAATGTTACCTTCTCTAACAAGATCAGAAACTCGATCACCATCGGATGATATTGTAGTTTCCTCTTATTGCATTTCTTCAAACATTGCAACAGACATTTTTCCCTTTGTATTTAGCTTTGTATGTTTCCAATCGTTCACATACATTTTGTTTTCACAAACGTCATTGGATTTTGTGTTGTCTATGCAAACATCACAAAAACAAGAATATTTTATTTTATCCAATGCAAACACATTTTTGGACAACTTTGTTTGAATTGAATGCAATTTTCGAGTCCCTTTTATTGTTTCAACGTCATTTCCAATTGATCTATTTACGTCTCCGATTCCAATATGCCAGGAAAACCTTTATATGGAAAATTAGAATTTTTTTTTGTAAATATGATATCAAAATACAATTAAAAATAATCATTGCATGATAAATGTACAATGTTTAAAATTAGATTTCCAATATAAATTAAATTGAATGTACCTTCGCACTTATCTTGATGGGTTAATCTCATGGCTTAGAGCAGTTTTGCACCATTGAACAACTTCTTCAGCGTTCACAAGTCGGCGTGCAGAGTGGTTCATTTGATATCTTCGAAGTACTCGTTTTATGCATGCTCCTGCACCGTCATGTTCTCCTTTTCCATGGCCAGTCTCAAAGAAATTCCAACAATGTTTAATGCATGTTTTCTTATGAAGACAACACAACCAAAAAAATGATCGTGCAGATTTGAATTGACCTGCACATCCGTCTGACCATATCCAATGTTCATTGAATGTTATTCCACGATTTTTCAATGAATCATAAATTCTTCCAAAACAATGTTGTACAAAACATGTATCATGTGTACAATCGTCACTAATATAAAAGTGATATTCTTTAATGATATGTCGATTTTCACTCGTGCTTTCTATATGATCGACATTTTGTTCAACATGTCTATATAGAATATGGACGAGCATGGAGACTTGGTCAGAGTGATAGTATTCACTCTAAATTTCTTTTTGTGGAACAAATGTGTAGTTTTCTGCAAAATCAATCACTGACAAAATGGTCCCTGGTGGAAAAAATTCACGAGATTTTTTGAATTGCAAGTATTGCCATCGAGCTCTATGGGAATGCTTGGTGTATTTGTAAATTTCTGCTTCAAACTTTCTCAAAACGTTTATCAGAAAAATTTCGTCTTCTCGTAATTCGATTCTTTTAACACTATCTGCACCTTGAATCGATGTACTAATATATTCATATCTCTTCCATTTAACTTTCATGTTGGACAATGATTGATCATTTATATCAATACGATATTTGTTTTGAAATTTAGTCAAATTTCCACAATCATCGCATTTTTTACCACCAACACATTTCTTTTTGTAAAATAGTTCATCCCTTTCTCTTTCACATAGAATTTGAGATATGAATTCATGGATAGTGGAAGGAGGAGGTGAATCCTTCCATAATGTTCTACCGAAATCAAGGAATGTGTCATAATATAATTCAAATTCCACATGATAACGGCAACAACAAGTGTCGCGTACGGTGATAGGTTTTACATACCATGGTTTTTGTTGAACAAAAGCACTGAGTGAAACTTGAATTTGACAATTCTCTTCTTTGAACTTGTTGAATAACTCTATTTGAGTGGTTTCCAAGAGATGTTTTTCATGTTCTTCGTATTGATTTCATGCTATTCTTCTTCGCATCACATGTCTTGCAGTCGGTAAAACACGCGAATTGTTCTTCCAATATTCATATATTATTTTTTTAACATCTTCTCCAAGTCTATCTTTGTATGGTTGCCTACAAATAGCTCTCCAACAAACGAGTTCATCATTTACATCTATTTGCAGTCGAAATTTTCGATGTTTGTGCAGAGTTTTTCGCGAGGTTCCCAGTGCTCGTGCCATAGATGTTAGATTCAAACGATTCTCTTGAGTACTTGGTGAAAACATTTCCATTTGTATTCCTCTACGTATATTTGAAACATCTTTATCTCTAGATCTCTTAATTGACTCTATAGCACTAATATTTTTTATCACCTCTTCTTTCATTTTTTTATCTTTGGTTGATTTTCGAATACCCAATAGTGTCGTCGCTTCTTTTAATTTCCTTGATGATAGGAGACCTTTCAACATTTGAGCTTGAACTGTCACTTGCTCATTTTTGAAATACTTTTCAAAAATGCAGTTAACACGATATCGTATAACATGGTCAGGTTTTTTTATCTCCATATGTGTGAGTGTCGACACTTTCTAACGTCTCATTATCGATAGTGATTTCATTTGTACATATTCGAAAAAATAGTACATATTCAATAAATAACTAAATTAATAAATATGTCAATAAATATTAGGAAAATTTTAAATATATCAATAGATCATAATATTTACATTTACATACCCGATTCAATTTCTGCTTGAGGTTGATTTTCTTCTTCAATATTTTTGAGGAGTATCTCTGTCTGTTTACATTAAACAAAATATTTTTCAAACTAGTTCATCAAATAAAAATTAAGCTTCACATTTTACATTGGGAAAACTTTAAAAATATATTAATAGATCATAATATTTACATTTACATACCTGTTTCAATTTCTGCTTGAGGCTGATTTTCTTCTTCAATATTTTGAGGAATATCTCTGTATGTTTACATCAAACAAAATATTTTTCAAACTAGTTCGTCAAATAAAAATTAAGCTTCACATTTTACATTAGGAAAATTTTAAATATATATCAATAGATCATGTAATATTTACATTTACATACCTGCTTCAATTTCTGCTTGACGTTGATTTTCCTCTTCAATATTTGAGAGGGCTTCTAACTTTCTTTTGCGATATTGTCTTGTCTCTTCTCTACGTTCCTCAGGGTCTCTTTTTCGATCATATTTTCTCACACAAGTTCTTCGATTTCCCATGATAATAGGGTATGAGGTTCAAAAAATTAGACAATAACTCAATTACAAAAAATATCACAAAAGATTTAATTTAAAAAAATATTTTGTAAAAAATACGTAATTCAATCCTAAACACACACTTTAAAAAACACAAAACACGTACTTCAACACAAAACACGTACATACTTCCAAGAAAAATAACACCGCCTCCAAGAAATGTCTTCCAAAAAAATTCTTTAAATCCAAAATTTGAAGAAAATTTTTTGAACAAAGAAGCTCAAAAGATTTATTTCAACACAAAACATGTACATACCTCCAAGAAAGATCACGCCACCTCCAAAAAATGTCTTCCAAAAAAGTTCTTTAAACCCAAACTTTGAAGAAAATTTTTTGAACTCAAACCAAGTTGTAAAATGAAATGACTTAGAAATTTGAGTAAAATCGTAGGGAGATAAGTTGAAAATACAAGTTGAAAAAATAATTTTTTCTTTTAAAAGTTGATGAGGTAATATAATATTATTTTAATACTTCGACTATTATTTTATAATATTCCTTAAGAGACCATTTTAAACCTCATAATTTCTCTAATATTTGTTATCACTTATTTCCTTTGTTTTTTATCATAACAATAAAATATTAAAGAAGCCACAATTAATCTCTTACTATCTTAAGTTCCTATAAATCACATCACATTTGTCTTAGTAAACGTTAATCATCATCGTCATTATATGTATTTAAAATATTTTTTTTTAATATATTGAATACTCTCTTTTAATTAGGTAAATATGTAATTTAAAAAAAATCATGTTAATTACCTTGATCATATTCAACTTCCACTTAAATAAGAGCTAAGGCTAATCCGTGTAAACACAACAATTCAACTTCGGGCATAGATATACATAACACCGCAAATGAGAGCAAAGTGTAGCATGCGTACACAAGTATAAAGTCAAAATATAACACTAAGTTCATGTGTTGATTTTCTTTCTCTTTGAAGGTGGACCCCAATGATCTTGATCTTGTCACCCAACGTTCAATACTCTGTGCATGTTTCTCTTGAAAAATTTATCGGAACGAACGGAAAATATTTTCTTGCGCTACACTCAAAGTCTCTAATGTTGTACTTAGAAACTCGAGCTAGGCTAAGATTCTAGCATTATATTTTGCAAAAAAAATTGTAAAAGAAAAGTAATTGGTTTACTTTTGTTAAAATTGCTGAGAAACTTTACATTTCACTCTTACGTAAAAGGAAAAAAATCAAAATAACTAAAATAATATTTTAAAAAAAATCAAAATAACTAAAATCATATAGAATAAATAATAAATAAATTACATTCAAAATCATTAATTACAAATTCACTATTATTACACCAATTTTTGGTCATCTAACCATTTACGATTAGATGGATCGAAGTACACCATGTAATACCAATTTTACCATGGTAAAATTGCTTTCATTATAAGAAATAATATAATAAACCATATTTTATTAAGTTATTTCTGGTTCAAACAGAAAACCCCATGAGAAATAATTAAATAAATCATTATTTATTTGATTTTCGTCTAGGAATAATTAATTAAACCACTGTTTAACTAATATTCCTGGTCATATTTAACCCAATTAATGAGAAATAATTAGATAAATCATTATTTTTCTTATTTTTCTTTAGGAATAATTAATTAAATCATTATTTAGTTATTATTCCTTGTTAAATTTGACTAAATCACCTAGAAATAATTAAACAAATCATTATTTGTTAAATTATTCCTTAACCTTATTCTTGAAATGATAAATAAATCATTTATTTGTTTATTATTTCTAAATAAAGGGATTTAACCAATTTAAATTCGTTTTCCCTCCAACAAAATATAATAAAATATTCCAAACAGTTAGATCTAGATCTCGGTTAATAATATTTTATTATTTGTCATTATCGAGGATAACTCAATATTCTGTTATAAATAGGAGGGGTTTCCATTCATTATTCACTTTGATCGTTTTCATTATCGCACTCTGATGATTATCATTGCTACTAATATTTTCTTGCTTCTTGAGCTCCCATAGAGT
Source organism: Pinus albicaulis (assembly GCA_034641835.2). NCBI lineage: Eukaryota > Viridiplantae > Streptophyta > Pinopsida > Pinales > Pinaceae > Pinus > Pinus albicaulis. The sequence continues at coordinate 54,230 of JAXQQM020074141.1, forward strand.
TCAACACGTCTTGGGTTTTCTACACCATTGAGAGAGAGAAACTTATGGATCTAAAGTGTTGAGGACAACCAAGAACCCATCCCATTGAGGGGGACAGGTAACAATTATTCTTTGTTCTCTTCCCAGGTGTTAATACATATAATTGTTTATATATCTTGTCTTTTCCATTGGATATTTGGAGAAACTTTGATTTATTTTTACTATTTAACTTCTTTTAGTGCATAGATCTAGGTTTTTGCTACATTGTTTCGACTATCTTATGCAGATCTAAGGAAGTTAAGCAATCATTTTTGTTGTTAGGGTTGTTTGTCACACACAACTAAAGTGATATATTTTCGTACACTTGCGTTAAGAATTTACGCTAACAATTGGCGACTCCACTACGTTTTATTCATATTCTTGTGCGACCAGCTGCTTCAGTAACTATGGTTTTTATTCAGTTATTATTACTCTCTTAATGTTTTTTTTTTACTTTGTATGCCTTGAAACAATAAAAATTCTAACTTTTGGGTGTTTTCGGGTGTTTTTCGCAACCTGCCACTCGAGGATCCTAGATCTATAAGTCCCACTTTTTGGCCCAAAACCTGCGATTTCTGCCTCAGATCGCAGCTATCAGCCCAAAAAATGCGATTTTCCCGGCTTAAAGGTTAGTAACTGCGAGCTGCAACTTTTTTTTGGGATTTTTTCTGTGACTTCCAGGGTTTTCCACAAGCACTATTTAGGGTTATCTGAATTCTTTTTCAGCCCGTCTTAGGTCTGGATACACTCATTTTGTCTCCTTGAAGTAGGACCAAGCCCCCTAGGGTTTTAGTACACTTCAACCTTTCTTGGAGGGGTTTAGTTGAGTAGGTAGTCTAAGATTGTAAAGCGCTTTCAGCCATTGTTTAGGGTCTAATCTATCCTTCTTTCGGATCCTTTTAGATTGGTTATTATTCCATCCAAAACCCCCTCTTGATTTTTTTTTTGGTCTCTCTCTTAGGGTTAACCTTGTTTCCCTCATGGTTTTAACCTTTCACCTCCCATTTTGCAGCAATTTTCCCTCTGGTTTCTAGATTTTTTCAACACCTTTTCCAACAGATCTGAGTCATTAGATCCCTATCCCTTAGACCTTAGATATTTTGGTCATCTTGTGTGTTTTGATTCAATTTCACCCACCTCTTAGACTAGTTGTTTGAGAATCATTCTGTTGGTTTGAATTTATGCATCTTTAGTTGTTTATTTTACTATCGTTTTAGTTTTATTTACAGTTATTCAACATTTTTTTTTTCTTTATGCAATCGTCTTGGCTTAATTAAAATTAACACACAACTTACACACACACACACACACACACACACACCTAAAGTGAAGAGCGCTTGGTTTACACTGCCAAGCCAATACATAAACATCATAATTAATTTATCTGCCCCGCCCTAGGATTTTGCGCTGACATCGATATGAAAATGTGAGTTTTAGGGTTTTGGTTTCAATGGTTGATTTAGGATGAGGAGTTACGAAAGTAACTACCTCCCTTCCTTCTCACACTGCCCCTCCTCATTCATACCTTTTCCCATTAGAGAATGGCTCTGTGACTGAAACCCTTATCGAGAGGTCATGAAATTCCTTGTTGTTTCCCTAAGGTTGCAGTGAATGGTGAGGATGGAGATCGGAGGTTATGGGAATAACCACCTCCTCCCTCACTGTGTTAAATCATTCATTTGGTTCTTGTGAATTTTTCAATGCGAATATGCAACCAAAGGCACTGTTTCATTTGTTGTAAGTCCATGATCTTCAATGCTACCTACCATTTAATAATTTTTAAAATTTACAGGTTTTATTTCTCCCCTTAAAATGAATTATTTTTTTTGTTGGTTTTAGTTCAACAGAGGGTTTGTTAGTAGTCAGTGTACCTCCAAAATTGATTCATTACCCAAGTTATTTTGGGACCTTCATGTTGGTTCATAGTGACGGTGACTTCTTTATACTTTTTGTGTAAAATCCTTTTAGTTTCACTCCTCGCTTTCTCCATTTATACATAGGTTATTTCATGGTTGAAATAGGTACAGGGACATGTTCCAAGCATTATTATTGCAAGCATTTCTCCCAGAATTTGCAATTAAGGGTTTCTTTGTTCCTTTGAATGAATATAACGTCCGATCAAAGCCTTCAATTTGAGTTTCCCATTGTGGGTGGTACCTTTCCAATTGTTAACAGTGTGACCAAGGTTGAGGAATTAGGTGATTTTAATTATTTACAGTCGAGAATGAGTTCATTCAAGATTTTTATTGAATTGATATTCTAATTTTATTCTTTTTGAAACAAAAGCACTGGGAGTGGTTTTCCAAGGATGAAATTCCTTAGGTAAAACCCTATGATCTCTTATACTCAGAATCCACCCCCCCTCCCTTGATTATTTACATGCATCTTTTTCCCTCCAAGTGAGAACCTCTTCTGGCTTCAGGAGGGAAACCTCAATGGGATTAAGAAAATTCGCTAGGTTCTAATTCATCTCTTGTTATCTTTCCAAGCGTCTGCAAGACTAGAATCGACCTCAAGCATATGGTTTCTCCAGGTTATATGCTACATGCCTTAACTATGATTAGGGTTTAATATTTTTGTAATTAAATTATAGCCACTCAACCTCACCATGCTCGGGCTATCATATACTTGAACCATAGAAAAAAAAATTGTATACTGTAATTTATATTCCGTTAATTCTTTTTAATCCTTGATAATGTCAATTCATTGTTTTTGCGTTTATTTAAAATACTTCTCTTCTGTGTCTACCACCATATTCTTCTTTTTAAAATTTCTTGGTGTTTGTAGGACTAAATGGTGTCAAGGTTTTAAACCTTTTATGCATTTCCTCTTTGCTACATTCGGTGCATAATTGGTTTCATTATTATTACTATTGTTTCATTATCTTAAGAGAAGTCTTACGACCTATTGTTCGACTCAGGGTTTTTATATAATTTTTTGTGGGCTTTGTTGTTGTAGAAGTTTCAAACATACTACTAGTAACATGTTGTAATACTTATATTATCTTAAGGTTAATTGATGTATAAAAGTAATGGTTTGTTTGTATTCAAACATATTCGGCCTATATGTTTATAGAACCAGTTCTCAAATTTGGAGTTTGTTGTTTTTCTTCTTTTTAATTTATTTTACCAGTTTGTGGTTTTTTAGTAGGACCTAACCCGAGACTTGCTCAATCATTTCCAGTTTTCTTATCTCGAACACATGATTGTTTCTGGGTTGTTGGTTAACCAACTTGGCCTAGAAACTAACACGGTTCACAGTTTTACATTAGCTTTATTGCATGAAAATTACAACTAGTATCCATTCAACATAGTTCATCTTTTTCTTTTGTATGAAGAAACATATACCATAGAAAATAACATTTACATATCTCACAGGGAAATAATGCAATGGTCACAGATAACATATCAAAATATTTATCTTTTCTTTAACTGCCTAGACCCGCTAGAAAATCACGAGGTAAGAGAGTGCTCCCCCAACCAATGAGTATGGTATACACTACTAGAACTCCCCCAAAGTTAGTTTCCACTTACAGAAAAATTATAGGAATAGTGACCATAACAGGTTTGTTCCAAGACTCTCCTTGACCAAGTCTTAATCTAAGAATTCAACTAAGCACGAGGCTACAGTTTGGGATTCCACTAGAAAACTAGCTCAAAAATCCCTTATTTGTTAGTGTCATGCCTCTGTCAACAATGTCATGTCTGAGGTTCATAGGCTTACAACTTTAATCTCCTTTCTTGGATCTCCTTCAAACTAGGTACCAAGTTCACAAGGTTGCCTCTGGTTTTCTTAGCTCTCACCTTTGTGACTCCTTTTTCCGAACTCAGATTATTTATCTCTAGGGAGAGAAATGACTATCTTCTAACTCTCTTTTAAGTAAACTCGCATTTAACACTTTTTCTTCTAATGTTATGGTTGAACATAATTAATATTATTTTTAAACAATAAAATAAACACTTATATTTATTAACTATTCATACCTGACCTTCTATATGATCTACAGTCTACAAAATCATTTCAATAAAAACTATTAAATATTTACCGCCTATTAAAAGGTATTAGATCCTCTAACTCAAAAATACTTAAACAAACTTAATTAAAAAAAAAAACTAACAACTTTAAATACATAATATTAAAAAAATTATATATATTTTGTAAAATATAAAAATAAAAAACCTAAAATAAATAATATTAAAAACAGTTTATATTCCTTTAAAACTTTAGCCTTATTCAACCTCCACTTATATTCCTTAGGTTCACCACCATAATTCTTCTATAGAATGTAACCTATAATTTTTGGTGGCAAACCCTATATTCCAAACCATTTAACCTCAACAATTAAATTTATACACATCTAATATGTTTTTTTTTAATGGTTTATCCTAAATTATAAAGGCGTTTATTATAATATTTTAGATTGATTAACAAACTTTATAATGAGGAAATTTTATAATTGCAATACTTAAAACAGAAATTGCAATCATTTAAATTTAAAATAAAATTTAAAAAATTAATAATAAATAAATAAATAAAATATATTATATATTTTTCAAATTTATTTTATAAATAAAAGCTTTCATTATAAATTAATATATACATAAAACATGATACCCACTGCCCAGTGCTTAAATTTAAGTCATATTATAAAAATGATCACTTTTGAATACAATAAAGCTAAAAACATAGTGCCTAACATAAATCGATGAGTGATGTCCTCCTGGACACAAAGTGCAGAAATGGATTGTTAATGAAATGAATTGTACCTCAATGATACAGGGTTTACTACTCCACAATTGAGAGTACAAAAATCAGTATGTAAAGCTGACTTCAGGTAAACGGTCATCATAGCCTTTGAGGGTTGATCCCAATGGTCTTGGATTCATTAATTAAAAGTTTCCGACGGTGTACTTTCTAAAGGATTATGGTTTGTATTTAAACGGAAGTCACCAAAGCTCACTTAAAGCAAACACTGAAATAAAATTTATGATAAAACCACAAGTAAATGTGGGAATTTATTATATGGTTTTTATTTTTTTTAAAATCTTAACTTTAATTTTATTAGTTTTTACATATTTTTTTCAAGGATTATATCTTTATGATGTGTAATATATTATCTCAATTAAAACCAGAAATAAATTAGTGATTTTAAAGAGTGTTTTAATATTATCTTAACATAACATTCCAAAACTCATAAATATTTGTTTTCAAATATTTATAAATATAATTACATCAATTATTTTATAATATTTAAAAAAATTGTTTAACGATATACACATATGATAAACTTTCTTGAATTATATATAATTTACAAGTAATTAAAGAAATTGTTTAAAAATATAAGCATATTGTAGACTTTCTTGAACTATATATATATAATTTGAAAATTTCTATTAATTCAAAGGAAAAAAGTTTTGCAACACGATGATATCATAGGTTTAATTTAACCAATATTACAAAGTTTATTTGAAACTTTTATTTAAAAAAAACTAGCAAATTATATTTGAATAATAAAACTATCTAAATTATTATATAATTATTTTTAATAATTTTTGGTTTTATTAATTTGACAATATAAATCTAAAAATTTAATAATTTTAAAAAACATTATATTTAATAAAATTTGTGACGATTGTTAGTTTATTTTTTATCGACATTCATAAAAGTAATAATTAAAAAAAAAACATTATATTTAGTAAAATGTGTGACGAATTATTAGTTTATTTATTATAATTTTTTTACTTTTATTTCACAATAGTGTTGATGATAAATTTGAGAATTGACTTAATAACCATTTTTAATAATCATTTTCACAAGCTTTAGAGACTTAAAATTTGTCTCTAAGAAGTGGTTATATATATATGAGACACTTATTTCAAAATATTTTATTTGTTATTAATATTAAGATATATTTCTATTTATTAACGTATATTATAAATGTCATATATCAATATTTCAAATATCTTTATAATATTTTTTTTTAAAGTTTTAATTAGACTTTTAAATATGTATTTGTCAATTTAGAGTAGATATTAAAATATTATATATATATATATATATATATATATATATATATATATATATATATATATATATATATATATATATATGTATATATATATAACATGTCAATTTCATATTAAGCATAGAAGTAATTGCACATCTTCGTCATATTAAGTTGTAGAGAGTGTCTTTTGACATAATAAGAGGTGCAATTTTTTTTTAGAGTGCAAGACTTAAAAAAAGATGATAAGTCTAGAGATTTAATCCATCTCCATTTAAAATAAATAAAAACATCTATATTGACATGATGCGCATGTGAGAGAGATCTATAATTATTTGTATGCTTAACATGAAATTGACACATAACATATATCTATTTATCTATATACAAATATAAAAGACCCATCTCAACTATCATGTATCAAAAATATTCAAATTCATCAGAGTGCAATATTATCCTTAAACTTTATCACAATCATCACACTTATAAAAATGAAAAATGAAAAATAAAACTATCATATAAATTATTTCAAAAAATGCCCATCCTATATATATATCACTAGACCAATGTCCACATATAAGTATTTATGTTGATTTATATATTGAAAAAAACCTATAAATGACACTAATTTATCAGGGACTTGTCTGAACTTGCAGCTCTGGCTAGTCTCAACATATTTCAACAAGGAACTGCCAATCAAATAGGAAAACTAGTAGCATCCCCGCTGCTCCCATGATTAAATTAATTACCTCTCATTCACAAATATAAACCCGAAGCCCGAAGCCCTAGATCATGCAATCATCCTATGAAATTAGTCTTATTTAGCAGCTCAACTATATTTTTAGGTTTAGTGCAATTTTTTGAAAATTTTGGTGTTGGAATTAGGCTAAATTTTTTGACCTATAATCTACTTCCACTCCCCCTTTATATTTTGAAAAAGGAAAATATAATGAGAACTCGAGAGAATCCCAAGCTTCTGGCGAAGATATTCCAATGCTGGTGAATTTTTAATATGTGATTCTTTTGGTGCTGCTTGGAATCTTGCTACTTGTCCAACTGCTTGCATAACATCTGGTCGGGAGGCTATTACATATAGAAGAATACTAATCATAGATCTGTACAACCCAAAATCCACATCCTTAGATTTGTCGTCTATGCTCAATTTGCAAACTGTAACCATTAGAGTAAGGATGGGTTTGCAATCTTCCATTTTAAATTTCTTGAGAATTTCCTTGATGTACTTGGCTTGACATATAAATATTCCTTTCTCTTGTTGAGATATTTGAAGCCCTAAGAAGTATGTCAGCTCACCAAGTAAAGACATCTCGAAATCACTTTGCACCTTTGTAGCAAACTTCTTACTTAGTCGATCATCATTGCTACCAAATATTATATCATCCTCTTTAGCTATTAGACATGCTTTAGTTGCTTCATCCAGAACATATATGTCATTTGGAGCTCGACTTGCTATAGCCACAATTTCACCATACCTGCCTTTCCTGATTTCACATTTTGTGGAGTTGAATATTATTGTGTATCCTTGATCACACATTTGTCCAACACTGAGTAGATTGTGATTCATGTTTTCAACCAATAGAGCATTCTTGGCTACAGCATCTTTGCTTCCGAGAGTGACAGTACCTGATCCTATAACATTTGAAGATCCATCATTTCCAAAGGACACGGTTCCATCCTTCGTCTCTTTCAGAGATACAAATTGATTTCTATCTCCATTCATATGCATTGAGCAACCGCTATCAACATACCACACATATTTGTTGTTTTCAGCCTTGACAGAGCACAATTATCATTCTTCTTCTTCTTCCATATTCGTTCATTTTGTGGCTTTGAAGATTCTTCTGGAGGATTTTCAAGTCTGCAGTCTTTGGCTATGTGTCCAAAGTTTCGACATTTGTAACATTCAATATTATTTCTTAAATGTTCAAATCCTATTGATATTTTGCATTTAGGTTCATATTTGATAAGATCTCAGATTATATTCATTCTAAATTACGTGCGGGTGAAAATGTGGTGGGTTTACTTTTGCCTTTTTTTGAAAAAATTCATTTTTCGGTTCTTTAATTACTTAAACTATGATTTTAGTATGATTTCATATAGAAGTAAAAATAAAAGTTGTGAAAATTTTGTTAACTCTATTACTTATTTTTGGGGTACATGCAGATTTGATATGTCAACATAGCATTTTCTTTGAGCCATATTGTTTAGCAATTGGAGAGGATTTATAGAAGTCATGTTATGACGCAATGTTTGTATTCATTGAAAATTTGTGTTTGAAAAAACAAAATGTGTTACAACAATCTGAAACGAGTCTATTTTGTTTTTGTCATATTTACAAAGCACCCAAACACGCTATCATAATTACTAGAATGTTTTGAAGTGGTCCAATACGAAAAACTGCGTATTTTGGATATGTTTTGTGTGGAAAGAAATTTCTTAACATATAAGTTATAAACTAAAAATCTAAAAGCTACCCATTAGAGTCGACGGACCAATGTAATGCCCCATAATTTTTTCAATTTATTTTACAATGTATTTTGGGAGATACAAAATTTTGATTTCACTGAATCACGACGACCCTTAGAAATTTTTTGCACCTATTTTATTAGAAAAATAATTAAAATTAATAAACGTTTATGAAATTTCATAAAAGTTATATTTCCTGAAAGTAGATTCAATTCTGAAAATGCTTGTCTTGGTTCCGAAAATTAATTAACAAATTTTCATGGAGTTTAATCAGTCCAAATTTGCAGAACCGTTTTCAGAGCCTGCTTTTGCGTAATTGGTGACACGTTAGTTCGGCCGAACTTTTAGTCCAAGTTCAGCCAAACTATGTTTTCCATTTATGAGTCGCTAAATCTAACGTCTTAATAGTTCGACCGAACTTCTTCTGAACAGTTCGGCCGAACTATTGTGTAACTCTCCGTCGGCCGGAAATTTTTATGGAGCCCCCTACAAAAAACACATTTCTTGTCAATATAAATTGTCATGAAATGATTCACAATTTTCGCACATTTCGCACACTTCATCTCATTTTACAAAGATCTTGGTTTGGGTTCAAAAGTTTTTCTTCAAAGTTTTAGTTAAAGAGCATTTCTTGGAGGTTCAAAAGCTTTTCTTCAAGGTTTGGGTTAAAGAGAATTTCTTGGAAGCAAATTGATTTTACAAAATCTTGGTTTGGGTTCAAAAGCTTTTCTTCAAGGTTTGAGTTTAAGAGCATTTATTCGAAGAAAATTGATTTTACAATTTTGGGTTTACAGAATTTTTTTGGAGGACATTTCTTGGAGGCAACGTGATTTTGGCAAAAATTGTAAAAAATTTCTTGGACGTACATTCAAAAGACATTTATTGGAGGTATGTATGTGTTTTGAGTTAAAGTAAATATTTTTAATTTTGTTTCATTTTTATAAGACATTTCTCTCTCGAAATTTTTAAAGTCTGTGTTTTGGATTGGAGTATGTATTTTTTACAAAAAATTTACACTGAATTTTTTTAAATTCAATCTTTTGTGTTATTTTTTGTAATTGAGTTATTTTCTAATTTTTTGAAGGAAATTTTTTTAAATTCATACCCTATTATCATGGGAAATCAAAGAACTTGTGCGAGAAACTATGATCGAAAAAGAGACCCTGATACACGTAGAGAAGAAACGAGACAATCTCGCAAAAGAAAGTTAGAAGCCCTCTCAAATATTGAGGAGGAAAATCAACCTCGAGAGGAAAATCAACCTCAAACAGAAATTGAAACAAGTATGTAAATGTAAATATTATGATCTATTGATATATTTAAAATTTTCCTAATGTAAAATGTGAAGCTTAATTTTTATTTGATGAACTAGTTTGAAAAATATTTTGTTTATATGTAAACAGATAGAAATATTCCTCAAAATATTGAAGAAGAAAATCAAACCTCAAGCAGAAATTGAAGCAGGTATGTAAATGTAAATATTATGATCTATTGATATATTTAAAATTTTTCTAATGTAAAAGGTGAAACTTAATTTTTATTTGATGAACTAATTTGAAAAATATTTTGTTTAATGTAAACAAACAAAGATACTCCTCAAATGATTGAAGAAGAAAATCAACCTCAAGTAGAAATTGAAGTGGGTATGTAAATGTAAATATTATGATCTATTGATATATTTAAAATATTCCTAATATTTATTAACATATTTATTAATTTAGTGATTTATTGAATATGTACAATTTTTTCGAATATGTACAGATGAAATCACTATCGATAATGAGATGTTAGAAAATGTTGACACTCAAACATATGGAGATAAAAAACCTGACCATGTTATACGATATCGTGTCAACTGCATTTTTAAAGATTATTTCTTAAATGAGCGAGTGACAGTTGAAGCTCAAATGTTGAAAGGTCTCCTATCATCAAATAAATTAAAAGAAGCAACAACACTATTGGGTATTTGAAAATCAACGAAAGATAAAAAAAATGAAGGAAGAGGTGATAAAAAATATGAGTAGTGCTATAAAGTCAATTAAGATATCTAGAGATAAAGATGTTTCAAATATACGTAGAAGAATACAGATGGAAATGGTTTCACCAAGTACTCAAGAGAATCGTTTGATAACATCTATGGCATGAGCATTGGGAACCTTGCGAAAAACTCTGCACAAACATCGAAAATTTTGACTGCAAATAGATGTAAATGATGAAATCACTTGTTGGAGAGCTATTTGTAGGCAACCATACAAAGATAGACTTGGAGAAGATGTTAAAAAAAAATATATGAATATTGGAAGAACGATTTGCGTGTTTCACCAACTGCAAGACATGTGATGCGAAGAAGAATAACACGAAATCAATACGAAGAACATGAAAAAAATCTCTTGGAAACCACTCAGATAAAGTTATTCAAAAATTTCAAAGAAGAGAATCGTCAAATTCATGTTTCACTTAGTGCTTTTGTTCAACAAAAACCATGGTATGTAAAACCTATCACCGTACGCGACACTTGTTGTTGCCGTTATCATGTGGAATTTGAGTTATATTATGACACATTCCTTGATTTCGGTAGAACATTATGGAAGGATTCACCTCCTCCTTCCACTATCCATGAATTCATATCTCAAATTCTATGTGAAAGAGAAAGCGACGAACTATTTTAAAAAAAGAAATGTGTTGGTGGTAAAAAATGCAATGATTGTGGAAATTTGACTAAATTTCAAAACAAATATCGTATTGATATAAATGATCAATCATTGTCCAACATGAAAGTGAAATGGAAGAGATATGAATATATCGGTACATCAATTCAAGGTGAAAATAGTGTTAAAAGAATCGAATTACGAGAAGACGAAATTTTTCTGATAGACTTTTTGAGAAAGTTTGAGGTAGAAATTTACAAATACACCAAACATTCCCATAGAGCTTGATGGCAAGACTTGCAATTCAAAAAATCTCGTGAATTTTTTCCACTAGGGATCATTTTTTCAGTGATTGATTTTGCAGAAAACTACACATTTGTTCCACAAAAAGAAATTCAGGGTGAATACTATCATTCTGACCAAGTCTCCATGCTCGTCCATATTCTATATAGACATGCTGAAAAAAATGTCGATCATATAGAAAGCACAAGTGAAAATCGACATATCATTAAAGAATATCACTTTTATATCAATGATGATCGTACACATGATACATGTTTTGTACAACATTGTTTTGGAAGAATTTATGATTCATTGAAAAATCGTGGAATAACATTCAATGAACATTGGATATGGTCAGACGGATGCGCAAGTCAATTCAAATCTGCACGATCATTCTTTTGGTTGTATTGTCTTCATAAGAAAACCTGCATTAAACATTGTTGGAATTTCTTCGAGACTGGCCATGGAAAAGGAGAACATGACGGTGCGGGAGCATGCATAAAACGAGTACTTCGAAGATATCAAATGAACCACTCTGCACGCCGATTTGTGAACGCTGAAGAAGTTGTTCAATGGTGCATCGTTGCTCTAAGTCATGAGAAAAACCCACCAAGAGAAGTGCGAAGGTACATTCAATTTAATTTATATTGGAAATCTAATTTTAAACATTGTACATTTATCATGCAATGATTATTTTTAATTGTATTTTGATATCATATTTACAAATTCTTTTTCTAATTTTCCATATAAAGGTTTTTCTGGCATATTGGAATCGGAGACGTAAATAGATCAATTGGAAATGACGTTGAAATAATAAAAGGGACTCGAAAATTGCATTCAATTCAAACAAAGTTGTCCACAAATGTGTTTGCATTGGATAAAAGAAAATATTCTTGTTTTTGTGATGTTTGCATAGACAACACAAAATCCAATGACGTCTGTGAAAACAAAATGTATGTGAACGATTGGAAACATACATAGCTAAATACAAAGGGAAAAATGTCTGTTGCAATGTTTGAAGAAATGAAATCAGAGGAAACTACAATATCATCCGATGGTGATCGAGTTTCTGATCTTGTTAGAGAAGGTAACATTTGAATTAGTTTCTAATGATTTAAAGATCTAGAAATAAATTTAAATATGCATAATTAAATGTTAAATTTTTATTTTATTGTGCAGGAGATGTTTTTGCTGTAATTGCACCTATTGACAACGATGAAAATGTGAAGTATTATTTGATGCGTTGCACTGAACGAAAAATGAAATTATTGCAAGACTATAATGATCACGGATTTCAGTATGACAGAGGGTCTATTATACTGAAAGGTTATTTTTTCAGACAAACTCATCAAAGTGGAGACTTTGTTTACTTTGAAGACTATGAACCTGGTTCCATAAGTTGTCAATATAGTCACTTGGTGTGTGCAGCACGCATAAAGTTGATAGAAGTTCAATCAAAGAAAAAATCGAAAATTAAGAAATGGAAAATGTCAGAATCCGATCATGAACGGATTATTGAAGATGGAATTCCATTAGAATTTTTTTGAGTGAAGTGTCCAACAATTTATTATCTTTGGATTAAATATGTTTTAGAACTTCCAGTACTCAACTAAAAATTGAGCTGCTTGTGTTATTTGTGGTTTGCACATGTTACAAATTGTTTGGGTACAAGCACGTGCTCTAGTATCAACTGAAAGTAGTTTTTCTATACATGTGCTTTGATGAAAAATGTTATATGTATTGGATATATATATATATATATTCTAGAATGAAATTAATTGTTCTTGTATATGTTTTCCGACCGTATGGTACAAATTATTTCACTTTATTTTGTAAGGTCAGATTCGGTCCCCATATGACCTAGCCTCCAAGGGACGAGATAACAAGTGGTTGTCCCCACTTGCCCGAATCTCAGCTTTTAAGTACAATTTTACTATTTATGGCAGGCATCTTACATGATGTCCTAGCCAAGGATAGATTCTCTTTGTTTCAAGTTTCTGGTAAAAGTTGTCACCGAATGACCTACTAGGATATTATAAATACTAGCTTTGTAAAATCATTTGGCATTCGGAAAAATTCGAAAGTCTTAGACTGTCAATCAATTTAAAGTATCATTCACCCTAGGGAGTGTAAAATATTCAATGTAGGTTGGTGACGATGCTCACTCCTAGCTTGAAGCAGCTCCAATGACCAGTTCTTTAATGAATTCCAATGCAGTAGACCAAAGTTGGTGACCCACTTGGTTTTTCACCCAAGAAATTCCAAGGTACTCTTCTTACCTTTGGCCCCCAAAGCTACAATGGAATTATAGGAAGGTGAAGAAATTTTTTTTCACAGATAGGAATTTGGTCACATCCCTTATCTCCCCTTATCAAAAAGTTCCTATCTACTACATTATCCAGCATGTACTCAAGATCACTATTTCGTAATTAGAATATCACAATATCATAAGTTCTCACAAAAATACATGGAATGCCATTACGACACTCATCTAACAATGGGAAGCTCAAAACCTAGAAAGCTCCTCATCCCCTTAATAATAATGTGTTTAATTTAGTCTTTTAGGTGAGGATTAGGTGTGAATCTTGTTTTCACATACAAAAATAATTAATTGTTTAATTCCATAAATTTGATTATTCACTAAAATACATGTCATATCCACTATTTGTCTCTCCTACAAATTCCCATTATTTTATTAAAATATATGATTTTATCTCACCCAACTATCACATGTTCCTAAATTTACTCCTAATTGTTCCCTATGCCCTAAATCTACTCCTAATTGTTCCCTATGCTGCTTTTGCCTTACTTATTTTTAGAAAGTTATTTTCATAGATCCATCATAACTATGGATCTATCAAGCGTCGATAGGGATCAAATATCTAGAGGTGCAAACCTCTTTTTTGAGTGCAAAACTTGAAGAAAGGTTTGCACCTCAAGAGATTTGATTCCTCTCGGCGCTTAATAGATCCGTAGTTAAGATGGATCTAAGTTGGTTTCAGTCGTGTGCAACCAAGGAAAAACTATCGATAATATGAGAAACATATGATTAATTTTATCAATAATATGTAAATACATCTAATATTAATATAACCATTTTAAATATGCTAAATATGTTTTAGATTTATCAAGTCATTTTAATTTTAAATTTTCTTAGTTACCTCAATTTGTTGAGATGATAAATATTGTAGAATAACTCTAATAATGGAAAATGATCAAATAAAATTTTTGAATGCAAAGTGACAATGTAATAATATTGAATGATAGAATGTGAATAATTAGAATGTAATCAATTACAAATAGCATTTATTGTGATCAATCTTAAACTATTCTCTTCTTCTATTCTTATTGTCACCATTATTAGTTTTGTCATCTTTCCGCATCAATTATATTAAAAAGAAAGTAAAAATCATAAATCATAAACCATTTAAATATTTAGCTCGAACTCTTGTAGTAAACACCATACCTCAAGTCTCTCTTGCTCTCCAATATTATTAGGTTTAATTATTATAACACAAAAATCGTTTTACATTGTCAATAATTTTTTGTGCTTACAATGAAATCAATGAACACTTTTAATCCAATGAATTTACAAGTAATTTACCATCAGACATGCAATTATATCAAATCAGAAATCAACATATACAATGAAATCAATGGGGATTGTCTTGTTACAAGTAACATTTCAATTTACCACATGTGCAAATGTAGATTGACACCATCCAAAACTTTAAGTTGTAGATTGAAACCATCCAAAACTTTAAGTTTTAAAACCCTTTTGATTATATATTGTGCAACATTAAAACATTAAACATTTAAAGTTCATTAAATATCACATGCAAAATGTAGATTGAAACCATCCAAAACTTGAGTTTTAAAAACTTCACATGCCATGCCAATTATAATTCAACTATTCAACAAAAACATTTAACATTAAATATCACATGCCAAATGTAGTTCAGATGACAACATTACTTCACATTCACATGCCAAAAGTACTAAAACCATCCAAAAATTAAATAAAACAAATTATATAATAAAAATGTAATAAAATATGTCCAAAAATTGTAAATCTCACTTGAGTATCAAACTGTATCAAGTTTAACAAATTTTAAAACCATCTAAATTTTGAAATCAAATCTGTAAATCTTGTCCATCAAATGGAGGATCTGGCCTTTGGGTCTCGATTAGCTCCCTATCTTGTAAAGGGAAAACCTACATACACAATGCACATGTACTTGAACATTAAAATTTGAAGTTTTAAAAATGAATGAGAATATATATATCTAGAACTTCATGTAAAAAACAAAATATAACAAAAAAATCACGCAATACCTCGTAAGGTTGCCTCTCTATTTGATGAACGGTTAACATACCACCCAGGAAACATCTGATGGTGCTATTACAATGCATATATACGGTTATATATATATATATATATATATATATATACATATATATATATATATATATATATATATATATCTTTATATATTTATATATATATATATATATTAAAAACTTTCAAATGAAAATGCACGTGTACATATGTAACTTATTTTATATCATTAAAATGAGCACAAAACCAACATTCCAAATCACACATGTCTTCCCTATCTCAGTAGCTGAAGGTCACAGGTTAAAAAAATCTTCTATAGGAACCTAAATTCAAAATTTTTTAAATAACTCAAAATATAGATCTCTCTCTCTATATATCTCAATTTTTAATGGAACTTTTTGAGGTAGAATAACTTTTAAACATAAATTTTGAACTTGTGAAAAATTGTCCATACTTGTGGAACATCTCCCAATGAAGTAGAAGGTATATCTCCTAAGGAAGAAGAAGGTACCGCCATCCCAAAAACATCAGATGGAATCGGTACCTGTTAAAACATTTTATCAAATTATATATATATACATACATGTACATGTGTGGCAACAATTATTTATTTTAGAGTCACTTAAAAAACACTAACCTACATGTGCCAACATATCATGATGGTCAGACCCATCTGCATGGTTGAGCAGAGGTCCGAAGCGTGTATTAACATTTCATGCATCATGCAAAGGTACAATGGGTGTTTTTGCCATATAATCATACATTTTGTTAGATTAAATGCACATTACTAAATAAATGTATACATGTACATACACATGTATTTATTACAAATTGTACACATGTATATGTAAAAATTATTTCAAACCCTAAGGTCACTAACACATACCGTTCCGGTGCCCTCTTCCTCATAAAAAATTAGGTCTTGCAGACCATTGTGACAATTTATTGCATATGTTGGGAGATCTTCAACATTCATGTTGTAAATCTCCTCATCTATACGATAAACAAAATTGGCACGTGCATTTTCACGTGCTCTTTGTCGATTTAAACAAATATCGACTCCACTCAATCCGCTATGAACATTGTCGATCATAACATCTCTTGCTTCACGACTTATTTGAGAAATCGCATCCATCTCTGATCACATGGTTTCGACTCGAAACGGTCGACTCACCAATGGTGGTTCAGGGCGAGGCAACTCCACATCTCGCTTAGCGCCCTTACGTTGATATAATCGACCTCTCCCCGGGCCAAAAAAATCTGAAGGAAGGTCATTGTAGTCGGGTTTCATACCCAAAAAAAATTCTGCATAAAACATTTGTGCAAAATAAACAGGAACCTCATCGTTCCATGGAAGCCTTCCAAAGGCCGCAAGATGTCAATCATACAAATAAACGACTTTGTCCCGGAGTCTCGCTGAAGTCTCACCATTAATATTTCTTTTGGCCTTCCACCTCGAGTAAACAATGACTTGACATACCTTTCTTGTTACTCTTTGTTTTGTATCTGCCATTTACTCGGGACTTTATCTGCTCACTGTCTAGAATTAGTTAGCAGATTGATGGAACAGCCCCAAATTTCTGTACACCTTTACCATTTCACCCAATGAATGTATAACTATTTCGAGGCTTTGTCTACTCTCAGCAGGTAGAGACAAAGCCTCGAGATCTCTTTGCAATTTTGCATGAAGGCTTTGACACCTTTGTAAGGTGCATTACGCCATGTTCATTTCCCATGGTATATCAGTAATCTCAGCCGGATAAGTTGTGTTGGGTTGAAAGCCTTCTTCTTGAATGTAGCGAGCTGCCCTGCATCTATTTTGACCACTAGCTCGAACATTTTCGGCCTCTGCATCAATATATATAAAATTTCGTATATTAGAAAAAACACGTGTAAAAAAAGTTGTACAAACTTAATGAAAAAATATTGAAATTGATGGTAACCTTGATGTTGTTGGTTAACATCATCTCCAACATGACCCTGCTGAGAACCAACCCTAGAATGACGTTGTTGAGAACCAGACCCACAGTGACCCTGTTGAGAACCAGCAGCTGTTGATTGGCCTTCGGGGGAATAAATATCACCCCCTTCCCACAACCTGCTACCACTCATACCTCGACCGGTTGAACCTTGATGGATGGAGTAGAAACCCTTCTCCTCTTGCCTCCTAAAAATTAAAATATGAAACTTATTAACAACTAATTTCACTCACAAAGTTAATAAAAAAATCAATTCCATATGTACACACATGTATGGAGATTTGGGTGTTAACTAACCATCAGTGAACATCCTCAGGTCTACGAACCTCCATATGGGATTGGTGAAGTCTTAAGTCTTTCATCCTCTTCCATAATTATATTATCTGTTGGTGAATATTAAATAGATTTCAAAAAAAATCAATTTGTAATTTAGTGTACAAATTATGTAGAGCAGCTTTCAAAGCATCAATTGATCTGTGTGAAACCGATTTAATGAAAAGATATTATAAAAATGATAAGTTCACAATTAAGCTTTACATGGTGGGAGCACCTTGTTATAAAATTTATAACATGCACTTTAGTTTGTGGAAGGAAATGACACATGTACATAGTTACCTTAAAGTAAAAGTAAGTTTGTGTTTCAGCATGTGGAAATGAAGAACTTCATTTTAGATTAATTTCAGGGTGTAAATGTAGGGGCATTTACTAGATATGTCACCTTTCATAAAAGATGAGATCCAGAGGCTACCTGGCCCTTTACAGACTCTGCCTATAGAACTTGTAGAAGTAAACACTAGAGGCATTAACAATATCAAAGAACGTTTTCATGCTCGGACATGGGAATGTGTCTCTTTCCCTACGCAAAAAAATAGTTCAAGGTAGTTAATCTTCATAGACATGTCATCAAGCAAGTCAATGTGATCATCCCCAACTTACTTTTTATGAAATTAGGCTTGGAATCCTATACAACCTGGTGGATGGAGTTGAATGGGAACTAGGTTGAAAGGCCTTTACAAAATACATGCTAGTGAATAACACTTACTAGCATATATTAGTTATATATTTTTCAATTTCCTGAGGATTCCTTGATTCTTTTCTCCTACCATCTCCCTCTCTCACTCCCCAAATTATTGTCATCAAACATGCCCCATTGAGGATCTAGAGCAATGTTTGCACCATACTTAGAACTGTCATTGCTGCTAATTGAAATTGGAGTCATGTATAATAGATTTCTTGCTTAAGTGGCTCTTACTTGGACAATATCCTAAGATGAGTTTGACATGATGGTCATATGAGTTTGGAAGCTACTTAGTGTAATTTTCCTTAAATCTTCAAAAAAACAGAGCAAAAATGTCATTTTCGATCATTTTTTATTAGCTTCTGCATACAACAAATGTTATCACAATTGCAACACAATCATGTTCCATGAGCATGAATTATGAATGTCACAAGCCAAATGGCAAGGAAATTTGCATTCATTTAGGAAAAAGAAGGCTATGACATTAAGGTCCATGCTAGAAAAAATTATGCAAATAAAGTTGCTAAGTCTTGATACTTACCATGTGTTTCAAAGCCATAACGAAGGTTGGCTTTGAGAGTGCCCTCCTATTTTTCTTTCCAATCAAGGTTTATAAAATAACATGAGAAGCAACATGAGACTTGGAACAATCATTTTCATTATCTATATGGAAGGCAAGAAGGATTATATACCCTTAAGCTTAAACTTACGTAGTTTGTCAATTTTTATCATATATTTTTTGGTAAGGGTAAATGTTTTTTATCTATAGTACAAGTCATGAGTTCCCCAATTTTACCTTATATGTAAAGCATGATTCTAGGATTACCACAATTTGTACTTGGTTTTTTATTGTGATGATGCACTGTCTCAATCTAGACATAAGTGATGATGGTCTTCTCCAAATCAACTCATGTATCCTCATTAAATTTATACAAACATTTCAAATTCATATTTTCTTTCATAAAATTCTAGGAATATTAGAAGAATCAGTAAAAAGTGAGATAACCATCTCAATATGCCCCCCATAATTCATTTTATAAAAGATAAATTTGTAAAATCCCTTTCCGTAATAATGGCTGTTATTAATTAATTAAAAAACATAATATATAATACAAAATTGAGAAATAAAATTTTTGATGAAAATGTGCTATGAAAGTAAAGGTTTAAAGGAAAACATGTACAAGGCATAGTTGTAGGTTATCCAAGTCGGACATAGAACCAGTGGAGAAACCTAAGGAAAACCTATGTTTCCAGGTCGAACCTTTATAGAGGTTCCAGTACCTAAGAGTAAAATCCAGTTTGGGGCTGTTAAATTCTAACTGTACTAGTAATTGTGCTAGGGGGGAGAAATAGGATGTAATTTCCTCTTCTCACGGTTGGGAGTCTTGTTTTTCATGTGGATTCAACCAAACATATTGTACATATTAAATGAGGACATAATTATTACACATTTTTAATTTACATTCAAATGCTTCTTTGATTTATCTCCTATAGCTTAATGTATTATGCTAGATATATAATTTAAGTTGAAGGCCCATGAGATAAATATGACTTCTCTGTGACATTTGTATTGAATCATCTATTTGTTGTGTTATATGAACATAATTGGTACGCATATCTAATTTACATTACTGTCACCTACTTACTTACACATTTATCTTTGCCATTAGCTAGGAGCATCCTTTTAATCTCTATGCAAACGGATATAGCAGGCAATATTCATCTGCATATTTTTCTATCATAAACGGTGAGTAAAATCTTTATTCTGTTTTATGTATTGTTGGGTTAACTTGGATTAAAGTTTTATATATTAGATGAGGAGGCTATGTATTACATATGGTCTT
Organism: Pinus albicaulis; assembly: GCA_034641835.2. Taxonomy (NCBI): domain Eukaryota; kingdom Viridiplantae; phylum Streptophyta; class Pinopsida; order Pinales; family Pinaceae; genus Pinus; species Pinus albicaulis. The sequence continues at coordinate 74,846 of JAXQQM020074141.1, forward strand.
GAATGAGCTTTTGGACTCTTTAGATATATATCTAAAGAGTCCAAATGCTCATTCAAGACCATATGTAGTCCTCATCTAACTTAGCCAGGGATTTGCAATACTATATTTGAGTTGGCTAGCTCCATTTCAAGATATTATGGTTATCCAAGAGGGGATATAAAAAATGAAAAGAAGGATGTTGTTGTAGGTTATCCAAGTTGGACATAGAACCAATGGAGAAACCTAAGGAAAAACTGTGTTTCCAAGTCGAACCTTTGTAGAGGTTCCAGTACCTGAGAGTAAAATCCAGTTTGGGGCTGTTGAATTCTAACTGTACTGGTAATTGTGCTAGGGGGGAGAAATAGGATGTAATTTCCTCTTCTCATGGTTGGGAGTCTTGTTTTTCATGTGGATTCAACCAAACATATTGTACATATTAAATGAGGACATAATTATTACACATGTTTAATTTAAATTCAAATGCTTATTTGATTTATCTCCTATAGCTTAATGTATTATGCTAGATATATAATTTAAGTTTAAGGCCCATGAGATAAATATGACTTCTATGTGACATTTGTATTGAATCATCTATTTGTTGTGTTATATGAACATAATTGGTACACATATCTAAAGAGTCCAAATTGACAAATAAATTTTTTGATGAAAATGTGCTATGAAAGTAAAGGTTTAAAGGAAAACATGTACAAGGCATAGTTGAGTACAAGGCATAGTTGAGCCAAATTATTATCTATTTATTGAAATAGAAAGGACATATAATTATTACACATGTTTAATTTACATTCAAATGTTTCTTTGATTTATCTCCTATAGCTTAATGTAATTCTAGATATATAATTTAAGTTGAAGGCCCATGAGATAAATATGACTTCTATGTGACATTTGTATTGAATCATCTATTTGTTGTGTTATATGAGCATAATTGGTGCGCATATCTAAAGAGTCCAAATGCTCATTCAAGACCATATGTAATCCTCATCTAACTTAGCCAGGGATTTGCAATACTATATTTGAGTTGGCTAGCTCCATTTCAAGATATTATGGTTATCCAAGAGGGGATATAAAAAATGAAAAGAAGGATGTTGTTGTAGGTTATCCAAGTCGGACATAGAACCAGTGGAGAAACCTAAGGAAAACCTATGTTTCCAGGTCGAACCTTTGTAGACGTTCCAGTACCTGAGAGTAAAATCCAGTTTGGGGCTGTTAAATTCTAACTGTACTAGTAATTGTGCTAGGGGGGAGAAATAGGATGTAATTTCCTCTTCTCACGGTTGGGAGTCTTGTTTTTAATGTGGATTCAACCAAACATATTGCACATATTAAATGACGACATAATTATTACACATTTTTAATTTACAATCAAATGCTTCTTTGATTTATCTCCTATAGCTTAATGTATTATGCTAGATATATAATTTAAGTTGAAGGCTCATGAGATAGATATTACTTGTATGTGACATTTGTAGTGAATCATCTATTTGTTGTGTTATATGAACATAATTGGTACGCATATCTAATTTACATTACTTTAATATGTCATGCTTCTTTAATTTATCTTTTATAGATGACCGGAGCATCCCTTTTTAATCTATCCCTTTTGACTTCGGATATGTGGGCAATATTCATCTGCATATTTTTCTATCATAAAGCAATGAGTAAAATTGTATTCCATTTGTGTCAATGTTAAGGTTAAGCACATGGATTAAAGTTTTATATATTAGATGAGGAGGCTATGTATTACATATGGTCTTGAATGAGCTTTTGGACTCTTTGGATATATATCTAAAGAGTCCAAATGCTCATTCAAGACCATATGTAATCCTCATCTAACTTAGCCGGGGATTTGCAATACTATATTTGAGTTGGCTAGCTCCATTTCAAGATATTATGGTTATCCAAGAGGGGATATAAAAAATGAAAAGAAGGATGTTGTTGTAGGTTATCCAAGTTGGACATAGAACCAGTGGAGAAACCTAAGGAAAAACTATGTTTCGAGGTCGAACCTTTGTAGAGGTTCCAGTACCTGAGAGTAAAATCCAATTTGGGGCTGTTAAATTCTAACTGTACTGGTAATTGTGCTAGGGGGGAGAAATAGGATGTAATTTCCTCTTCTCACGGTTGGGATTCTTGTTTTTCATGTGGATTCAACCAAACATATTGTACATATTAAATGACGAATTTCGCTCTCCCAATCATTTCTAAATCACCTATATCACCAAGAAAACATGTTTTAAAAGAACATACTTTAGTATGGGAAAGACCTTAGGTTTCAAATATTACAAGAAGGTTTTTGATATCGTTGAGAGAATGTGAAAAATAGAATCCATAAACAAATTATTTTTCAAAATGTATTACTTTCAAAGTATCACCAAGGAATGTACAAGGGTGTTCAATGAATTAACGCTATTTATTTAAATTCCATGATGTATATCTTACTCATAATTTTAACAAATTATTAAATAATGATCTAGATTGGATAATTATATTATTTTTCATATATTTTGATGCTTATAGAGTGAAAAAATTGAAAGAATCAACTTGTAGGGTCATTTTAATGGTGGGTGGAGAATTGGGGTCTAAAACCTTTTGGAGTCATTTTTAGGTATTAAATGACATTTCTGGGGGTCAAACGATTATCCCTTGTGCCGAAATCTTGACCATTATTCTACACTTAAAGACATATCCAATGGTGAAAGAAAAACATCAAATGAAGTTCATTCAAAATTTATGCCTTTAGTAAGTTGACCTATCATGTTGACCACCATGGTACGAGAGAATGACATTTTAGCCCCATTACTCATGCATGGAAAGCTAGCTACATGTGGAATTTTAACAAGACTCTTAAAGGTCTAAAATCACAAACCTCGTTAATGGTTAACGAAGTCAAATCTTACACCTAGTTGGCTATCACGCTATGTTAAATACTTGGCCACTAGGGGTAAATGTTTTTTTATCTATAGTACAAGTCATGAGTTCCCCAATTTTACCTCATGTAAAGCATGATTCTAGGATTACTGCAATTTGTACTTGGTTTTTTATTGTGATGATGCCCTGTCTCAATCACTTGGCCATCTCTTGATGGGTAGTTAAATCTTTATAACAATACTTAATTAAAATTTATATCTATTTTTATTATGTGAAATTATGTAAAAAATGGTATACTACTTTTCATAAAATTGGGTTGAGTTTATCATATATTTCAATGAAAGTTGATTAAATATGTTTTCTTTAAAATGATCTAACAATTTTGGTAAGGTATGAATTTGCAATTTTGTGTGGCTCTCTATCAACCTTCACTTAATCATTTCTAGAAAAAATCTACTTGCTCATTCATATACCCACTTTCTATTCAAATGCATGAGTTTTGAACTCTCAGTAACTATGTTTTTCCACGCAGGAAAATTATGTCATATAATACATTATGTCACATAAATTTACATAAAAACAATACATCTCCAACATTCTTAAACAAAAATTATTTTACTAATATATAATTTAAAATATTTAATATTCTAATAAAATTTCATCAATTATTTAGTCATTCCAATTAAAATTAATCATGGATGTGTATTTGTTATTTGTTTTATATTTATCTTAACGCCAAATGAAAAGTTTCTTTAAAAGTATTTTTTTTTTTTTATATCCTAAAAAACTAGACTTAGATCAATGATTAAAACATTATCTTGATTATGATATATGATATATTTATTTTATATTTATATGAGAAGTTTTCGTAAAAGTATTCTGTGTATATCCCAAAATACTATATTTAGATAAAATTATTAAGACAATATATTTCCTATCAATGTGATGAGCTATATGATATATTTGTTTTATATTTATATGAGAAGTTTCCATAAAAGTATTCTTTGTATATCCCAAAATACTATATTTAGATCAAATTATTAAGACAATATATTGCCTATCAATGTGATTAGCGATTAGCTATGGCATGTGGAAAACACATTACTTTAAATGGAAAACCTTCCCTTGGTTCTATGAAGTGATGGTGATGCTTGTTGATTAGATTTGGCCAACGCTAGCTTTCAAACAAATCAGTTAAAAATTAAGATTTATATGGTAAGGTTTTTCTTTTGATAAAACCAATTCTTTTTTGTGGAGTGAGGAACATACTTTTGGAATGTGTGGCTTCAAGGAATTTTAGGGAAACCATGTGTGGAAAGGGACCTACTGTTAAACTTCCACCACATCCCAACCGACATAAAAAGTGCCATGATTAAATACAATCTTTTCATATAAATGTTAGCAAGCCTTCCAAAACAGCTCATAGCTGGGTTGGTGGGGTATGACTGAACCCTATCAGAGAGTGTGTACCTTCTTAATGATGCAGGGTGAAACCTTTGGATTATTTGTGTACAAATGGTAAAAATTCAATTCATTGCAAGTTCAAGCATAGAATGTAGTAGAGATTGGTATTCTTCTATATATTTAGAATCGATATTCTCCCTATAGAGAAGCCTAGAAGAGGAATAGGACTACTTAGGTGTCCATGAAAAGTAACAATAAAGGGTAGTGTCACAATCTCAATGATCCTAGGTAAACTAAAATGAAATTATTTATTGGCAGTATCATGACCTAAAGTGGACCAATAATAATATAAACATAGCTGTATCTCAGCAGGAATGAAAAGGCCAAGGGAAAAATTGCATGTGCTCATGCTGGCTCATTCAGCGTACCAATTTCTAGATAGATCAATATTTTATCCATATCCAACTACCTGCCAACCATTACAAAAGGCTTCTTGGACACTCCTAATTCTTCAGGCTTTACCAGACCATTTGTTGGCACAGACTTGTTGGGTGCATATTGAAAGGTATAAGCTTTTAAGTACAGTTAATTTGCTCCCTTTCAGGCTCTATTTATGACAGTTTGCTATGAGACAAAGGATATATGTTGCCATAACTTTAGTGGGCTTTCTTCTGAGCTTTTTTTCGCTGTATTTTCGGGTTGAGAATGTACCCACAAACCCGTTATTATGAAAAGGAAATTTACAGTGCCAGTGTGAGATGGAGATGCTGTTACTGTTTGTAGAAGTTTGTAGCCATTCATTAATTAATTTCTAGGGTTCTGATCATTATAAAATAATCTTTTAGGCCATTGCCTCTGCATTGCAATCTGTTGTGTGGAGTTAGATTCTAATATTGTCAAAAGCATTTCTCTTTTGGGTACTTATTCTAATAACATATGCACATATAGATACTGTGATAGATGCAAGTGTAGCCATGATTGGGAAGATATATTCTGCTGATATATATTTTAATGTCTCGTGTTCTTAGTCATGGCTCTCAATTATTTAGCATTATCATATTAGAGTGTTCAATGGTTCTAATCTGGGTTCGTGACAGGTACACCATATACAACTACTGCACTGACAGAGTGAGGTATCCTACAATGTCTCCAGAGTGCACCAGAGACCGTGAAATCTAATAGCAGCCTCTTTGGAATACATAGCTATATTTATCTTCTATATTCTATTCTTCTTCGACAAATGGCTACGTCTAATTATGTTATAAATGCCTTTTTGTTGTAACAAAATGGCTTATCTGTGTTGATCCTGAAATATTTATAATGCCAATAGGCAGTAGATTTGTTGACTACTATAATTTTCAATATATCCTTACTACAATATGGCATTAATATTTGTTCAATTCCACAATCTGTGAGTTACAAACGTTCGTCCATTGAAGGAGCAGAAATTTGTCCCCAAAAAACTAGAGTTACAAGTTTAAATGGTAGTAAAGATTTAAATGTAACAGACACCTAATTTATGATATGATTTTTCACCATTTCAAAATTCAGCTGGGAATAAATCTAAACCATGATTTTCTGTTCAAGCCTTACCAGCGCGGACGGCAGGAGCAACAGGGCGGCGACAGCAGCACCAGGGCGTCGACAGCAGCAACAGGGCGTCGGTAGCAGCAACAACGCGAACACGATACACCGCAATAGCAACGCGCGAAAAATGAAACAGTAAACCATAAAAACTCGCGGGCAATTTATTTATAGAAAATAGTTCGACCGAACTATTTTAAAAGTAAAACTTCGGCCGAACTCATAGTTCGGCCGAAGTTCTTTAGTAGTTCGGCCGAACTTTAATTGCCAGTTTTCCAAACTCCGGCAAATTCAGCCGAACTTTCTAATAAAGTTCGACCAAACTTTGTAATAGTTCAGCCGAACTTGTGAAAATGTTCAGCCGAACTATTGTTGGAAAAAAATTTTGGGCCCCGATTCTCACAAAAGTGTAACCCAGCTTCACGTTTCCGCCCTGCGACATTCTACAGCTTTATGACCAAATTTTCCACATGAATAATAGTAGCCATAAAAAATATCTTGGGACCTGGATGGATATTTTCGTCGAGGAATTGTCTTCCAAGGCTATTCTTGTGAATCTTGTCCAATGAAGTCTACATGCATGTCAAATCTCATAGGTTCATTGTATTTTGTTGTAGAAGGTCCCGCTTCTTCTTCTTTGTAATCGATGCCAGTTTTGTCATTGTAAGATCGTTGATTGTTGATGAGTTCTTCCAATGCCCTTGAGTTGTTGGCATAGTTTTGGATAGTTTTTCCTTTCTTCACTTCCTCACGCAGCGAGACTACTTCGACTTCTAATTCTTCCCTTTCTTGGTTGCTTTCTTCCAACTTCTTTTGAAGTGACTCTTCAATGCATTTGTGTTCTTCAACTTCAATTTTGAGACCTTGAACTTGTTCTTCAAGAGTATTAGAATGGATCTTCTCCACCTTGAGATATTTTATAAGCTTGATTGCTTCCTTATAAAATTATTCTATGGTCCATCCTTCTTCTTCGTTGTTTGATACCTCTTGTTTATTGTGCTTGGCCATAAAAAATACTCTCTTATTGGCTTCTTCTTCACTGTCATTGTCTTCATCGGATGATGAGCTATCTTCTTTAGAGAGAAAGTTCCTTTTGGATCCTTGCTTGTTGAATTTCTTAAAGCCTTTCTTTCTTTTTGAGTTGCCATTAATTTTGTTTGGACATTTTGCTGCAAAATGCCCAACCTCATTACAGCTGAAACATATCAATGGAAGTTTACCTTTGAATTGTCCCTTACCAATTTTTAGTTTTCTCGTGAAGTAAGCATATTCTTCATCTGAAATACCTTCTTCATCATCTCCCTTTTCTTCACACTTGCAGGTGCATGTCTTTTCAATTGAAGGTTTTTTATCCTTATTGGTTTTCTTAGATGCAACGAACACAGTTTCTAGATGCAAAGTACCCTCTTCTTCATCAAGTCTCATTTCATATGCTATGAGAACTCCATGTAATTCCTCTTTGCTGAGTTTGTCCAGATTTGCACTGTATTCTAAGATCGATACCTTTGGGTTGAATCTCCCTGGTAACATTCTAAGAATCTTTCATATAATAGTCTTCTCGTCAACTAGCTCTCCCAATCCTTCTAGAGTATTGGTTATTTCATCAACGTATTGGAAGTATGTAGCAATGTTGCAATCTTCTTTCATTTTGAGTTGCTCAAATTTTGCTCTATAGATTTGAAGCTTTGCTTCTTTGACATTTGAGTCACCTGCATATATATTCTCAAGCTTGTCCCATACATTTTTGGCAGTTTTACAACCCAACACCTTATGATAAGTAGATTTAATAAGTCCACTAATAATAATATTCTTTGCTTTTGCATCATTTACCAAATTCTTCTTACCTTGTTCATCAGTAGTTGATGTAAATCCATTTTGAACAGTGTCCCATACTTCGTAACCTTGCGCCAAGAGATAGACCTCCATTCTTCCTCTCCAGAATGCATAATTATTTTCATTGAATAGAGGTACACCATTCTTGGTATGCTCCATGACCTCCTTCCAGCTGTTAAACTGCTATTGAAGGAACCAAGCTCTAAAACCAATTGTTGGAAATACTGAGAGGGGGGTGAATCAGTATTCCTTTCAATTAGAGAATTAGTTAATCTTCAATTATTATCAGTGTTTGTACAATGATAGCAGCAAAAAATAGGAACACAAATGCACATAATTTTTAAGGTGGAAACCCACTCCGGGACAAAAACCACCTAATGCTTTTCTAATAATTCTTTAATATTCAACTCCAATTGAAAATAAAGCTCCAACTTCCTAGAATCTAGAAAAGCATTCTTCTCCAGCTCCCACTGGATGGACGCTCCAACGCTCGAGATTCTTCAGTAGTCACTGAACGGATGCACCAACACCCAATGAGCTACAACTCACCCTAGCACCACCCTACCACCCTATAGAAGAATAAAAGAAGAATGGACTCTCGTACCAGAGAAAATGGTCCACTTTACAATGATATAGAATGATGTAGAAGAATAAGATATAATAGACCATAACCCCAACTTGACACAACCACCTAATGATGATCTTAGACCTCCCAACACTGCCTCTTCAACCCTTGGCAGATAGACACTAGTACAATTTGTACAATAATGTATTTACAATGACTAAGTACAATGATACCTTTACAATGATTGTATGCAGTGCTGCCCACTTGAAGACTTCATATGATGAACTTCTTGTTGTTGTTATGCACCTTGGTTGCTGCTCTTATCATGCTACCCTCTGCTGCACCTTTCTTTGCTTTGCTGTCATAGAAAGTCTGGTCCTTTGCAACCCTTGACAACACATGATCTAGCTTTTTCTTGCCCTCTAGGAGCTCGATATTGAATCTGGTGTATCTCTGTTATTTCAGATCCTCAATATCTAATTTTCGGTCCTATAGTAGTCCTCTGAGTCATCTTTCCAATGCCACATGTCTGACCCAATTTGGATTCTTCAAGAGAGAGTTATACCCAATCTCTCACAATGCCCTAATTATGGACTGTTTCAGCAGAGCGCACTTGTACGGAATTCCACGTGTCATAATTTCTTCATTTGGCTCCGAAATTGATAGAGTGAAATGTAAAAAATGTGCACTATCTGCCATTTTTTACGGAATTCCAATCCGATACTCATTTAGAGAGTTATGACGAATTTACCAAGGTCACTTCTTTGAGATGAATTTCAGGAGCCTGCACAAATCCTGACTTCCACAGATCATATCTCCAAAAATATTGTGCACCTTGATCTGAAATTTTTACAGTAGTTTCCTCAAGATTTTGGCTTCGCCTCTTAAAAATTTCAGCTTCTGAACCTTTGTAGAAAAAAAGTTAGAGCGCAAATTTCACGATGACCTATTTCAGATGGCGAAATCCCTTGCACAAGGAGGAAATGAAGATCACAATTTATATAAATGCTTAACTTGAGAGGGGCTTCAACAAGTGAACGTGGGAGGGATATTATGAGCTTAAAAAATATTAATTATGACTTTTCAATGACCCATGCCCCAACCCCATGGGGTTTTAGTCCACTAACTGGGAGTACAAACTTCAAACATGAATATCTCTCAAACCGTGAAGAATTACATGGCGCGCCATATATCAACGGAAACATCTCGACAAGTAGAAATCATAAAAAGAATTATTGACCCAGAATATATTAATTTGGTAGGTCAAAATTCCCATGCAATATTGGGTTAGCCCCTGGTGCTGCTTGGGTTGACATCAATGACAAACGCTGATCAACACATCCACCATCCAGAGCTTTACATCACCCAATTTACCCTTCTCTCTCTGTTTGCATACCCAACGCCTGCATCCTCTGAAATGGAGAATCAGAGGTCTTCTCGTGCAACTTCGAATGACGCTTCCTCCTCTTCCACCCTCTTTTGATCGACATTCATTCATTTTACGGTTGGTTCATAGTTTTTTTTCTTCATTTAAATCGAGCTAGCTCTTTGATTAAATTTATAATATTGTTTTTTTTTAAGATTATATTTTTTTTTACATTTATTTCACAATAGTATTGATGATAAACATAATTTGAGAATTGACTTAATAATCATTTTCACAAACTTTGGAGACTTAAAATTTGTCTCTAAGAAGTGGTTATATATATATATATATATTAAAGTTAATTTTAAAATATTTTATTTGTTATTAATATTAAAATATATATTTATTTATTAATATATATTATAAATGTTATATATCAATATTTCAAATATGGATGAAATTATGCATAACTATGTAAACACTATATCTTTATAAAATATTTTTTTTAGTTTTAATTAGACTTTAAAATATGCATTTATCAATTTAAAGTAGATATTGAAATATTTTATTTATAATCAATATATATAGTTATTAATATGTTTTTAAATAATAGATGTCAAATATATATTAAGCATAGAAGGAATTGGGCATCTCTTTCATACTAAATTGTAGAAAATGTCTTTCGACATAATAAGAGGTGCAAACCTTTTTTTAGAGTAGAAAACTTGAGGAAATGATTGTAAGTCTAGAAATTTAATCCATCTCCACTCTGAATAAATAAAAAGTTAAGATCTATATTGATTAAAACATCTTAAAGATATGCATGTGAGGGAGATGTGTAATTATCTTTGTCCTTAACTTGAAGTTGACACATGACATATATCTATTTATCTATATAAAAATATAAAAGACCCATCTCAACTACCATATGTCAAAAGAATTTGAATTCCTCAAAATGCAATATTTTCCTTAATCTTTATCACAACCATCACACTTATAAAAATGAAAAACAAAAAATAAAAACATGAAATAAATCATTTTTCCATCCCAAATACTTATAACTAACTATTAAAAAAAACAACTATAACGTACTAATACTAATGGTTAAGAGCATGTGTTTCCTCCTAAAAAATCACAAGTTCAAAAATAGAAAGAGTAGAATATGTATGCCTTGATAGACTTAGCAATCAATTCCTAATTCGAACTTGCAGCTTTGACTACTCTTAGTGTATTTCAACCAAAAAAAACTGACAATCAAATAAGAAAACTAGCAGCACTCCTGCTACTACCATGATTCAATTAATTACCTCTCATTCACCAACATAAACCCGAAGCCCCAGATCATGCAATCATCTTAGGAAATTTGCCCCATTTAGCAGCTCAGCTATATTTCTATCTTTTCCCCCATTTCCCTGCATAGGGTCCAAGACTGGCTGCACACTCTTGTTTGCTTTTATTAAAAATTATATTTGCCTTCACGCAAATGAATTCTACCGCAACAAGTTATCGATCTTATAAAATTATATTTCACACAGAATGTTTCTTTCTTCGGATCCTTTCCTCGTCGCTATTCTTCCCTCACCCTATTTATATTCCTTTTGAATTACCTGCGCGTGTTTCCACGCGGTGGCCCTACCGTTAGCCTTAACTTCAAACTCTGGTCGTATATGACTGTTTTTAGTGTTCACACATACATCTAGGTGTAATTAATATTTATGTTATTCAAATATTCAATCAGTCGTTGTTTTGCAAGCCAAAGTGTTTGAAAAACCACATAAAATAGTAGGAGCTTTTGGGCATTAGTTTTCAGATTGTAGAATATATAAAAGCCAAAGTCAAACAATTAGCTCACATTATTTTTGAAATTTGCCATAGATTTCAATTTAACTAAAAATTTCCTCTATACTCAAAAAAATACTCTTTCATAAAACTCGTTATTCTTTCTCATAAAAAGTCCTTCCAAAAATATATATCATTTCATTTATTTTAGATGACTTATATTTTTAATGTTAAAATATATAAATTAAATTTAAATTCGTAATTCGTAATATATCATTATAATTTTTTGAATTTGAGAAATTCTATTAATTATAAATAATTTGCTTATTGAAAGTATACTTTTTACATATAGAAGAGCTTTGATTTTTTTCACCGTTATTTTTTATTTTGAATTATAATATATTTAAATTGCTTTTAATTCTAGCTCAAAACACCACTTCTAACATAGTAAGTATGGAATAAGGATTTCCAATTTTGGTTAGCTTTTGGAGATAAAGAAAATGATCATCTTGGAGAATAAAGATAATATTAAAAATATTATTACCTCCAAATTTAAAGATAAATTGTAAGATGATAAAGAGTTAAGAGGGAAAAAGGAACATAAAGTATTATAAGGAGGCGATCAACCAAATTCTTGTTTATACAATTATCTTTAAATACATTTAGTCTTGAAGAAAATTAACATTGCAAAGATAAGAGAACTAATTCTCATAGACTTTTAAAGTGAGAAACTAGGTGTTGATCTATTCAAACACCTAGGACAAAGAAATTGTCAACTTTGTGATACGAAAGAGGGTGAAGATGAAAAACACTTTCTTTTGGATTGTTGAAATATTGCCTCACAACCATTCTTATTTCAAAAAATTGTCACACTACCAACCTTATTGACATTAGAGAATTTTGAAGTCAACAAATGAGCTTCAAAACAAAAATGTACAACAAAGTGCTTTATAAGAACCAATAAGTTCAATATGATGTCAAACATGGAGATGATTCACCATTTTAGAGTAAGAGACATAAAGATAAATAAATAAAAAAACATTTTTTCTAATTCGTATTCTCAACTTATCTCCAATCGTTGGATGCATTTTGCATCTAAGAAGTACCTATGTTGTATCTTCGATGGACCCCACTACACAAAAAAATGTGGTCATGAAAAAAGAAACATGTGCAATCACATTTTTTCATGTAGTATGGTCCATAAAAAATCTTGTTAGGTATATGAATCAAACAACAATCTTCTATAGTTTGATAAAATTGTAGGAGATAAATTAAGAAAATCTTGATTAATATAATTTTCTTCAAAAGTAGACAAAGGTAATATCACCTTTAATATTTCTCTATTATATTATAATATTCTTTAAAAAACCTTTTAATCTAGAAAATTTATTTAATGTTGTATCACTTATTCATATTTTTTATCATAAAAATAAAATATTAAACAAGCCACAATTAATTTCTTACTATTTTAACTTTCTATATATGACATCACATAAACATTAATCATCATCATTATATATATTTAAATTTTTTATCGATATATATTTTTTTCAAATATATAAAAAAACATTCTTTTAATTAATTAATTAATAGATATCTAATTAAAATAATTTTACTTATTTAATTACCTTGATCCTATTTAAATTTCACTTAAATAAGAGCTAAGTCTAAACTTTATAAAACCACAACCATTCAACTTCTGAACGTAAATGTAACACCACAAATGAGAGCAAAGTGTAGCAGCCGTAAACAAGTATAAAGTCGAAATATAAACCTAAGTTCATGTGGGGCTTTTCTTTCTCTTTGAAGGTGGACCCCAATAATCTTGATCTTGACTAAGATTCTAGCATTCTATTTCGTAAAAAAAAATTATAAAAGAAAAGTGATTGATTTACATGTGTTAAAATTATCAGTTCCTCCACATTTTACATTTCACTCTTACGCATAAGGGAAAAAAATCAAAATAACCAAAATCATATTAAAAAAAAAAAGTTTAATGACCAATTCAATTAATTTTAAAAGAATATTTCAAGCTGTCATCTATCCTTGCTTTTCTTTATATAGTGACTTGCTACCAAAATTTCATTAAAAACCAGACAACCTTAATAATAAAATTAGGATGACCGTTAGAATGATATTATATATTTTAAAATTTATTAATTTAGGTTTAATTAATTACTATGTTGTTTGATTGAGATTTTGATAGTTGAGATGTTATATATATATATATATATATATATATATATATATATATATATATATATATATATATATATATATATATATATATATATATATATATATATATAAAAAAACTAATTGAAAATTATGAAATAAAATGGAGATGATAATATATATGTTTATTTAGAATTTTGAGAATTGTAAATTGGAGATAGTATGAGATATTTGTATATATTTTAGTTAATTTTAAATTGTTTGTATATAAAAATTAAACAAAATAGGAATATTTTAAGTATTTATTATATACTGCATGCATTGAAGTTAGGTTTTCCTTAGAATTGGTTGTAAGATGTTGTGATATGAAATTTTAGAAAGCGATGAATCTATTGCTTGAAGAAGACATGTCTCTCTATTGTGTGTTTTCTTTTTTCTATTAGCGATTATAACAATGGTTAGGATTAAATTTGGCGGAAACATGGAAGATGAGGTAGATTATTTTAGCTAACCTTATGACTATTTAGCAACCTAGTTTGAAGATCTACCTCAATACTTTGAACTATCGAAGAAGGGAACAACTGACGCTTCAAACCGTGAGATTTTCATTTCTTATTAACCAACAAAGCCGGTAAAGAGGATAACAATTGAAGGAAGTGTCTCGGTACATGGCTATGGTGGTAGTTTTGAGGAGGGTTTCTTAGCAGGTGCCCTTTTAGGGTTTGAAGGACATTAGGATAATGGGATTAAATTTCGTGTGGTTAAGTTGGCATAAACTTATGTCGGGGATAGGATTCAAGATGAGGTTTTTGAAGTGCCAGACGAAGCCCTAGGGGCTCCCACAAGCCCTAAGGGCCTCTAATAGATAGGGAAGAAGAGGAAATTTGGAAAAATGGCAAAGGTAAAATTAGTTGAGAAAAATTTGGTGCTTGAAGAGGGTGTACAATTTGAGGAACTGATGGAAACCTCTGAACGTGTTCTGCTTGGAAGGGTGTGATGTAGAAAATTTTCCATGTAAATGTTATGGGAATGGGTTAAACATGAATGGAGGAAGGAACTCCATGATCTCCCTAAGGTATCCACTTTGGATCGAGGGTGGTTTGTTTTCAAATTTACCTTTGCGAATGCAGCTAGTTGGGTTTTGGATAAAAAATGGTGCATTGATTCAGTGCGAGTTCTCATGAAAGGATGAACTCCCCTCCTCAATGTAGACAACGAAAAAATGGGTTTAGCTATGATATGGGTCAAGCTACCTAGGATGCCCCCAGAACTATGGTATGTAGATGCATTTCGACAAATCAAGAATACACTTTGAACTTTCTTGGAGGTGGTCCATAGGTCATATGAAGAAAGTGGAAGACTGTCAATGAAAAGGATCATGGTAAATTTGGATTCTCTACAGTGGTTGCTTCCGAAATTGAACATAATTTATTATGGACTCTCCCACCACCAGATGTTGGATTATGAGGGAATCCACTCTATGTGTCCCAAGTGCACTAAGCTGGATCATTTTCTTTAGAATTTTCCTCTTCCTTTCTTGGGAAAAAAGGGTCGAAGGGCTGGTAGGGAGGATATTTTTGGTAAATGAAGCAAGGAAGGGACAAATTTTATGTCGTCCAAGTCATTCATTACAAGTACAAAGTAGGTAGAGCCCGATCCTTCAAATATGGGCATGGAAATAGGGTCGCAAATCAATGTTCAGTGGGAGTTTGATCGAGATAGTAAGGTAAAAGGAACATCGTCTTCTATCCCTCTTTCCATGAGTACTTGCTCATCTCCTTTCCCTATATCTAAACTCATTTTATCTTCTGGTTATTTAGACATGGGGTTTGAAATTTTATCAAATTTTATGCCTCTTTCGTACTCCAATTTGTCCCTAACATTGATGAGTTTTTTCCCCTACCCTATCTCCTCTACTCATGTTTATTGCCCACCCATGTGTCCATTCTTGTCAGGCCTTCCCTCTTGATTCTATAATTATTTCTCTCCTTATAACCTTTGTTCCCTTAGTAGGTCAAATGATTTGTCTTTTATTATTGTGGTATGGGTCCTACCTCCCCCCAAAATCTGGGGGAAGGTCTATGGCAGAAAATACAATATCTTGAGAGAAAAATTAAAAACGAGTTACGATGTAGCAACAAGTAGGAAAAAATCCATTGTTGGGGCACTTAGAGTGGCGTAGGCCCCAAGCCTAGTTTCCTAATGATTTTCCTCTCCTTCAATTGTCGACTATTGGCTAGCCCCTCCAAAGACTAGCCTTGAGGGAGTTAGTGCAATCATAACTTGTTGATATTTTTTTTCTGCAAGAAACCTTGGGGAATGGGAATTTAATCGTTAAATTGTTGGAATCTATTCTCTCAGGCTAGATTTTTTTGGCATCTAATGCCAGGGGGAGATAGGGGGGGCTGACTGTTGGTTTCAAGCAAAAAATAATCAAGCTTCTTGGGTCATGGGGATTAGAAATGATTTTGGGTCTTCAATTTTTTTCTTCTAAGGGAATTAAATGTGGTTAATATATATAGGCCATGTCATGAGAGGATATCCTATTAGGAAATATTAATGGTCCATTTTTATATGCAGACTGAAAATTTAGTAGTAGGGAATAACTTAAATTTCCCTCGGAGCATCTAAAATACGGGGTCGTCATGCCCATATTGATCCTCTCTTAGATTTATTTAACCATATCCTTGAGGAACAGAAGCTATGTGATGTGAATGTTATAAAATACACAATGAGTGTTCCTGCTAGAAATTTGAGTAAAATCGTAGGGAGATAAGTTGAAAATACAAGTTGAAAAAATATTTTTTTCTTTTAAAAGTTGATGAGGTAATATAATATTATGTTAATACTTCGACTATTATTTTATAATATTCCTTAAGAGACCATTTTAAACCTCATAATTTATATAATATTTGTTATCACTTATTTCCTTTGTTTTTTATCATGACAATAAAATATTAAAGAAGCCACAATTAATCTCTTACTATCTTAAGTTCCTATAAATCACATCACATTTTTCTTAGTAAACGTTAATCATCATCGTCATTATATGTATTTAAAATATATTTTTTTTAATATATTGAATACTTTCTTTTAATTAGGTAAATATGTAGTTTAAAAAAAATCATGTTAATTACCTTGATCATATTCAACTTCCACTTAAATAAGAGCTAAGGCTAATCCATGTAAACACAACAATTCAACTTCGGGCATAGATATACATAACACCGCAAATGAGAGCAAAGTGTAGCATGCGTACACAAGTATAAAGTCAAAATATAACACTAAGTTCATGTGTTGATTTTCTTTCTCTTTGAAGGTGGACCCCAATGATCTTGATCTTGTCACCCAACGTTCATTACTCTGTGCATGTTTCTCTTGAAAAATTTATCAGAACGAACGGAAAATATCTTCTTGCACTACACTCAAAGTCTCTAATGTTGTACTTAGAAACTCGAGCTAGGCTAAGATTCTAGCATTATATTTTGCAAAAAAAAATTGTAAAATAAAAGTAATTGGTTTACTTGTGTTAAAATTGTTGAGAAACTTTACATTTCACTCTTACGTAAAAGGAAAAAAATCAAAATAACTAAAATCATATAGAATAAATAATAAATAAATTACATTCAAAATCATTAATTACAAATTCACTATTATTACACCAATTTTTGGTCATCTAACCATTTAAGATTAGATGGATCGAAGTACACCATGTAATACCAATTTTATCATAGTAAAATTGCTTTCATTATAAGAAATAATTTAATAAACCATATTTTATTAAGTTATTTCTGGTTCAAACAGAAAACCCCATGAGAAATAATTAAATAAATCATTATTTATTTGATTTTCGTCTAGGAATAATTAATTAAACCACTGTTTAACTGATATTCCTGGTCATATTTAACCCAATTAATGAGAAATAATTAGATAAATCATTATTTTTCTTTAGGAATAATTAATTAAATTGTTATTTAGTTATTGTTCCTTGTTAAATTTGACTAAATCATCTAGAAATAATTAAACAAATCATTATTTGTTAAATTATTCCTTAACCTTACTCTTGAAATGATAAATAAATCATTTATTTGTTTATTATTTCTAAATAAAGGGATTTAACCAATTTAAATTCGTTTTCCTTCCAACAAAATATAATAAAATATTCCAAACAGTTAGATCTAGATCTCGGTTAATAATGTTTTATTATTTGTCATTATCGAGGATAACTCAATATTCTGTTATAAATAGGAGGGGTTTCCATTCATTATTCACTTTGATCGTTTTCATTATCGCACTATGATGATTATCATTGCTACTACTATTTTCTTGCTTCTTGAGCTCCCATAGAGTTCAACACGTCTTGGGTTTTCTACACTATTGAGAGAGAGAAACTTCTGGATCTAAAGTGTTGAGGACAACCAAGAACCCATCCCATTGAGGGGGACTGGTAACAATTATTCTTTGTTCTCTTCCCAGGTGTTAATACATATAATTTTTTATATATCTTGTCTTTTCCATTGGATATTTGGAGAAACTCTGATTTATTTTTACTATTTAACTTCTTTTAGTGCATAGATCTGGGTTTTTGCTACATTGTTTCGACTATCTTATGCAGATCTAAGGAAGTTAAGCAACCATCTTTGTTGTTAGGTTTGTTTGTCACACACAACTAAAGTGATATCTTTTCGTACACTTGCGTTAAGAATTTACGCTAACAATTGGCGACTCCACTGCGTTTTATTCAGATTCTTGTGCGACCAGCTGCTTCAGTATCTATGGTTTTTATTCAGTTATTATTACTCTCTTAATGTTTTTTTTTTAACCTTGTATGCCCTAAAACAGTAAAAATTGTAACTTTTGGGTGTTTTCAGGTGTTTTCCACAAGTAATAGGTATCAGTTGCGCCAAAGACAACAAAATTTTTCACAACCTGCCACTCGAGGATCCTGGATCTATAAGTCCCACTTGTTGGCCCAAAACCTACGATTTCTGCCTCAGATCGCGGCTATCAGCCCAAAAAATGCGATTTTCCCGGCTTACAGGTTAGTAACTGCGAGCTGCAACTTCTTTTTGGGATTTTTTCTGTGACTGCCATGGTTTTCCACAAGCACTGTTTAGGGTTTTTGGTTAGCCAACTTGGCCTATAAATTAACACGGTTCACAGTTTTACATTAGCTTTACTCAATGAAAAGTACAACTAGTATCCATTCAACAGAGTTCATATTTTTCTTTTTTATGAAGAAACATATACCATAGATAATAAAATTTACATATTTGACAAGGAAATAATTCAATGGTCACATATAACATTTCAAAATACTTATATTTTCTTTAACTTCCTAGACCAGCAAAAAATCACTAGGAAAGAGAGTGCTCCCCCAACCAATGAGTACGGTATACACTACCACAACTCCCCCAAAGTTAGTTTCCACTTACATAACAATTATATGAACAGTGACCATAATAGGTTTGTTCCAAGACTCTCCTTGACCAGGTCTTAGTCTAAGAATTCAACTAAGCACCAGGCTACAGTTTTGTATTCCACTAGAAAACCAGCTCAAAAATCCCTTGTTTGGTAGTGTCTTGCCTCTGTCAACAACATCCTGTTTGAGGTTCATAGGCTTACAAATTTATTCTCCTTTCTTGAACCTCCTTCAAAATAGGTACCAAGTTCACAAGGTTGCCTCTGGTTTTCTTTTCTCTCACCCTCTTGGCTCCTTTTTCCCAACTTAAGTTATTTATCTCTAGGGGAAGACATAACTGTCTTCTAACTCTCTTTTAAGTAAAACTCACATTTGACACTTTTTCTCCTAATTTTATGGTTAAACATAATTAATCTTATTTATGAAAATAAAATAAGTACTTGTGTTTATTAACTATTCATACTTGACCTTCCATATAACCTACAATCTACAAAATCATTTCAGTAAAATTAATTAAACATTTACAGCCTATTAAAAAGTATTACATCCTCTAACTCAAAAATATTTAAACTAACTTAATTAAAAAATATTTAAACTAACTTAATTAAAAGAACAAACAACTTTAAATACATAATATTAAAAACTTTATATTCTTTTAAATATAAAAATAAAAAATAAAATAAAAACCCTAAAGTACATAATATTAAAAACTTTATTCCTTGAAAACCTTAGCCTTATTCAACCCCCACTTATATTCCTCATATTCACCACCATAATAACCTATAATTTTAGGTGGCAAAACCTATATTCCAAACCAATTAATATCAACAGTTAAATTTATACACATCTAATATGTTTTTTTAATGGTTTATCCTATTTTATAAAGGTGTTTATTATAATATTTTAGTATCTTAGATTGATTAACAAACTCTATAATCAGGAAATTTTAGAATTGAAAACTGAAATTGCAATCACTTAAATTCAAAATAAATCTTAAAAATTTAATAATAAATATATATATTTTTTCAAATTTATTTTATAAAAAAAGTTTTCGTTATAAATTAAAACTATATGCATAAAACATGATACCCACTTCCCAGTGCTTAAATTTAAGTCATATTATAAAAATGACCACTTTTGAATACAATAAAGCTAAAAACATAGTACCTAACCAAAATAGGCAAGTGATGTCCTCGTGCACACAAAGTGCAGAAATGGATTGTTAATGGAAATGGTCATCATCGTCTTTGAAGTGTACCCCACAACTGAGAGAACAAAAATCAATATGCAAAGCCGACTTCAGGTTAAGGGTCATCATAGCCTTTGATGGTGGATCACAATGATCCTGGATTCATTACTCATATTTCTTAATTAAAAGTTTCCAATGGTGTACTTTCTAAAGGATCATGGTTTGTATTTAAACGGAAGTCGCCAAAACTCACTTAAATAAAATTTATGGTAAAACCACAAGTAACCATGGGAATTTATAATATGGCTTTTAAAAATAAAAGGTCTAAATTTATTTGTTTTTTTTTTTTTAAGGATTATATTTTTATTATGTTTGATATATTATCTTTACGGGAAATGAATTGATAATTTCACATCAAAGAATGTCTTAACCTTGTCTTATACTCAATCACCATCTATCTAAAACTCGTTTTCAAATATTTATAAATATAAATGACATCAATTATTTTATAATACTTAAAGATATTGTTTAGAAATGTACCTATCTAGAATTTACAAGTATAATTAAAGAGATTGTTTAAAGATGTACACACATGAAAGACTTTCTTGAATTATCTATCTAGAATTTACAAGTCTGTATATATATATATATATATGTGTGTGTGCTAGCCTCATTAAGAGTTAACTAGTATTAACTAGTTAAAGACAATTTGCTTATTTTATTTTCTGGCAAGAAAGACTTAAATTGTTATTGTTCATAAAACAAATTATTATTATTAGTTTTTTTTATTGAGTTATTAGGAGGAACCAATTAATGAAAAGAAATCTTTTAAGTTGTTGGTAAAAAGGTTTCCAAGAATATGAGGTGGTTGGGGACAGTTGGAAAACAATTACCTACTCCTCTGAGAATAAAGCTGAATCACAAAGGAGGAGTAGGGGTTATGTGAAATTGGTAAAGGGGGAGTATTTTCTAGAGCTGGTTGGGAACAGTTGAAAATAGCTTACAACAACCCTTGTAAAACCAAAATTTCTGAGTGTGACTGGATTGACCATCCAGAGGTCATATCAGAAGAATCCACTGTTAACCTGTGGCACCCTCCAGATTCTGGAGCTAGGGGGAAAGTGGAGGACGTAATAGCCTCCCTTGAATGGTTGGGAGGACCATAGCTTGAATATGAGTATTTCAAATAAGTACTACCGAGGAACCCTAAGTTAGTCTGAAACTGAATTTGAAAGATTGAGTACAATGTATTTTATGGGTGAATACTGTGTTTTTGAGCCTCTTTTAAAGTTGTAAATTTGGTTTATTTACATTTTTATCTAAGGCAGGAAGCGAGTTATGCAGAGAATAATATTTCTCTCTGGAAATATGTAGAGCAATGTTAACTATTTATTTTATGTTATCTGTTCTCTGTTGATTATTCTAGATAGAAGTAAAACAAGAAACATAGCCAAACCCTGCTTGTCGGAAAGACCAGTTTAAAATGTAGATAAACAAGCCATAGCCTATATGGTTTATAAGCAAAAGAGGCGTAATTACATTCTGCATGTTTATTTTACCACTGTAATAATAGTGGAAGAACAATTTGTTTGTTTAACAGTGAAGGAATAACTTTGGATAATGGTACAATGTTGTAGAATATACAAATAATGTTACTGTTTTAAAGACGAGACACAATAGGAAAGGGTACATGGGTCTCGATGGACTGTCGACCCTAGTCCTGGGTGTAAATCTTGAATTGGGATACATTGTCCGCGGCCAATCCCTGCTATACACGGACTCTAAAGCTATGGTGGTCCAGACACCAGTGCATGCAAGAGCATATCATATCATAAAAGAAGTAAAGACATAATAAATATTCAAGCAGTAAACATTTGAAAGAGAATTAGGGAGTGAAAACCCTTAGAAAAGAAGAAAGATGTAGCACGAAACCCTTTTCTACAGATAAAGATAATTTGCAGAGGATGAAAGCTACGAGAATCTTTCAGTTCGTGCCGAGTAAAGAATGCTAATAGCAGCTAAAACGATTCATGAAAATAATTATCGAACTGTAGTTTAAGAAATGAAACTTATATTTCTATGCATAACATATGATTGCAAGTAGAAAATTTCAGAAACTGTGAATTAACAAGAATGTTGTAATATGTATATATAAATAGAAATAGCGCAAGGTTCAGATTACATGTAAATATCAGAACGGTTATTCATGGCCTCGGCCTCAAAATAATAACAGTAGAAGTTACTCAGTTTGCATAACGGAATTGTAAAAGCTATTAACAATACTCTTAATACAATCTGGGTTGAAACCCTAAAATAAAACCCTTCACATTTAAGATAAGAAAAGCTTCAAAGAGTTCATAAACCCTAGGCCAGGATTCAAACCCGAGCCTTTAATTTTAAGTGCCATATAATATACATCGGAAAAATCTCTCTTCGCATAGCGATGTACCTGTTGGTAAGGGGATGTACATTAGCCGTGGAATGATTAAGTACTGGTGAGAAACGCTGGCAGGGTTTTGGGTGAAGTCCACTAACCTGCGAGACAAAAACAAACCCTATTGAGTAGCCAGCTCGTAAGCAAGAATAATTAAGGAAAAGAGTTTAAAAAACAAAGCTATTATCGATTGGTAAAATCCTGGGTGAAATACCTATTGGAGAAATCGACCATCATCGAACCTGAAATTAAAACTATGCTATGAGTTAATCTGAAATCGAGCATGAAAGCCTGTAGTTAGTTCTGTAACAAGCAATGGAATTTAAAACCCAGAATAGTTATAACTAAAATGGTGATTACCTGATAATATTTGTTTGCGAATTTCCTAGCCTGAAATCTCAGCTCCTAGTGTTGATTAAAGAGCCTTTTTGCTCAGTGAGTGTCAACCATCAGTAAAGAGACGAAGCTCAGAAGTTTAACATGTGATACAGCTCGAAAAACTTACAGGCAAATGTATTGAGAACTGGAATGGTAAGAAAATCAGAGCGAAGGTTTTAGTGTAACAGTTCCAAGCTCACCTTAAAATAAATTTGTGACAGAGATGCCAAGGAGAAGCCAACTCTGCGAGCGCGCCATGGAGAAATGAACAAACTAAGGATCGACTAGCTAACTGGCAGAAGTCACCGGAGGTTTCCCTCGTGATTTGCGTAGAATCCAAGGGCAGATTAACAGCTGTCCCATCTATTAAAAGCCCAATAAAGCTAGGTTTAATTCGAGTTGTTGAAAGGGCCAAGTGGTCTATTGCAAATCTCAAGAAATCCTCAAACCATAAATTAACCTTGGCGACGGATTCGATGATCGGTTAATATGATATCAACTTTAATGAAGCGGACTAATATATTTAATATGTAATGCTTTAATAATGCTGTGTATTGTGTGTAATGTTTCGTACTAGAGAAAAGTTTCATAGTGTATGAATGGTGCGATTAAAACATATAAATAGAAGATTATATTATATTGCAAATGATTTCCAAGGTTTGTAATAATGTTTAAAATCAAGCAGGTCCTTATCATCGAAGCTCGAGTCATGTACATTATGTAATGATCGAAATATAATATAATATGTTTCGTGAAATGAATTTTTTTTTTTTATGATGGTAAATAATGTTTGGATGAAAGTGACTAGTGGTATCAGAGCAGGTTGCTACGCTGGGACCCTAAGGGTCTACTAACAGTGAAGCTGTGTATGTGTATAGTTCAGTGAGAGAAATCGAGTGATAATGAGAGGAGCTACAGCATCATAGTCACAACCAGAAAAAACTCAAGCACTAACAGTTATGAATCCAGAAATGTGGGTTAAATTAACTGTGCAACAACATCAAAAGACCAGCCGGTTACTTGAGGAATAACATCATCAAACTAGTTTCTTATTAAACACAGTACAACAATTACAAGAAGAAATGCTAAGTGTTTGGAGGGACAATGAGAGACTATTGCAAGACCAAGAGAAAATTCTAAAGAGTTTATCTGACAAACAGAATCATGAGGTAGATCATCCAAGTGCTAAAAGGAGTTTACCAGCTGATGAAGACTAGAAAACAAGAAATAACACTATGGACAGAATTGAAAAGAGTCCCTCCCAGAAAAGAAAAAATAGGAATTACAATGAGGCAGAGTCAGGCAATTTGTCTAACCAACAAGATACTAAGAAACATAAAGTGGAACTGCAAGGGGAATTCCGCAAAATTAAGCCACCAACGTTTGATGGTGAGGCAGAGGAGGTGGTTGAAGCTTGGTTAATCAATATAAATAAGTACTTTCAAGTATACAAATATAGCAGCAATATGAAGGCCAGATTTGCTATATACCAGTTACGAGAAAAAGCCACCTTGTGGTGGGAAGAGGTGAAAAATGTACACAACATTAATGAACGGGATATTTCATGGGAATTGTTTCAGCAGTACTTTAAGGACAAGTACTTAACAGAAAGGTTTTATGATGACAAAGCTAAGGAATTCCATGATCTTCGGTTGGGACAAATGACCATGGATGATTATGTTACAAAATTTACTTCCTTGCTACGCTACGTTCCTTACCTCCGAGAAGAAAAAGCCAAGGTGCAGAGGTTCTTAAGTAGTTTACCTACTCATATGACAGAATGGATAGAATTTGTTAATCCTCAGACCATGGACGAAGCCATCCGTAAAGCAGGAATGTGCTATCAGCAGGCCAAGGCCAAGGGTGAAGGAGGAAAAAGCTGGTAGCCAAACAAAAATAAGAAAAATAACTCTAATTTTAAAAGCAGTAAAAGTAGCAACTTTGAAGGCTCAGCATGGAATTCTATCAGCAAGCAGTTTGGTAGGAATCACCAAAGAACCAAGTGGCCAGCGGAGGAGAAACCCACAGAAGCATCTAGTAAGCCAGATCAGGGACATATTTCTAAGCCTCCCCTACAGTGCTAGGGTTGTGGGGAAGCCCATAATTATTAAAAATGTCCCCAACGAAACAAAAATGAAGCTGTAACAAATCTACAGGAAGCATCTATAGTGGGGGACGTGGCACGCAATATACCTCGTATCAATGCAGCCTTGGAAGACCGACAAGCTGATTTTTAGCCCACAATGATTGAACTAGAAGGTACTTTACTAACTAAACCTGTTTCAATTTTAGTAGATCCTGGAGCAATTTTGAGTTACGTATGTCCTAAAATAGTGCAAATGTGCAAGTTAAAAGGGCAGAAATTTAAGAATTCCTGGTTAGTTCAGCTAGCTATCGGGGCAAAACGAAAGGTAACTGCAAAAGTTCCTAACTGTATATTGGAAGTAGTAGAACAACAGTTACAAGTAGATTTAATTATCTTATCATTGGGTTATTATGATGTGTTATTGGTTATGGATTGGTTGGAGAGACACTGGACCCTAGTGGACTGCAAAGAAAAGATTATTTACTTCAGAATGCAAGATGGCACGTGAAAAGAAATTCAAAGAATTAAAAATCCTGTGCAATTACGACCAATAACAACATCCCAAATGGGCAAGTGTATCAGAAAAGGATTTCAACTGTATGCAATTCAAGTAGGATATGCAGACTCCAAGGAAAAGGCTCCAATAATAGAAGATATTCCTGTAGTACAGGAATTTCTGGATGTATTTCCAGAAAACATTCCTGGTTTGCCACCCAAGAGGGATATTGACTTCACCATTGAATTGCTGCCAGGAGCCTCTCCGGTGTCAAGAGCTCCTTACAGAATGAGCGTGCCAGAACTAACAGAACTACAGATATAGCTACAACAACTATTAGACAAAGGCTATATCCGTCCAAGTGTGTCTCCATGGGGAGCACCAGTTCTATTTGCTAAGATGAAAGACAGAACCTTACGCATGTGTATGGATTACAGGCAGCTTAATAAGCTGACTGTTAAAAACAAATACCCCTTACCCAGAATCGATGACTTATTCGATCAAGAGGGGCTAAGGTGTTCTCTAAGATAGACTTAAGATTCGGGTATCATCAAATTCAAATTAAAGATGAAGATATTTGCAAAACATCTTTTCACACTCGTTATGGGCATTATGGATTCGTGGTGTTGCCCTTCGGATTGACAAATGCACCAGCAACCTTTATGAGGTTGATGCATAGCATTTTTCATCAATTTTTGGATAACTTTGTGCTGATTTTCATAAACGACATATTGATATATTCTAAAAGTGAGGAGGAACATAAAGAGCATTTGAGAATAGTTTTGGAAATGCTGAGAAAGCATCAGCTTTATGCTAAGTTTAGCAAATGTGATTTCTTTAAAATAGAAATCCAATATCTGGGACATGTTATATCAGCTGAAGGAATAGTTGTTGATCCAGAAAAGATCAAAACTATTATGGAATGGCGAGTACCTCAGAATGTGGCTGTCATTAGATCGTTTATGGGTCTAGCTGGTTATTATAGAAGGTTCATATTTATGAAGGAAATATTCAAGTTGCATGGCATACCAAAAACTCTAATTTCAGACCGGGATGTTAAATTCACATCTGCATTTTGGAAAACCATGTTTATGGGTTTGGGAACACAAGTACATTTCAAAAATCCCTATCATCCTCAGACTGATGGGCAAACGGAGCGGGTAAACCAAGTACTGGAAGACATGTTGCGCATGTATGTGATGCAGCAGCCAACTAAGTGGGAGGATTACTTGCACCTTGTTGAGTTTGCCTATAACAAAGAGTATCTGGAATCTCTGAAAATGAGTCCCTTTGAGGCATTGTATGGTAGGAAATGTCAAACACCTATAAACTGGAGCAGTCCAGAAACAAAATTATTGTTGGGACATGAAATGTTGGCTGAAATGGAAGTTGAGGTAAAAAGAATAAGGCAGAATCTGAAGGCTGCACAAGATCGACAAAAGATTTATGCAGATAAGAAAAGGTCTTATCGTGAATTTGTGGTAGGAGACCATGTTTACGTGAGAATTAAGCCCAAGAGGGGTACCATGAGAGGGACCTCTTGTGCCAAATTGGCTCCCCGGTACTGTGGACCTTTCCAAATACTGGAAAGGGTGGGACCAGTAGCCTATAGGTTGGCCTTACCCAGTCATATTCAAGTACACAATGTGTTCCATGTGTCTTTGCTGAAGCGATATGTACATGATGAAAAACATGTGATTCATTGGAAAAATATTCAGGGAGAACTGGACGGAGAGTTTCTGGTTGAGCCACAATGCATACTTGACCGAAGAGAAATTGAACTTCGCAAACGAGTAGTTATCCAGCTGAAAGTGCAATGGAAGCACTTCGGACCGGATGAAGCTACTTGGGAGGACGATAAATTTATGTGGGAAGCTTACCCGGAGCTCTTTGAAGAGCTAGGCTGAAACACCGAGGATGGTGTTACTTCCATGGGGGGAAGTTGTGACAACCTCATTAAGAGTTAACTAGTATTAACATGTTAAAGACAATTTTCTTATTTTATTTTCTGGCAAGAAAGACTTAAATTGTTGTTGTTCATAAACACAATTATTATTATTATTTTTTTTATTGAGTTATTAGGAGGAACCAATTAATGAAAAGAAATATTTTAAGCTGTTGGTAAAAAGGATTCCAAGAATAGGAGGTGGTTGGGGATAGTTAGAAAACAGTTACCTACTCCTATGAGGATAAAGTTGAATCCCAAAGGAGGAGTAGCGGTTCTGTGAAATTGGTAAAGGGGGAGTATTTTCTAGAGCTGGTTGGGACCAGTTGAAAATAGCTTACAGCAACCCTTGTAAAACCAAAAGTTCTGACTGTGACTGGATTCGCCATCCAGAGGTCATAGCAGAAGAATCTACTGTTAACTAGTGGCACCATCCAAATTCTGGACCTAGGGGGAAAGTGGAGGACGTAATAGCCTCCCTTGAATGGTTGGGAGGACCACAGCTTGAATCTGAGTATTTCAGATAAGTACTACCGAGGAACCCTAAGTTAGTCTGAAACTAAATTTGAAAGATTTAGTACAATGTATTTTATGGGTGAATAATGTGTTGTTGATCCTATTTTAAAGTTGTAAATTTGGTTTATTTACTTTTTTATCTAAGGCAGGAAGCGAGTTATGCAGAGAATAATATTTCTCTCTGGAAATATGTAGAGCAGTGTTAACTATTTATTTTATGTTATCTGTTCTCTGTTGATTATTCTAAATAGAAGTAAAACAAGAAACATAGCCAAACCCTTCTTATCGGAAAGACCAGTTTAAAATGTAGATAAACAAGCCATAGCCTATATGGTTTATAAGAAAAAGAGGCGTAATTACATTCTGCATGTTTATTTTACCACTGTAATAATAGTGGAAGAACAATTTGTTTGTTTAACAGTGAAGGAATAGCTTTGGATAATGGTACAATGTTGTATAATATACAAATAATGTTATTGTTTTTAATGTTGGTAAGGGGATGTATATTAGCCGTGGAATGATGAAGTACTGGTGAGAAATGCTGGCAGGGTTTTGGGTGAAGTCCACTAACCTGCGAGACAAAAACAAACCCTGTTGAGTAGCCAACTCGTAAGCAAGAATAATTAAGGAAAAGAGTTTTAAACACAAAGCTATTATCGATTGGTAAAAGCCTGGGTGAAGTACCTGTTGGAGAAATCGACCATCATCGAACTTGAAATTAAAACTATGCTATGAGTTAATCTGAAATTGAGCATGAAAGCTTGTAGTTAGTTCTGTAACAAGCAATGGAATTTAAAACCTAGAATAGTTATAACTAAAATGGTGATTACTTGATAATGTTTTTTTGCGACTTTCCTAGCTTGAAATCTCAGCTCCCAGTGTTGATTAAAGAGCCTTTTTTCTTTGTGAGTGTCAACCATCAGTAAAGAGACGAAACTCAGAAGGTTGACACGTGATACAGCTCGAAAAAATTACAGGCAAACGTATTGAGAACTGGAATGGTAAGAAAATCAGAGCAAAGGTTTTAGTGTAACAGTTCCAAGCTCACCTTAAAAGAAATTTGTGACGGATATGCCAAGGAGAAGCCAACTCTGCGAGCATGCCATGGAGAAATGAACAAACTGAGGATTGACTAGCTAACTGGCAGAAGTCACCGGAGGTTTCCCTCGTGATTTGTGTAGAATCCGAGGGCAGATTAATAGTTGTCCCAGCTATTAAAAGCCCAGTACAGCTAGGTTTAATTCGAGTTGACAAACCCTATCGCGACCAAAAGTTAAAGGGCCAAGTGGCCTATTGCAAATCTCAAGAAATCCTCAAACCATAAATTAACCTTGGCGACGGATCCGATGATCGGTTAATATGATATCAAATTTAATGAAGCGGACTGATATATTTAATATGTAATGCTTTAATACTGCTGTGTATTGTGTGTAATGTTTCGTACTAGAGCAAAGTTTCATAGTGTATGAATGGTGCGATTAAAACATATAAATAGGAGATTATATTATATTGCAAATGATTGCCAAGGTTTGTAATAATGTTTAAAATCAAGCAGGTCCTTATCATCGAAGCTCGAGTCATGTACATTGTGTAATGATCGAATAGTATTGTATATAATATAATGTGTTTCGTGAAACGAACTTTTTTTTTAAATATGGTAAATAATGTTTGGATGAAAGTGACTATATATGGTAAATTGTAATTTGAATTTTTTTATTAATTCAAAGTAAAAATGTTTTGCAACAAGATTATATTGTAGATTTAATTTAACCAATATTACAAAGTTTCATCTTAGAATTTTATTAAAAAAAAACCTGCAAATTACAATTGAATAATAAAAACTATCTATATTATCATATAATCATTTTTAACATTTTTTGGTTTTATTTATTTCACAATATAAATCTAAAAATTTAATAATTTAAAAAAACAATATATTTAATAAAATTTGTCACAGATTGTTAGTTTATTGTTTACCGACATTCATTTTTCTAGAAAGAAAAAACGTTGATTCTATTAAGAACAATACATGTGAAAATAAAATGATCCCAGCTATCAAAATATAGGAAGGAGAAAACCAAAAGCTATATCAAATCCATCATCTTGTAACAGGAGAGAGCGATAAGCGTATAATCTAATCACATGAGACTGTAAGAAAAGAAAAACCATACAAGTCTATCATATAGCTACTATACCAGGATCAGTGCTACAGATCCATATCATCAGTAAAGCTCCACAGACCAAAAATTAAAATAAAGGGGAATAAATAAGCAATCCAACATGGGATACTTATAATGGTGCGACATCTCCAAGCCAAAAATCAGAGAATATATATATATATATATATATATATATATATATATATATATATATTATGGCTGGATACCGAGACAAAATCATCATAACGCTGTAGGTACTATGAGTGTAGCACACAATTATCAAAAAAGAAGATTGAAATAGAACAGAGCCGACTCGCTTGATTCATAGGCTCACTTGTAGAAGATAAAACATTGCAGAAACTATGATACCAGAAACTGAAAAGAGTTGATCAATACATAATCCTTCTAAAAGGATATCAGAATCTCACCATAGGGAAGAGAGAGGCTCTTTATGGATAAGATATCCACCCGGGAGTTACTTTCTCCGTACACATTATTCAAAGATACTTCCTTAAACTTTGCCAAAAGGTATTTAGTTCTATCAATCCATCCCTGTAACCCATGAATGCGGAGAACAGATACCCCAGAGATGCCATTTATGATAATTTTGGAATCCCCGTATACATGAATATTAGGAAAATTAAGGTTATGTGCAACCAGTAGCCCACTCCACAGAGCCATAAGTTCAGCTTTGTTGTTCGAACCACGGCCACCATTCCAGCATATGTGATATATTTCTGCCTCCTGATGCTTAATCCAAGTCCCGCATCCGCAAACGCCATCTTGTTGTGCTCCATCGAAATAAATTGTCAGAATAACAATAGGATGAGTCCTGATACGCATGGATAAGTCAGGCGAGAGACAGAGAGATGACGATTGTCCATCCAACCATGACATGATGGAGCTATGAATCAGAGATCTGTTTGCAAGTATCCCTTCAAAGATAATGTGATTTATATCATGCCATATCTCCCACAATAAGAAAAATGGCAGCGCTCTATATTTTCCTTTCGTAGCCCCCCATTTCTTGATAGAGTTAATACAATCATCTGGCCGCTAAGTAGGATCCATCAAATAACAATAGAAGAGTGACCAAATACTGATAGCAAAGGGACATGAGAAGAATAAGTGAGATAATGATTCCTCGTGGGAAAGATAGAAAGGGCACCTCCCCGGACCCTGGAATCCCCGTTTTTGGAGACAATCCCATGATAATATTTTCCACTTCCATAACAGCCACACAAATAGCAGAATCTTAGAGGGGGTATTTCAGCTCCATGATTGATAAAAGGGAGAAAGAGTGGAAGCTAGATAATGATGTTTAATGATAAAATAATATTTATCCCTGACCTGTATAGCATCACCCACCATATGGCTATTCCAGGTCAGATGATCCCTGCCCCCATACCAGGATAAACCCGTCGATTTTAAGTCATTCAATACAGATTTCCATTTAACTGCATCCTGCCCTGACAGACCTAGCAGATCAGCCGATTTCCAAATCAGAGATCCAAGGATCCAACAATGGATTAGTTGTGCGAAAGTATAAATGCCTTGATGACTCAATCTGTGAACTAATCTTGGAGCAAAAGGAAAATTATCATCCATGCCTAAGATCCTGTCAATCCCCAAACAAATTCTTTGTCCATTGCCGAATTTCCACACAAGTCTCTGTGACAAATATGGCATGATTTTTATGAAGCTTCTCCAGATCTAAGAATGTAACTTGTGAATAGGGAAAACACCATGGTATATAGAAAGGATAGGATCGCCCTTTCTATATTTATATTCAATGATTTGTGACCATATCCTGGTGCCCTTTAATGCCAGCGAGAGCGACTTGATAAGAAGAGCATTAGAGAAAAAAATAAGGTTTAAGAGACCCCAACCACCATATATTTTTGGCATCGTGATGATGTCCAATCTACAAAGAAGGATTTTCATTTTGTTTTGTGCTCCGGACCATATAAAGTGTGAAATAAAAAAATTGATTTTGTCTACCGTATATGCAGGAAGGTAATACAAATGAGTCTAGTATACAACGAACAGTGACAGAACAACTTGGACCATGATATATCGACCTCCCAGAGAAAAATACTTATTAGACCATTTCATGATACTATTCTTGAACTTGTCAACCAACCAAGTCCAGTACTTTACCCTGTATGCACATGGCTTTAAGTGGAAGCCCAAATAGGTGAATCCCATCAAAATATGAGTTTTTTTCACCCCTATAAAGTCTGCAATAAAATTGATTTCATCCATATTTCCATAATCATATATAAGAAAGGATTTATCTTTTTTGATGTATAGACCAGTTGCAGCTCCAAAATATTTTAGCATAAAATGAAGATAAAACCATTGATTTCTGATTAACTTGCCAAAAACCAATAAATCATCAACAAATAAAGAGTGGGAAATGCAATCCATCAGAGAGAAGGATATCCCTTCAAAATATCTAGCATTTTTTTCCATTTTCATCAGATTGTTGAACCCGTCCATAATAAGGATGAAGATGAGAGGAGACAGCGCGCAACCTTCTCTGAGCCCCCTCTCCGCAGTGAAAAGTTTGATGGAAGTCCATTAATTAAGACTTCATATCTAACGAATGACACAAATTCCTTGATCCAATGAATATTAGGCATTGATAGACCGACCTTCATAAGAATCAGCCTAATAAAAGACCAGTTAGCAGTGTCATATGCCTTATAGATATCTATCTTCATAATCATCACCTCCCATTTGTTCACATGAACCGAGTGCATCCCCTCTTGAGCAATGGCCACTGCATCGTGAATTGACCTTCCCTTCCAGAAGCCATACTGTTCCACAGATATACAAGATGATAAAACACCTCTGATCCTATTAGCAATTATTTTAGATGAGATCTTGTATACAACATTACATAATGCTATAGGTCGGAAATCAGTAAAAAATCTAAGATCAGATGAATTGGGGATAAGGGTCAGGAATGTGGAGTTCATATCCCCTGGCACATAGCCCATAATCCAGACCTGTTCAACTATAGAAAGCAGCTCATCCCCCAATAGATAAAAAAAAATGCATGAAAAAATCAGCAGGCCAACCATCCGGGCCAGGGCTTTTATCATGGGAAAATGATTTAAGTACCTCTTCAACCTCTTTTTTAGTCACCACTTTTGATAAAAAATCATTTTCATTATGGTCAAACATGATTGGCACCTGATTAAGAACCCAAGTCTAGCATCAATGATCAATCTCCTTATCAACTACGTAGAACTCTGAGAAGTCTTTGAAAGTCGCATGTTGGATTTCATCATTATCATACTTCTTTTCACCTTCCGGAGTCTCAATATGCCAGATAGAATTTTTATTTTTCCTGCCATTTGCACATTGGTGAAATAAATTTGTATTTAAATAACCCTCTAACCACTATAATTTTCTTTTGAGCTTCCATGTCATCTTTTGTATTTTTAAGATTTCTATTTTGCAGTTTTCAAGGCCTTCCAAACTATTATATATCATCTAATCTGGGGAGTGCACCATCTTGTATTCATATATCTATGCGGTTTTTCCTTTAATCTTGTTTTGTTCCCTACGCAAAGCCTCCTTCTTGTTCCTTTCCCACTGTTTCACAATAGTCTTGAATCGCCTAAGCTTTCCAGCAAACTTTTCCCAACCTCTCAAACTTCCATTTGGATCATCCATACTCCAGAAATTAAGAACAATTCTATTGAAATCGAGATCATGCAACCAGACCCCGTTGAACTTAAATGGCAGTCCTCTACGCTTAGGTTCACTCCTCCATGATAATACTATAGTCATGTGATCCGATATAGTGGAAGAGATCACATGTGACCTCAGATTTCTCATGAGCATAAAAAGTGATTCTTTGACCATGGCCCGGTCAAGTCGTTTTCGAATGAAATCCTACATCTAACGCTTATTCGTCCAAGTCGGGACCAGAGGAACAGGCCTGACATCCACCATACCCGCCTCATAAAAAATACCTCCAATTTTATCAGCAAGCGGGTCCAACTGTGCTTTTGGTCCCCATGATTCATCTGCATTCAAGGTAGAATTAAAGTCACCAAATACAATGAGGTTATCGAATTGAGAATCCTAGAAGAAATCATATGATCCCAAAAGCTTGCCCGATTATAACAGGGTGCATAAAGATTAATGAGTATGATCTTTGCGAAATATCCTCTGATAGATCCATATAGAAAAATTCTGCTGAAAAAATTGAACGCTTGGAAACTAACCAATAGCGGGTTCCATATTTGCAACATACCACCCGCCCGTCCAGTAGAATCCACAAAAACGGCGTGCCAACCTGGTCTGATGCTAAAAAATATAGAGATGGCATGTGAATGATTGCATAGTGTTTCTTGAAATAAAGCCACACATGGTTGAATCTTAGTAAACATATCTCATAGGCATAAATGCATTGAGGTGTCGCCCACCCCCTTATATTCAACAATAATATGGAATTCATTTGAGTACCCCTTCTGGGCTGCTTGCTCTAAGGGCCCGAATATCGTTGATGGCTGAAATAGGAACCTCCTGAAGATCACATAAATCCCCCTAGAATAATGAGTTAGATTTGAGTTGACCCCTAAAATATCTCAAGCCTGATTTTGATTTCTTCCTAATTGTAATATTAGAGGCCGACGTCGGGGAAATGGAGCGTTGGGGATCTAGCGAGGCTTTATAAAAAATAGTCAAGGCAGCAAGGTCAAGTTGTGGATTTCCAAGTAAGGATTCTAAATCCTTACCGATAGTATTTTTGGGAGATTCTGGAATGTCAGCTTGCTCATGTTCATGAGAGGAGGAACCATTACATATTAGAGAAGGTAGACCTATCACTATCATATGATGGGATTGTAGACTTACCCGATAAATCTATGCCAAGGGAACCATTTGGAGCCATCCAACGTTTGCTGCCATGTGAACCTTTCCCACGCCGCCTCATATTATTATTCCGATAAGGACACCTGCTATGTAAGTGTCCAGTTTGGTGACATATTAAGCATCAGAACGACACGCCCCAGTAGTCCACCCATTTCCGATGTTTGCGTTGTCCCCATATCAGATCATGTCCCCCGGAAAACCACCAGCAAATGATACCTCCACCAGTATCCATGCGTTACGCTTATCATTGGTACCCAGAATTTTACGATCTATATGCTTCGTACACCCAATACTATTTCCAATAGCTCTAAGAGCCTTAAGGGTCAAAATTCCAATGGTAATATCAGTAGTTTCACCCACACCAACTTGCTTTTTGGAGCCTCAATCACCGGATTAAAGTCGAGAAACGAAGGCATAAGTTGCATGAAACTACGACCTCTAACCCATGTTCGACCCAAAAAAATTTTACAGTCATCTTCGTGCATGAAGTGCACACTAAACCAGCATCCCATCATTTTGCTAACTTTTGGGTTATAACCCAGTAAAGGGCACCAAAAGATCTTAACCCATTCAACCATGTCCACCTCCCCCATATCTGAGAAGAGCCATCGACCGATCAAGGCTCTTTTTTGTAGACTTGTTACACGGCCCCATAAATTATCATATTCTAAAATAACTTGTTTTACCTCTGATGCAGGTCTATATACTGATTCCTTTGATCATCTATTGCACTGCAAATTTCCCTGAGTAGTTCTTGGATATACCCCTTCCGAAAGATTATCAAAGTGCTTCAGTGACTTCTGTTAAGCTGAGTTCTGTGCTTTAACACAAGGTTGTGCAATTAAGAGGGTATCCACATCATCTTTCCATGTAGACTCATTAGCCTCCATGTGTTCCTTTTTGGCAGCCATCGTGGTAGCGATAAATGCCCCATGTGCAGATGTATCAGACAAAAGAATGTCATATGTGTCTGTCATTGTCAGAGACAAACAATGGGCCCAGTTCCCACAAGATTAAAAAATAAGATTACACCACCTCAACAAATGGATAGTAGATAGGGTATAAAGAGTTCCGACTCCCACCTTACTATACCCCACTGACAACTAAAAAGCATGTGACGTACTTCTCACCCATAGAAATTAAGACATTTTCATAGAATGCATGCCAGCTATTGCTATATCAGGGATTTTGTCAAAAAACGTAATGTACCATAAATATGAAACACCCACCAGATCTCGAAGATATCTAGGAAAAACAACTATCATGTGAATTAGAGCCAGGAAACCTTATAACCCAATACCAAATATGGCTACTTCTGAGAATAATGCAAGATAGAATTAATATCCATAAAGAGGATACACCAACCAATTCAGTACGAGACCCTAGATCAATTAAATCCACGCATATATGTTCCAAGGAATTTAGTACCTTTGATGTCATATTACAAGAAACAACCCACTTCCACACCTCCCGATAGATCTCGATTGGATACTTGGAAAATGTACCAGAAAAGAAATTATGTTTAGTCGAAGCGAGAACAATTGAAGCAAAATCAAGCACCAGAATAGCCAATTCACCATTAATTTAGTGAAAAAGAGGTAGTAATACCGGATAAAACAGAGATGTGTAAAGGTTCCAATCATTCAAAATTGACAGCAGCAACAACAACAACATCCATCACATTGCCACCATCGAAAGCAGAACTGGAAACCGAAATATTTACAAGGCTGAGATATAATGAAGAAATCCAACCATTTGTGCCAAATGATGGACCATTTAGATAGATATGCCGAAATAAAATTCACCATAGTCTTATAATGCTCATCAGTGGGAAGCCTATTCCCGCTGTTTTGCATTGATCACCTTCATCAAATATCTCGAATGCATAGAAAATATTGCATGCAGAATGTAGATAGCAATGAAAGCCAAGATTATAATCTGAATTACCATATAATGATCAGATGGCATACTGTAATCCCCCACAACAAACGAACATCCATACCCCAGACAAACCCCCCGCACCTTCATATCGATTTCGAATTCATCATAGTGTCCATACATTCATCGCTCGTGGCCAACCAACCCTGTCAAGATGAGTGGAAACTACAATAGAGAATAAATACAGGAAAAACTAGCGTTCACAATATCCATCCCCTCCTACTACAATCTAGCTTACTTCCAGTAGAGACATTCATAATCTCTGTATAGCCACATTCATGCAATAAAACCCTAGCGATACCTCATCCGTTCACATCCAAACCCAAAGAAACTATAAACATTCATAACATTCATAACCTTACCTTTCAAAGATATCCAAATGCCCTCCTTGCAGGAGGCATACCTCCTGTCAAATATCAAATATACAGTTGCTCATCCAAGTAGTAGCATATCACTGTGTGCTTGCCCTCAACCCTTGGGACTTCAACATCAACTTAACCCCCCCTAATATACACTCATCATCTTTTTCATCCTCCTCGATGCTTGATTATAACACAATATAATCCAATCATATAAAGGCATGGGCTGGTTTCATCGCCCCATCACCATGTTGAGCTGAGCTGAGTTCCAATTATAGTTTTGCTATACGAGTCATCTAATTAGACATCATAATGGGATTTAGAATCTTGATTGATTCAATCATATCATGTCATAGCTGGTATGGAGAGCCCTTGTTGTACTCCCTCTACACACCTCTGAAAGTCCTAATCTCATCTCCTCCCTCAACATCCTGTTGGAAATACTGAGAGAGGGGGGGGGGGAAGTATTCCTTTCAATTATAGCATTAGTTAATCTTCAATTATTATTAGTGTTTGTAAAATGATAGCGAAAAACAATAGGAACACAAATGCACACAATTTTTAAGGTGGAAACCTACTCCGGGACAAAAACCACCTAATGCTTTTCTAATAATTATTTAATATTCAACTCCAATTGAAAATAAAGCTCCAACTTCCTAGAATCTAGAAAAGCATTTTTCTCCAGCTCCCACTGGATGGATGCTCCAACGCTCGAGATTCTTCAGTAGTCAACTGAATGGATGCCCCAACACCCAATGAGCTACAACTCACCCTAACACCACCCTACCACCCTATAGAATAATAAAAGAAGAATGGACTCCTGTACCAGGGAAAATGGTCCACTTTGCAATGATATAGAATGATGCAGAAGAAAAAGATATACTATACCATAACCCCAACTTTGACACAACCACCTAACGATGATCCTAGACCTCCCAACACTGCCTCTTCAACCCTTGGCAGATAGACGCTAGTACAATTTGTAGAATAATGTATTTACAATGACTAAGTACAATGATACCTTTACAATGATTGTATGCAGCGCTGCCTACTTGAAGACTTCATATGATGAAATTATTGTTGCTGTTATGCACCTTGGTTTCTGCTCTTGTCATGATACCCTCTGCTGCACCTTGCTTTGCTTTGCTGCTGTAGGAAGTCTGGTCCTTTGTAACCCTTGACAACACATGATCTAGCTTTTTCTTGCCTTCTAGGAGCTCGATATTGAATCTGGTGTATCTCTGTTATTTCAGATCCTCAATATATTTTTTTTGGTCTTGTAGTAGTCCTTTTAGTTGTCTTTCCAATGCCACGGGTCTGACTCGATTTGGATTATTCAAGGGAGAGTTATACCCAATCTCTCGCAATGCCCTAATTATGGACTGTTTCAGCAGAGCGCACTTGTACGGTGTGCCATGTGTCAATTTTATTCATTTAGCTTTGAAATTCATAGATCTAAAATTACATACTGTGCACTATCTTCCACTTTTTACGGAATTCCAATCCGATACTCAGAGATAGACTTATGACGAATTTACCAAGGTCACTTCTTTGAGATGAATTTCAGGAGCCTGCAAAAACCCTGACTTCCACAGATCATATCTCCAAAAATAATGTGCACCTTGATCTGAAATTTTTACAGCAGCTTCTTCAAGATTTCTTCTTCGCCTCTTAAAATTTTCAGCTTCTGAACCATCCTATAAAAAAAGTTAGAGCGCAAATTCCACGATGACCTGTTTCAGATGGCGAAATCCCTTGCATAAGGAGGAAATGAAGATCACAATTTATATAAATGCTTAAGTTGAGAGGGGTTTCAACAAGTGAACGTGGGCGGGATAGTAGGAGATTAAAAAATATCAATTATGACTTTTCAATGACCCATGCCCCAACCCCATGGGGTTTTAGCCCACTAACTGGGGGTAAGAACTTCAAACATGAATATCTCTCAAACCGTGAAGAATTACATGGCGTTCCATATATCAACGGAAACATCTCGACAAGTAGAAATCATCAAAAGAATAATTGACTTAGAATATATTAATTTTGTAGGTCAAAATTCCCATGCAATATTGGGTTAGCCCCCGGTGCTGCTTGGGTTGACGTCAATGACAACCGTTGATCAACAATCTCCCTCTTTGGCATTGATGGCAACACAAGTAATCCCCCTGCGATCATGACAACTCTTCCTACAACATTCTCTCCCCCTTTGACATCAATGGAAAAGGGTAACTCCCCCTGAAACACAACCATCATGTGGACCTGTACACACTTCCACTCCCCCTGACACACAACCGTCCTGCAGACTTGTAATCTACTTCCACTCCCCATTTATATTCTGAAAAAGGAAAATCTAATGAGAACTTGGGAGAATCCTAAGCTTCTGGCGAAGATATTCCAATGCTGGTGAATATTTAATATGTGATTCTTTTGGTGCTGCTTGGAATCTTGCTACTTTTCCAACTGCTTGCATAACATCTTGTCGGGAGGCTGTTACATATAGAAGAATACTAGTCATAGATATGTACAACCTTTGATCCACATCCTTAGATGAGTTGTCTATGCTCAATTTGCAAACTGTTACCATTGGATTAAGGATGGGTTTGCAATCTTCCATTTTAAATTTCTTGAGCATTTCCTTGATGTACTTGGCTTCACATATAAATATTCCTTTCTCTTGCTGAGATATTTGAAGCCCTAAGAAGTATGTCAGCTCACCAAGTAAAGACATCTTGAAATCACTTTGCACCTTTGTAGCAAACTTCTTACTTACTCGATCATCATTGCTGCCAATTATTGTATCATCCTCTTTAGCTATTAGACATGCTTTAGTTGCTTCATCTAGAACATATATGTCATTTGGAGCTCGAATTTCTGTAGCCACAATTTCACCATACATGCCTTTCCTGATTTCACATTTCGTGGAGTTGAATAGTATTGTGTGTCCTTGATCACACATTTGTCCAACACTGAGCAGATTGTGATTGAGCAACAAACAATAGAACATTCTTGGCTAGAGCATCTTTGCTTGAGAGAGACGATGCACGATCCTACCAACATTTGAAGATCCATCATTTCCAAAGGACACAGTTCCATCCTTCTTCTCTTTCAGAGATACAAATTTATTTGTATCTCCAGTCATATGCGTTGAGCAACTGCTATCAACATACCACACATCTTTGTTCTTTTGAGCCTTGAAAGCGAGAGTGCAATTATCATTCTTCTTCTTCTTCCATATTCGTTCATTCTGTGGCTTCGAAGATTCTTCTGGAGGATTTTCAAGTCTGCAGTCTTTGGCTATGTTTCCAAAGTTTCGACATTTGTAACATTCAATATTATTTCTTAAATGTTCAAATCTATTGATGTTTCGCTGAGCCCTGGGAGGTTCATATTTGACAGATCTCCTGGAATTGTATTCATTCCTAGGGTACATGCGACATTATACAGCTTTATGACCAAATTTTCCACATGAATAACAGTAGCCATAAAAAATATGTTGGGACCTGGATGGATATTTTCATCGAGGAATTGTCTTCCAAGGTTGTTCTTGCGAATCTTGTCCAATGAAGTCTACATGCATGTCAAATCTCATAGGTTCATTGTATTTTGTTGTAGAAGGTCCTGCTTCTTCTTCTTTGTAACCGATGCCAATTTTGTCATTGTAATATCGTTGATTGTTGATGAATTCTTCCAATGCCCTTGAGTTGTTGGCATAGTTTTGGATAGTTTTTCCTTTCTTCACTTCCTCACGCAGCGAGACTACTTCGACTTCTAATTCTTCCCTTTCTTGGTTTCTTTCTTCCAACTTCTTTTGAAGTGACTCTTCAATGCATTTGTGTTCTTCAACTTCAATTTTGAGACCTTGAACTTGTTCTTGAAGAGTATTGGAACGGATCTTCTCCGCCTTGAGATCTTTTATAAGCTTGATTGCTTCCTCATAAAATTCTTCTATCGTCCATCCTTCTTCTTCGTTGTTTAATACCTCTTGTTTATTGTGCTTGGCCATAAACAATACTCTCTTATTGGATTCTTCTTCACTATCATTGTATTAATCGAATGATGAGCTATCTTCTTTAGAGAGAAAGTTCCTTTTGGATCCTTGCTTGTTGAATTTCTTAAAGCCTTTCTTTCCTTTTGAGTTGCCATTACTTCTGTTTGGACATTTTGCTGCAAAATGCCCAACCTCATTACAACTAGAAGTTTACCTTTTAATTGTACCTTACCAAGTTTTAGTTTTCTCGTGAAGTAAGCATATTCTTCATCTGAAAGACCTTCTTCATCATCTCCATTTTCTTCACACTTGCAGGTGCATGTCTTTTCAATTGAAGGTTGTTTATCCTTATTGGTTTTCTTAGATGCAATGAACGTAGTTTCTAGATGCAAAGTACCCTCTTCTTCATCAAGTCTCATTTCATATGCTATGAGAACTCCATGTAATTCCTCTTTGCTGAGTTTGTCCAGATTTGCACTGTATTCTAAGATCGATACCTTTGGGTTGAATATCCCTGGTAACATTCTAAGAATCTTCTGTATAATAGTCTTCTCGTCAGCTAGCTTTCCCAATCCTTCTAGAGTATTGGTTATTTCATCAATGTATTAGAAGTATGTAGCAATGTTGCAATATTCTTTCATTCTGAGTTGCTCAAATTTTGCTCTATAGATTTGAAGCTTTGCTTCTTTGACATTTGAGTCACTTGCATATATATTCTCAAGCTTGTCCCATACATTTTTGGCAGTTTTACAACCCAACACCTTATGATAAGCAGATTCAATAAGTCCACCAATAATAATATTCTTTGCTTTTGCATCATTTACCAAATTCTTCTTACCTTGTTCATCCGTAGTTGATGTAAATCCATTTTGAACAGTGTCCCATACTTCGTAACCTTGCGCCAAGAGATAGACCTCCATTCTTCCTTTCCAGAGTGCATAATTATTTTCATTGAATAGAGGTACACCATTCTTGGTATGTTCCATGACCTCCTTCTAGCTGTTAAATTGCTATTGAAGGAGCCAAGCTCTAAAACCAATTGTTGGAAATACTGAAAGGGGGGAGGGGGAGGGGGGGTGGGGCCTGAATCAATGTTCCTTTCAATTAGAGCATTAGTTAATCTTCAATTATTATTAGTGTTTGTACAATGATAGCAACAAACAAGAGGAACACAAATGCACACAGTTTTTAATGTGGAAACCCACTCTGGGACAAAAACCACTTAATTCTTTTCTAATAATTCTTTAATGCTCAACTCCAATTGAAAATAAAGCTCCAACTTCCTAGAATCTATAAAAGAATTCTTCTCTAGCTCCCATTGGATGGACGCTCCAACGCCCGAGATTCTTCAGTAGTCAACTGAAAGGATGCCCCAACACCCAATGAGCTACAACTCACCCTAGCACCACCCTACCACCCTATAGAAGAATAAAAGAAGAATGGACTCCCGTACCAGGGAAAATGGTCCTCTTTACAATGATATAGAATGATGCAGAAGAATAAGATATACTAGACCATAACCCCAACTTTGACACAACCACCTAATGATGATCCTCGAAATCCCAACACTGCCTCTTCAACCCTTGGCAGATAGACACTAGTACAATTTGTACAATAATATATTTACAATGATACCTTTACAATGATTGTATGCAGTGCTGCCCACTTGAAGAATTCATATGATGAACTTCTTGCTGCTGTTATGCACCTTGGTTGCTGCTCTTATCATGCTACCCTCTGCTACACCTTGCTTTTCTTTTCTGCCATAGAAATTCTGGTCCTTTGCAACCCTTGACAACACATGATCTAGCTTTTTCTTGCCTTCTAGGAGCTCGATATTGAATCTGGTGTATCTCTGTTATTTCAGATCCTCAATATCTGATTTTCAGTCCTATAGTAGTCCTCTGAGTCATCTTTCCAATGCCACAGGTCTGACCCAATTTGGATTCTTCAAGAGAGAGTTATACCCAATCTCTCACAATGCCTAATTATGGACTGTTTCAGCAGAGCACACTTGTATGGAATTCCACGTGTCACTGTTTCTTCGTTTGGCTCCGAAATTGATAAAGCGAAAAGTACAGACTATGAACTATCTGCTACTTTTTACGGAATTCCAATCCGATACTCAATTAGAGAGTTATGACGAATTTACCAAGGTCACTTCTTTGAGATGAATTTCAGGAGCCTGCAAAAACCCTGACTTCCATAGATCATATCTCCAAAAATATTTTGCAGCTTGATTTGAAATTTTTACAGCAGTTTCCTCAGGATTTTGGCTTCGCCTCGTAAAAATTTCAGCTTCTGAACCTTCGTAGAAAAAAAATTTAAAGCGCAAATGCCACGATGACCTATTTCAGATGGCGAAATCCCTTGCATAAGGAGGAAATGAAGATCACAATTTATATAAATGCTTAAGTTGAGAGGGGCTTCAACAAGTGAATGTGGGAGGGATATTAGGGGCTTAAAAAATATTAATTATGACTTTTCAATGACCCATGCCCCAACCCTATGGGGTTTTAGTCCACTAACTAGGGGTACAAACTTCAAACATGAATATCTCTCAAACTGTGAAGAATTACATGGCGTGCCATATATCAACGGAAACATCTCGACAAGTAGAAACCATAGAAAGAATTGTTGACCTAGAATATATTAATTTGGTAGGTCAAAATTCCCATGCAATATTGGGTTAGCCCCTGGTGCTGCTTGGGTTGACATCAATGACAACCGCTGATCAACACATCCACCATCCAGAGCTTTACAACACCCAATTTACCATTCTCTCTATGTTTGCATACCCAACGCCTGCATCCTCTGAAATGGAGAATCATAGATCTTCTCGTGCAACTTCGAAAGACGCTTCCTCCTCTTCCACCCTCTTTTGATCGACATTCATTCATTTTACGGTTGGTTCATAGTTTTTTTTTCTTCATTTAAATCGAGCTAGCTCTTTGATTATATTTATAATATTGTTTTTTTTTAAGATTATATATTTTTACATTTATTTCACAATAGTATTGATGATAAATATAATTTGAGAATTGACTTAATAATCATTTTCATAAACTTTGGAGACTTAAAA
This sequence comes from Pinus albicaulis, assembly GCA_034641835.2. Classification (NCBI taxonomy): domain Eukaryota; kingdom Viridiplantae; phylum Streptophyta; class Pinopsida; order Pinales; family Pinaceae; genus Pinus; species Pinus albicaulis. The sequence goes on from JAXQQM020074141.1 coordinate 119,302, forward strand.
TTTGTCTCTAAGAAGTGGTTATATATATATATATATATATTACAATTAATTTTAAAATATTTTAGTTGTTATTAATATTAAAATATATATTTATTTATGAATATATATTATAAATGTTATATATCAATATTTCAAATATGGACGAAATTATGCATAATTATGTAAACACTATATCTTTATAAAATAATTTTTTTTTCGTTTTATTTAGACTTTAAAATATGCATTTATCAATTTAAAGTAGATATTGAAATATTTTATTTATAATCAATATATAGTTATTAATATGTTTTTAAATAATAGATGTCAAATATATATTAAACACAGAAGGAATTGGGCATCTCTTTCATACTAAATTGTAGAAAATGTCTTTCGACATAATAAGAGGTGCAAACCTTTTTTTAGAGTAGAAAACTTGAGAAAATGATTGTAAGTCTAGAAATTTAATCCATCTCCACTAGAATAGAATAAATAAAAAGTTAAGATCTATATTGATTAAAACATCTTAAAGATATGCATGTGAGGGAGATGTGTAATTATCTTTGTCCTTAACTTGAAGTTGACACATGACATATATCTCTTTATCTATATAAAAATATAAAAGACCCATCTCAGCTGCCATATGTCAAAAGAATTTGAATTCCTCAAAATGCGATATTTTCCTTAATCTTTATCACAACCATCACAGTTATAAAAATGAAAAACGAAAAATAAAAACATGAAATAAATCATTTTTCCATCCCAAATATTTATAACTAACTATTAAAAAAAACAACTATAACGTACTAATACTAATGGTTAAGAGCATGTGTTTCCTCCTAAAAAATCAAAGGTTGAAAACTAGAAAAGGTAGAGTATGTATGCCTTGCTAGAATTAGCAATCAATTCCTAATTCAAACTTGCAGCTTTGACTACTCCGAGTGTATTTCAACTAAAAAAACTGACAATCAAATAAGAAAACTAGCAACACCCACGCTGCTCCCATGATTCAATTAATTACCTCTCATTCACCAACATAAACCCGAAGCCCCAGATCATGCAATCATCTTAGGAAATTTGCCCCATTTAGTAGCTCAGCTATATTTCTATCTTTTCCCCCATTTCCCTGCATAGGGTCCAAGATTGGCTGCACACTCTTGTTTGCTTTTATTAAAAATTATATTTGCCTTCACGCAAATGAATTCTACCGCAACAAGTTATCGATCTTATAAAATTATATTTCACACAGAATGTTTTTTCTTCGGATCCTTTCCTCGTCGCTATTCTTCCCTCACCCTATTTATATTCCTTTTGAATTACCTGCGCGTGTTTCCACGCGGTGGCCCTACCGTTAGCCTTAACTTCAAACTCTGGTCGTAGATGACTGTTTTTAGTGTTCACACATGCATCTAGGTGTAAGTAATATTCATGTTATTCAAATTTTCAATCAATCGTTGTTTTGCAAGCCAAAGTGTTTGAAAAACCACATAAAATAGTAGGAGCTTTTGGGCATTAGTTTTCAGATTGTAGAGTTTTTTAAATATTTTAAATTTGATATAAAAGCCAAAGTCAAACAATTAGCTCACATTATTTTTGAGATTTGCCATAGATTTCAATTTAACTAAAAATTTCCTCTATCCTCAAAAAAAACATTCCTTCATAAAACTCGTTATTCTTTCCCAAAAAAAGTCCTTCCAAAAATATATAAATTTTCATTTATTTTAGATGACTTATATTTTTAATATTAAAATATATAAATTAAATTTAAATTCGTAATTCCTAATATATCATTATAATTTTTTGAATTTGAGAAATTCTATTAATTATAAATAATTTGCTTATTGAAAGTATACTTTTTACATATGGAAGAGCTTTGATTTTTTTCACCGTTATTTTTTATTTTGAATTATAATATATTTAAATTGCTTTTAATTTTAGCTCAAAACACCACTTCTAACATAGTAAGTATGGAATAAGGATTTCCAATTTTGGTTAGCTTTTGGAGATAAAGAAAATGATCATCTTGGAGAATAAAGATAATATTAAAAATATTATTACCTCCAAATTTAAAGATAAATTGTAAGATGATAAAGAGTTAGAGGGAAAAAGGAAGCTAAAGTATTATAAGGAGGCGATCAACCAAATTCTTGTTAACCACAATTATCTTTCTGTCCCAATTAGTGCTAAGAAGAAAATTAACATTGCAAAGATAAGAACTAATTCTCATGAGCTTTTAAGTGAAACTCAGTGTTGATCTATTCCCAAAACACCTAGGACAAAAGAATTTGTCAACTTTGTGATACGAAGAGGGTTGAAGATGAAAAACACTTTCTTTTGGATTGTTCGGCTCTTACTCACAACCATTCTTATTTCCAAAAAATTGTCACACAACCAACCTTATTGACAGTAGAGAAATTTTGCGGTAACAAATGAGTTTCAAAACAAAAATGTACAACAAAAATTACTTTATAAGAACAAATAGGATTCAATATGATGATGTCAAACATGGGAGATGATTCACCATTTTTAGAGTAAAAAGACAGAAAGATAAATAAATAAAATAAATAAAAAACTTACTTTTTCAATTCGTATTCTCAACTTATCTCCCAATCGTTGGATGCATTTTGCATCTAAGAAGTACCTATGTTGTATACTTTCGATGGACCCCACTACACGAAAAATGTGAATACATGAAAAAACGTAATTGCAATCACATTTTTTCATGTAGTATGGTCCATCAAAAATCTGCAACATAGATACTCCTTGGATGTAAAATAACAAATGTTTCTACTCGAAATTTGAATAAAATTGTATGGAGATAAGTTGAAAACATAATTTTCCTTCCAAAAGTTGATGAGGTAATATTATCTTATTTTAATATTTCTACTATTATATTATAATATTCCTTAAAAAACCCATTTTAAATCTCAATTTTTTTTTAATGTTTGTTATCACTTATTTCCCTTATTTTTTATCATAAAAATAAAATATTAAACAAACCACAATTAATTTCTTACTATTTTAACTTTCTATATATCACATCACATAAACATTAATCATCATAATATATATTTAAATTTTTTATTGATAGATATTTTTTTCAAATATATAAAAAACATTCTTTTAATTAATTAATTAATAAATATTTAATTAAAATAATTTTATTTTTAATTACCTTGATCATATTTAACTTTCACTTAAATAAGAGCTAAGTCTAAACTTTATATACACAACCATTCAACTTCGAGCGTAAATATACATAACACCACAAATGAGAGCAAAGTGTAGCATGCGTAAACAAGTATAAAGTCAAAATATAAACCTAAGTTCATGTGGGCCTTTTCTTTCTCTTTGAAGGTGGACCCCAATGATCTTGACTAAGATTCTAGCATTCTATTTCGTAAAAAAAAATTGTAAAAGAAAAGTGATTGATTTACATGTGTTAAAATTATGAGTTCCTCCACATTTTACATTTCACTCTTACGCAAAAGGGAAAAAAATTAATTAATTTAATGACCAATTCAATTAATTTTAAAAGAATATTTCAAGCTGTCATCTATCCTTGCTTTTCTTCATATAGTGACTTGCTACCAAAATTTCATTAAAAACCAGACAACCTTAATAATAAAATTAGGATGACCGTTAGGGAATGATATTATATATTTTAAAATTTATTAATTTAAGGTTTAATTAATTACTATGTTGTTTGATTGAGATTTTGATAGTTGAGATGTTAGT